>CACSLK010027813.1:3131534-3152171 GCA_902706635.1 Striga hermonthica
CGGCTTTTTAAGAAAAAATGGATGAAAAATGACCACTTCAACAATTGCTACGACAATTTATTAACTAAACATGATCACTACTTAATTAAGCATAATCAGATGCTTAATTACTAAATTAGACATGATACCTAATGACCAAAATTATTCTGAACGTAAACGGAACGTCGAAAATAATTTCAGGTAATCTTGACTGAAAATAATAAATTCCGAAAAATAATAACCGACAATATTATTATATCGGAACTAAAACATGATTTATACTAATAAACTGACGGGATAATCCTGAATTGGACAATTAATTCGAATATTAATATTTCGAATAATTAGTCAACTTAACTTATTAATTCCGAACTCATTAATTAAATAATCGAATTGGAATTAAATCTGGAAACTTATTCGGTTACTGAAATAATTAACCGAATAATTTATCGACTAATAGTCGAACTTAGAATATAACTAGTTGATTAACCTGAACTTGAACATGAGCATGATTATTTATTAACAAAGGCTAGCTTAAAATTAAAAGCTAGTATTTTCCTTTATTAATAAAACTTGGGGTGTTACACCGCGAGACGCGATGCACTCGGCTGAGCCAACCGATCTCTTTACACATGGTTCCCTCTATTTCCTTTGTCTGCAATCTCTCCTTTTTTTTCTTGATTTTTGGATTTTGTCACATACTCTTAGGTATAGCTATCCATCACCATATCATCTCTACACCTACCATCACATGTCACCCCCTCACATGGCTCCTTGGAAGTCCCAACTACATTCCCCTAGAAGTCTCATTTCAACAAACTTCATTCACCAAGTCTCGTAAACACTTAGCATCGTGACAATGGGCTTTTGCACCTAGCACAATTATTGCTAAGTCTTTCAAGACTCACATTCCCATCTTCACGCGGCGGCTTTGTCAATCTACAAAGGTCGTCACCTAGCTGCGTGAGCTGAGATGAGACTAACAATCCTCTATCTTAGAGAAGTTTTTGCCTAGCTCCGTGAGCTTAGGTCAGACTAACAAGCGTGCACCCTAAAGATGTCGTCTTCTAGCTCCACGAGCTCAAGCGAGACTACTAAGATTTCGCCCTACCGAGGTCGTCCTCTAGCTCTACGAGCTTAGGCGAGACTACCAGGCTTGCGCTCTAAAGAGGTCGTTGCCTAGCTCTGCGAGCTTAGGCGAGACTAACAGGCTTGCGCCCTCAAAAGGTCGTCGTCTAGCTCCGCGAGCTCAAGCGAGACTACCAAGCTTTTGCCTTACCGAGGTCATCGTCTAGCTCCGCGAGCTTAGGCGAGACTAACAGACTTGCGCCCTAAATTGGTCGTCGCCTAGCTCCGCGAGCTTAGGCGAGACGGACAGGCTTGCGCCCTATGGAGGACGTTGTCTAGCTCCGCGAGCTTAGGTGAGACGGACAGGCTTGCGCCCTATGGAGGTCGTCGCCTAGCTCCGCGAGCTCAAGCGAGACTACTAAACTTTCGCCCTACCGAGGTCATCGCCTAGCTACGTGAGCTTAGGCGAGACTGACAGGCTTGCGCCCTATGGATGTTGTCACCTAGCTAAGCGAGCATAGGTGAGACTGACAGGCTTGCGCCCTATGGAGGTCGTCGCCTAGCTCCGCGAGCTTAGGAGAAACGGACAGGCTTGCGCCCTATGGAGGTTGTCACCTAGCTCCACAAGCATAGGCGAGACTAACAGGCTTTCGCCCTATGGAGGTCGTCGCCTAGCTCCGCGAGCTTAGGTGAGACTGACAGGCTTGCGCCGTATACTTGGCCACTGCTAAGCTCTGCGAGCTCTACAATTACCACAACGAGGCCCTCACAGACCGATTGGCCAGGAGTCCGAGGACTCGCTCTGCCACAACAATCTCTTCAAACACGCATCTAGACACTTCCAAGCTCCGCGAGCTCGAGAACCGCCGCAGCGATCTCTTCAAACACGCATCTAGACGCTTCTAAGCTCCACGAGCTCGAGAACCGTCGCAGAGATCTCTTCAAACATGCATCTAGGCACTCTCAAGCTCCGCGAGCCTGAGAACCGCCGCAGCGATCTATTCAAACACGCATCTAGGCACTCCCAGTCTCCGCGAGCCTGAGAACCGCCGCATCGATCTATTCAAACACACATCTAGGCGCTCCCAAGCTCTGCGAGCCCGAGAACCGCTGCAGCGATCTCTTCAAACACGCATCTAGGCGCTCCCAGGCTCTGCGAGCCAGAGAACCACCGCAGCGATCTCTTCAAACACGCATCTAGGCGCTCGCAAGCTCCGCGAGCTCGAGAACCGCCACAGCGATCTCTTCAAACACGCATCTAGGCGCTACCAGGATCCACGAGCCCGAGAACCACCGCAACGATCTCTTCAAACACGCATCTAGGCGCTCCCAAGCTCTGCGAGCCCTAGAACCGCTGCAGCGATCTCTTCAAACACGCATATAGGCGCTCCCAGGCTCCGCGAGCCTAAGAACCACCGCAGCGATCTCTTCAAACATACATCTAGGCGCTCCCAAGCTCCGCGAGCCCGAGAACTGCCACAGCGATCTCTTCAAACACGCATCTAGGCGCTCTCGAGCTCCCTATGCAACACGGCTATGTTGTCAAAGGACCTCAAATGCCTAGCTGGGTCCCCCAACCTATCATAGGACAAGCTCAACTCCCTGAAGTTACTAGGCAGGTCTCCTCCCAGCACCTCTTCTACAAACGGATGTCCACGTGACACTACGAACCTTTTTCCTTGAACACGAGTCTGGAGTTCCTGCATATGAGCCACAACCTCTCCAAAGTTAACCCATCCGGTTATGCCGCTGCCATCGGGCGAGAGGTTACTGACCTGATATCTTCATCCTCACCCCGCCCATATTGCTGTTGATGCGAGGGTGGCTGCTGCTGAGGAGCGCGTAGTTGCTTTGGTGGAGGCTGGTCATCTGGATAACCTGATTTCCTCATGGTGCTGCAGAAGCGTTGTCCCTCGGAGGGTTTCGTCCTCATGTCATGATCATCTGCCCGGTAGCAAGGGCACCACTCTGACCACCAGCACCTTCGAATACCAAAATGCCCTGGTTCGCTTCCCCCTCAACTGGGGTGCCTACTTCCTTCCCTTTGTCCGTCGGACCACTTGATCCCCCTAGGTTCGCCTCGTGCCTCTGGGATTCTGGTGGGGGTTTTCGGGGTCACATTTGGGGCAAGCAAGGTCTTTTTGGGAGTAACAGGCGACGGCGACCACCCCAGTGGGGGACCTGTCCCAAACGCCCTCCAAGCCCACTCCGCGTCCAACTCCTTCGCCAAGTCCTTCTTCGAGTTGTCTCTCGCCATGACTCCTATCACTTTCTTCTTCTTCGTTGGTGAGAAAGAACAACCTTTAGTACTCCGGTAGAAGTTCCTTCCCACAGACGGTGCAAATTTTTTATACCGTAAATACTTGAACCGCTCCTCTCGAACCGAGTTGCGTCTCCTTGATCGTCGGTATCTGCAAAGCACGTCGGAGGTGGTCCCGGTGCGAACACTCTGAAGCTCAAGTCAGTGATGGTCTAGAGAGAAAATGGTAGAGTAACGAGATAGCTCATGAATGTGTATTGTGTAAAAATGAATGAACCTGCTCCTTTTATAGGAGAAACTTGGAAAGTCCTCTTGAGACAAGAACTCTTCTTGAAGTTTATCTCTTCTCTCTCTAGAGTCCTTATTGTTGTCAACTTCCTCGTAACTTGATCTCCACGCCAATATCAAATTCCAGCCCCTTTGACAGTGCCCTTGGGCCGGGCTGCCTAAATGCCGAGTACTCTCTAACGCCGACCACCCAGGGCAGCCGAGCACTCTCTAATGCCGAGGACCCGGGGCCGTCGAGCACTCCCTAACGCCGAGCACCCGCTGTCATGATGCCTAGCCGGTTCCCTTCTTATGACAGCGATGACCGGATCGTAACCGGTTCCGCACGAACCACTACTAGCGACCACATCAATTTTGTTTCAATTAATCTATTTAAATTAAATATGATATGCCGAATAATAAACTTGCCGAAGGTTAAATGGGCTAATTAATCTTTATCCATATAAACTGACATATATTTTCCCAGAATATTCAAGTAATATGACTAATGTCACGTACAGATCCATAGCAATTCATGACTTAGCCAAATAGAATATAACCCATAACAATCAAAGCAACATGATCTAATTTATGTCTTAACCAGTCATGTTTAAATCTCACGTATGAATGGCTGATCAAATAATTTGAACAAATAATTTATTAAATTATGCCTTGAATATTTATCCAAAATAAATAATTCAAATGCTGATGCCATAGAAACCATATGCGTCCAAAAATTATTGTCCCACCAATTTAGTAATATTAAACAACAATTTAATAAGCGATTAATCTAATCATTGCAATTCTATATCAATACACAAATATTTAATTGACAATAAAGTGAATTGTAATTGCTCTGGCAATAATCTGCTCATCATTGCTAATCAGATTTGAAAACTGAATCAATTTTCATTGACATCCGAAGGCAACTTAATATCGGATTTGTCATACAGATAGACAAACTGATTCCAAAAACAATCAATATGAAATAGCTCTGATACCAATTGATACAAACTGTATTTTACTTTATTCGAAATAAATCGATATTAATCCCATGAGCTTTCATATTGAATAATCGAGAATCATAACCGAATAGCGGAAGCATACCTGATGAATTCATGTTGCCTGATTAATTAAATTTGGGATTTGGAAAATCTTCCAAAAGGCCGTGATCCTTATTTTTTTCGGACGTATGAAAGAATACTGAATTTAGCTATTGAAGAATGAACTTCTTCACTGCAATTGATGCCCTTCTCTTTCCCTTTTATATTGATTAATGATGATTGATACAATTAATGAGAAAGTTGTCGGTTGCCAACTTTCAACTACTACCAATTTCATCATTTTTTTTTTATTTTATTCCTTATGGGTTATCTTAATGGGCATCACTTTATTTTCACGGCTTTTGGGGACTCCACCCATAAATAATTTTGACCCAAATTATATGTTATTTATGTCCTTAAGTTTAATATATTATTTGTTACGTCGCAAAATAATAATATTACCGGGTGTCCACATTTAATCATTCCACAATCTAAATTAAGTTCCTTAGCCAATGTACAATGATTTGATCACTTTATTTTGGCTAAACAACATAATGACCCAATGTATTAATTACACATATTTAATCTCAAAATAGATCTAACACACAACAGTTCAGCCTCAGTCGACGAGGAGATTTGCCAATTATTTGTTCTTCGAGGCTTTGGTTCTGAGTTCTGTAGTCCGTTCGTTCCATTCTTCTCGTCCGTTTTTCCGACCAAGGTTGTAGATTCCCGAAGGAAAGTTTAACGCATAAACCTCCTCGTTAATTTTGCTCATGTCGAAACTGATTGATTATTTCATGTTCGATGAATTGATTGTCGTTGGTTGGGCCAGTTTATTTTATGTTCGTTTGGTGTTTTGTGAAATTTTAGTGGAAATTTGGACTCTCTTTATTCTAAAAATAGAGCCTTTAGTTGTGGATAAATTTGACATCTTCTCGTTGTATTATTTCGAGTTGTCGTTGTTTGTGTTGACGACCATTTATTATCCAAATCCTCGTGTTCCCTTTAATTTTATATTGGTCATTCTGATTTCTGAGCTAATACTCGATTTTTTCAATATTTTTTTAGAAATGCTGAAATTTGGAATTTTATTCAACCCAATTACCGTGAGAAAACTGTCGCCGGAAACTTTTTAAATCTGCAGTGCAGTCCGCTTGGCTTCTCCTTCTTCCCGCAGCCAGTTGGCCAGAGGCCCATATACTTTTTCAGCCTGCAGCCCAGCGAGGGTGTCCCAGCGCGTGGCTCAATCTCAGCGTCCAGCGGTGCAGGCCCAATATCGAGTGATGATCCCGAACAGATGCCAATGCCCCATTTCCAACATTTCATGTTTCAGCCCGCATTTCTTTTTTTTAAGCTCGCATTAGCCCGCGCGCAGCCCGTTTCTCCTCAGCAGCTGCGCCCCACGAACCCGCTTCCCAACCCTCGTTTGGCACACGCATCTCCAACCTGGTAACAGGCCTTGCTTCTGGCTCAATAGCGAGCGCCAGTTCTTTTGGTTGTGGCCCAATTGCACAAGCGCGCGGCCCAGCAATGCAGCAACTGGTTTTTACCACCTGTGGGTCGTCCCAACGCGGCCCAAGAGCGGCTTTTTGGCCTTTTCCGCGTATCGGACTCGATTATTTTTCGTTCAGAACCCTCTTTTAAAATAAGAAAAGGCTAGAAATATATTTTAAGTCCCGTGACCCATTTTCTTTTCCGAAGTCTTTTTTTGTAAAATTTCGAGAGTTCAAAGTCAACGAAAAAATAGATAAAACCCCCTAATCCTTAATTTTGATTAAGTGTGGGTTTTTGATTATTCTCGAGTAATGAGATAGATTATTAATATATATTATCTCGCTTAAACGTAGGTGTTTGAGGAGTCGAGCCTCTGCTTACTACCGACCATTGTGTTTTCGCCTATCTCGATTTAACAGGTGGGTGTTGATAAACCTTACCATGTATCTTAATTGATATAATTGCTTGACTTGATCGTCTCTGTATGCATGTTAACCGCTAGTGTATTAGAGTTTCTCACGTTGATGGTTTTTTCCGACGTTCTCCTAACTTTAGCCTATAGAGAGTACTCTCCCATCGATGGATTTTTCTGACGGTATAGCTCCCATTGATGTGTTTTTTCGACGGGTTAGATGTGATTACATGAGCGTAGGGTTGTTAGGGATGTAGACTAGTCGATCTGCTTGCATACTGAGATTATGATTTAAAGTCCTTATATTGATTATACTACATGGTATTACCACAATGAGCATGTTGGTCGCTCACTCCCACTATTTTTCTCCTTTTCAGGTTGAGCTTGTAGCCGTGGAGAAAGGCGAGCGAGGCAGGGTCATATTATTTGCTGTTTTTGAATTGTTACTGTTTCCGCTTGTTTATTTATTATTTATCTCATTGCCAGGCTTATTTATTATTGATGTTGGAAACTGAACCATGTTAGAATATTTTTTTTGGAAACCGGACCATGTATTTTGATTATTATGCATGTTTGAAGTTGTAATTTGGATATTTTTATGTTAGGATTTTATTTATGATATGGTAAATGTTGGCATCAGATATTCGGGATGGTTGTTTTTGTTAGTGTTATATACTGAAAGCTTGGCTTTGGATGATATTACACTTTTACCTTTTATGATTGAGAAACATGTTAGATTAAACAAGTTCTATGTTCTTTTGTTTTGCATTAAATAGTGTGGGTCATCATCGTGTGAACCGAAGATCATACTATCAGTTACTCGATAAACAAGAATTATTGGTTCACGACCTAGATGGACATGGACATCCCATCAGAACAGTTGTAGTGTCAACTGTACACTTTCTCTTGACTGATTAGTTGTACTAGTACATTTATGTATTGAACAGGATCTTAAAGAGGAGCAGTTCGTTTTATACTGATTGTCGTAAACGAACTAGGCCTCGGTTAATTAATGCGTGCTCTTAACCCATAAGATATTAAACAGACATATATGTGTAGTATTTATTACTTTGATTCACATGGGTGAGGTTTAATGAACTGGACCAATACTCTGTCTTGGGTAATATTGCTACATGTATGATGTGCTGTTAGGATTTTTTCGGTCACCATGTATGTTTAGTTTGATGATGTCCTCGAAGTGAGTTCATGAAGGATTATTATGCTAAACCCTGCAGGTGGACTAAATTCCGGCATAGTAATAATGTGATGAACGAGCGCAGCTTTGGTGAAATAATAATAAATTAATTAATTCATGATTGTCAGTAATCGAATTAATTAATAAACATTATATCTTGAACATTAGGAAATAAATCGAGTAATTATTATTGGAGTCTCAATTGTAAATGGGGTTAGGCCTACTTAATATTATTTAATTAATTAGAATAAGTGGGTTGACCCAAAAGTATTTTAATTAATTAAGGAGCCCTATTCTTAATCTCCAAAGGGTCTCTACTATAGCTTTATATATACATCATTAAGCTCATGAGAAGAGAAAACATACATCAATCAAAATAAACACGCCCCATATTGCGCCACATCTCTCTCTCAGTTCTCATTCGAGCTTTATCTTGTTCTTATTGTTCTACCGGTACAAGTTGGAGAGGGTGTTAGAGATATACGGTTGAAGATCAATAGGTGTTCGAGACCCGATAATTTTTTACAGAAATTGACATATTGCGACCTGAAGGCCAAGATCCACCAACCCGAATCAACAGGATTCGAGCCATGCACCAATCAAGCCCGACGTGCCCCGCACGCGCCGCATGGAGCTGTCCCACGACGGCCGACGCGCCACCGCGACTAGCTACAAGCACCCAGCCCGACGCCGAGTTCCATCCAGCGATTTGATACTGCACGTGACCTGACTCGTTCGTGATCCCGACGTGTTCGTGTGTTGCGTGCAGCCATCCGTAAGATCAACCAGATCACCAAAAATTTTAAGCCATAATTTTTCTACGTCAAACTTCTAGATCCACTGCGCATAAGTTTACATTTGCTATTGAATTAATGATTTGTACATAACGTGGTCCTCATAGATCCCAACAGTTTCCCCTTAGGTTAAGTGTTGACTTAACTATCTTAAATATGATCATTTGAGTAGCGCCCGTTAAATAAATTTTTTATTTGATTTGCGAAAAATGAACTCTGATTTTTTTGAAAAATATTGGGTATTTTTATCTTATAAATAATAGGGCGTTACACCCACAACATAATGGTGTGGCTGAAAGAATCAATAGAACCATTATGGAGAAAGTGAGATGTATGTTAAGAATGGCTAATCTGTCTAAGCCATTCTGGGGTAAAGTTGTTCCAATGGCGTGCTACCTGATCGATCAATCTCCATCTGTTTCTTTGGGCTTTGATATCCTTGAAAGAGTATGGTCCGAACATGATGTTAAATACTCTCATTTAAAAGTGTTTGGATGCAAAGCTTTTGCAATCAGGTAAGCAAGGAACAAAGATGACAACTTTGTGATAGAACCACTCATTTTATATTTCTGTGATATGGAGATGAGGAATTTGGCTACAAATTATAGGATCCAGAAAATTGAAAAATTATCAGAAGAAGAGATGTAGTGTTCAATGAGCAAAAAACTAGGTCAGATTTTACTTCACCAGAAACTAGAGAACCAGGTGGTAAGGTGGATCTTTCACCTGTTAAACCTCCTAGAAATGCCACCGTAGCGGGAGAGTGTGATGGAGAACTCAGGGTTGATGATGAGCCAGCAATAGAAGATGGTGATGGTGAAAGTATCGAGCAAGAAGACCTCGAAGCTCCATCTCAGCTCAGGAGATCAAGTAGACTGATCCAACTGTCTATGAGATACCGTAGTTCCACGTATATTACCATCACTGGAGATCAAATAGACTGATCCAATTTATTATTTATCTTATAATTATGCTTTGAAACTATAAATATTGTACTATATTGCAGGTGTCATTGGAAGATTTTGAAGGAGATGGTATTGATTACAATTTCACTTTCGATACAACTAGATTGTTTTCTAGTTATTTGGAGGCTATTAATGATGCAAAAAATATTGCACTTCTGAATGGTTTCGTTTTGATTATTTCGAAACACACAAAAGAAGAAAGGGTGTAGATTTTGAAGTGCAAATGAGGGGAGCTTTATCGAGGCAAACAAGAAGATTTAAATAAAGTTGGTTCTAGACGTACGAAAACGAAAGCGTGTCAGTGCCCTTTTGAGATAAACGTAAAGAAGGTGGTCGGATCGACATGTCAGTAGCATCAGTCAGTCTTCAAAAAATTTTATTCGTGATATGACTGTTATGCAGGCCAAACCAACACAAATTTTGGCCGCGGTCCAGGAAAAAATTCCAGAAGACCACGCTAATCGACGACATATATATAACTATAGAGAAATGTTGTGTAGGGAAATTTTCGAAGGCAGAGACGTTACTCCCCAGCTTCTACATTTGGCTAGCAGCAACAACTATATAGTTTATACAGATGTCGATCCGAACACAAATGCGCTGACACACATATTCATGGTCCATCCTGATTTAGTGAGTCTATTTTGGACATATTACTAGTATGTCAGCTTAGATTCAACGTATAAAACCAACAGGTATTTTAATTTACAAATATGTTATTAGTATTAAATTTAATTAGTATGTTCGATTAAGTTTTATGTAATTATATTTCTTGTCTTTTGGTCTCATTTGCACAAGTACAAGATGTTGTTGGTCGAGATGATTGACACGACGCCGTGTAACTTCCTAATTGCATATGCACTCATGAAGGATGAGAAAGAGGCCCGTTATGACTGGGTTCTCGATAAGTTGAGACTTCTGATAGGCTCTAAGGTAAGGATTTTTATGGATTACACGATTTATTTATTTAGTACTAAAAGTACTTTGTGCAATATGGTAAAAAACATTCAACAATATTTGCCATGTCTTACTAATATTTCTAGATCCGCCTCTGCTCAGGTACATCCTAATGCGGTTGTCACTGACAGAGAGTTGGGCTTAATGATTCCTATTAGGAGGAACTTTTCCCAATCTGCCCATTTACTCTGCATGTGGCACATCAACAAGGATGTGGAAGACAAAGTCTACAAGTTGCTTGGAAAAAATAAAAATTTATCTCAGAGGTTCTCGCGCAGTTGATGGAAGTCAATTGTGGATGCCAGTACATCGGATGAGTATGACGCTGCCATAGCTCAATTGAATGCAAAATACGCGAATGCCTGACAAGTGGGACAATATGTCGAGCAGACATAGTTAGTTCACAAGAGAAGTTTGTGAAAGCTTGGATTAACTAGGTAACACATTTTGGCAGCACAACTACCTGTAGGGTGGAGAGTGCCCACTCTTTGTTGAAGCAGTGACTTCACACATCGATCGGCGCGCTCGATACAGTGTGGCAGAAGATTGATAAGGAGATCGAGTCTCAATTGACTGAAATCAGGTACATTCCTCATTTTTATGGAATATTTGAGTTCAAATGTAGTCTAATATAAATAAATAATGTACAACAATCCCATTAATGTTTTACAATAAAAAAAGCATTCATTACATCTTTATTTTGAATTGGCGTAATCCAACTTAAGCTTAGCCAATTAGTCTGCGAAGTGTGCCGCCTACACAGGATCATGAGTTGTTAAACCCCTCAGACAGTTCGATGTAATGTTGATAGCACCGTTCATCCACTACGAAAAATTGAAGAATAAAAAAATATGATCATAATTAATTTAAATAAAATTACTCCAATCAAATAGCATTAACTAAAATTTAGAAAACGACTTACATAGTCGGAATTCCCACGCATAGGGACCTCATTCTCGTCCGGCAGATTCTCGCCAAAACCAGTAGGATGGGAAAACTGACGGTACCACTGCAAGTACTCCGCAGTCGCCTCCCCTTGATCATCTGTGGTGGCCGTATACTTATTGGTGTTGACGGTTTGCGATGTCTGGAACTGGTTCCACATATTTAATGCAACGACATCAGGATGCTCAACTTTGTAGAGCCTCGACTGCCAAGCACGGTTTGCATTGATTGGCGTGAGTATAGGGGGGATGGTCTGGACATACCCCGACTGCCGCAGAAACCGTTCAGGATAGTACTACTCGACAATATCGCGGTACCAAATCAGTCTGCAATAAAGAGTCCTCGTCTCTATCTCATCTGGCCTGGAGCTGTCGTATGGCATTCATTGCACCTGTTCACAATTGCATAAAAGTATTTATAAGAATATTTATATTATTTTAAATAACGAGTAACTAAATAAAATAACTTAACTTACACTGGAGGCACTAAGTTTGTCAAGTTTCCGACGGATAGACAGGAGACATTGGTCAGACCTTTCACCCACCCCTGCGCTCCATATCCGAGATCGTGCGACGTCATCAGGATCGAGGGGTAGACGCTCCCCTGGGGTCGGAAGTCAGGGAAATACTCATATATCCACGACTGCAGAAGAGTCAAGCAGCCGGATAGTCCATGTGAGTCCCCTCTGCTGGCAATACCTAACTGTCGGTACAAATATGTCAGCGTAGCTGATCCCCAGGAATAACCCACAATGGTATCCAAGCCGTCGATCACCTCATCTAAGAGCTTGGGACTCACTCTACTACCACTGTTGTCGACGAGCAAGGTGGTAGCCAGCAGCACCCAAATCCAGGCACCAGCCTCATTTGAAGCCAACTGGCCTTTACCCCTGAATTTCTCCAGAACGGAGGCTTCGGTCACCGAACCATGCAGCTAAAATGACGCAATGAGGTCAGGCTTCCTGACTGAAAGTAACTCCATGCAGTAAGCCTGGCATGCCTCTGAATCCAGGTCCTCAACGACCACGAGTCCTCAACAGGAATGTCCAAAATGGCTCGAACAACATGCAACATAATGCTCATTTCACCAAAAGACAGGTGAAACGAGTTAGTATCCGGCTGCCATCGCTCCACAAATGCAGTAACCAGTAGAGTGTCCAAGTGGCCGTGCATAGAGTTTACCATATGTGACAGCTTTGTCTGTCGGATCTGATCAAGTGCCTCAGAAGACATCTCACCTCGCCAATCTTTCATATTTTCCACAGCTCGCTGTCTGTTTTAACATTTTAGTAAGCCTCGCGTCTTTCCATTCCACATTCGGGAGGCTACGTGCCCTAGAAAGCTAGGGATCACACTCCCATCCATGGGCCCACCGGGCATTGGAACTCTAAGGATCCAGGCTGCCTCATGGTCAGTCCTAGATCGTTTGCTAGTACCTTTTAGAATAGAACATATAAATATATAAATACATATATGAAATAGTGTCACTAACAGTACTGATAATTTGTTATTATTAAGTCGAAATATTTAATGTCAAACAACAATAAATACGTAAATTATTTAACTGAGGATCCAGTGCTAGCAAAACGCCCTCCAGCCTGTCTTGGAGGAGCAGGCCGAACAGGAGCCGCAGGCTATGCATGAAGCGTATGTCGTGCGGTCATGCAACAGGCTGTGGTGGGGGTCGAGGAGAAGAAATATCGTCCTCATCATATGAAGATACGGACTCGCGGAAGGCTGCTCCCTCTGGGCTACCAACTCATCAACATAATATCCTTGCTGACCGTACGGTGCTGGTGCATGGGGTATCGAACTACCTGTCTGGCCAGCATAAAAATATCTCTGCTGAACTTGATCGTACAATACTGGTCCAGGGATGGGGACTACGGAGCTGCCTGGCTGGCCAGCCGCACCATGAAAAGATTATCTATGCTGACCAATAGGCAGTGGTGGTGGGGAAGTGAACAGCTTGACTGGCCAGCCTGACCAGTTTGTATCCTCCGAGCCTCTTCAATCAGCGTTTATCGATCTCGACGAACGAAGGCATTTATATTCCTACTTCTAGTGTGTTGGGCTCCAGAACCATCAATATGCTCATCGACCTCGTCATCCCTCGCGGCTTGTCCAGGTATACGAACACCTTAAAAATATAATTAATTTTATTATTTGTTTATTAATATATTTTTTTTTTTTTAAAAAAAAAAAAGGAAAAATGTGTCTGGCCAGCTCGTGACCGGCCCGCTCGGTAGCGCCGGCCGGACGCGGCGTAGAAATAAAAAAAAAGTAAAATAATTTAAATTTTAAAAAAAATACCTTGCTAGAGAATAATGCTTTGTCGAGGCCGTAAGATTTTTTCGACATTTTTTTAGATTTTTTTTAAGCTGGAATGACTCGTTGAAGTTTGGGTTTTAGAGAGATAGAGAGCGTAGAGAGAGGGTAAAAGGTACTTTGCAATGTTCTGAAAACTGGACCGGTCATCGAACCGGTCAAGCTACTAGTTCAATGTTGGCTTGTCCAACCAGTGGTTGAACCGGTTGGACCATTATTTAATTTATTAATATTTTTAAATATATATTATTTTATAAATATAGGTAACTTATTTTTAAATACTAATCCCACCAATCTTTGGTTTGATCTATGAGTAAAAAATTGGGATAAGTACAAAAAAGTAATAATTATAATACTAATTTACCATTTATATAATAATAATAAAAAATATAGTCATAAATAGCATATACTAACCTAATAAATACCATTACATGAATTAGCTAAAGTTGTTCAATAAATTAATAGAAAAAAAAATAAAATGTCTACGGGAGTCCTTAAGCAAATATATGCAATAAAATAATAGGAGAAAAACAATTCAAAGTAAGCACCACACGTGCTACTCAGCAAGTGATGGCTACCTGTAATTGTACTTGTCCCACATGAGTAAAGTTATTGAATGTTATGGGTTTTTTTTTCCAAACGATTAGATATCTCATAAATAAAAGAAACGTTTACAATCAAAGGACATACTAGTCCTTACAGAACATAATGAGAACCACTCCTACAAGGTGGCCTAGCCCAAACAACAAACAAGTGCCCATAGCAAAATCTAGGTCAAGAAACCCAAAGGCACTACAACCAAACAAAACACATAAGAAACAGGAAAAAAACAAAGAGGAACAACTCCCAGCCACCGACCTTATAAAAGGACCTAGCTAAGGGAAAAAGCAAACAATAACTAACTAAAAGCCAACAAGAACAACAAACCGAAAACTCAACAGAACTCAGACCATTCTCTGTGGGCAAGCCTAGCCACAGTCTCTTCAGGTAACCAGGTGTTTTGAAAAACCCATAAATTCCAGGACTTCCACAGCCACCACAAGATGTAGGTCGACAGCTGAATTCTGGCTTCAACAATGGATGATAACTTTAACTCTGAAAGTTGCCACCACCACCTCATTCTGAAGTTTGTTGTAGAAGCATCATAGAAGTCCCAGGTAACAGGAGAGGCTTTCCACACGTTTTGAGCTCTGCTGCAGTAAAAAAGAACATGCTCAATTGATTCCAATGCATCACCACAACATCTGCAGATTGCATCAACCCCCAACTTCCTTTTAACCAAATTTAGGCACACTGGGAGATTATTAGTGAAACATTTCCAAAGGAAATGTCTCAGTTTAGGCTTAACCCTCAAAGACCAGCATCTCAACCTAGCTTTCTTATACACAGTCAGAGTATAGCTGCAACTTGGAGCATCCAGCTTTAATACCTTCTGATCAGTTCCAACTGCATAGGCAGAAGCAACAGAGAATCTTCACTTAACATCTGGACTCCAAACCCATCTATCTCTCTCTTCTGGGTTTAGATTAGTCAGAGCCAAAATAGCTTTGCAAGAAGACTGAGTGAAGAGATGTTGTAGTAAATCAATATTCCAATATCTCCCAGAATCAGACAAAAGTTCCCACACCCAAGTCACCTGCAGGCAGTCAACATTAGGATTGATCTCTGGAATGCCAGATTTAAGCCCCAACACCCAAGGATCAGACAGAATTTTTGTAGAGACCCCATCCTTAATCTGTATTCTGAACATGTCCTTATGAACACTCAACACTCTAGCCCAAGAGTTCCAAAGCCAAGAGGCAGAGGTCTTGCATTTCGCATTCAGCACACATCCATGAGGAAAGTATTTCTCCTTTAAGATTATTGTCATCAAAGAATTTGGTTTAGTCAGCAACCTCCAAATCTGCTTCAAAATTAAGGAGTCATTGAAGACTCTGAAATCTTTGAAACCTAATCCCCTAGCACTCTTAGGAGTAGTAGCTTTTTGCCAAGACAGCCAATGGATTCCTTTTTTATGATCCTTTCCAGAAGACCACCAGAAATCAGCACACAGCTGTGCTATTTCCTTACACACTCCAACAGGTAAGCAAAAGCAGGACATAACAAAGATAGGTAAGGCAGATATAACAGCTTTCAAGAGGACCTCTTTACCAGCAAATGACAGGAACCTGTTCTTCCAGCTTACAATTTTCTTTTTCACCGCAGCAGTAACAAACTCAAACATCTCTTTTTTAGATTTACTAATGCCCAAAGGAAGGCCTAGATATCTGGAGGAAAAGCATACCTCAATCCCCTGAAGACACTAGCTTTCAGATTATCAGTGGCATTTCTGCTGAAAAAAAAAAACAGAGGATTTGGATAGATTGACTATCTGCCCTGTAAAATTTTGATAAGATGCCAAGATCCTAAGCAAGCTCTGAGAGTTTTTAATATCAGCTGAGCAAAATAAGAGAGCATCATCCGCAAACATAAGGTGGGACAGAATAGTGCCACCTCTGACTAGACTCAGTCCCTGCAATTCACCTCTGGTAATAGTATTGTCTATCAGCTTTGAGAACACCTCAGAAATCAGAAGGAACAGATAAGGAGAAAGAGGATCTCCTTGTCTTATTCCACGAGTAGGAGTAACAAATCCAGTCACATTTCCATTTAGATTGAAGGAGAACACAGATGAAGAGACACAAGCAAAAATCCATTGCACAAAGGTTGATTTGAAGCCCATTTTCAGCATTATTTTGGCCAAACAATTCCATTATACTCGATCGTAGGCTTTCATCATGTCAAGTTTAACCGCCATAAAACATTTACTCCCAGACCTAAGTCTATTCAGATAGTGAATTACTTCATGGGCTATCACCACATTATCAAGCAACTGCCTCTCAGAAATAAATGCAGATTGAGTTGCACTAATACAGAGGTTCAAACATTCTTTTAATCTAGAAGCAATCACTTTAGCAAGGATCTTATAAGAGACAGGGCACAAGCTAATAGGTCTTAATTGAGTAACAGATTCAGGGTTTTCACATTTAGGGATTAAAGTAATGATAGTGTGATTCCAGCTTCTAGACAATCTCCCAGTTTTAAAGAATTTAACAATAGCTGCACATACATCATCTTTAATAAGAGGCCAAAAGTGCTGATTGAATAATGGGGTCATACCATCCTCTCCTGGAGCCTTATTTGGATTCATAGAGAACAGTGCAGCTTTAATCTCAGGTTCGTCAGCAGGAGCCACCAACTTCAAGTTATCTGCCTCAGAGATGACATGGGAATAAATGGTAAGATCTCTTCTTCCCCCCAAGAACCTTCAGTTGTAAAGAGTTGCTGGTAGAAGTTAATGAAGCACTCCTCAATCTGCTTCTGCCCCACTACTGGCCTGCTCTGAATATCCACAACTCTGGAAATTGCATTTTTCTTCCTTTTGTGCATAGTAATGGCATGGAAGAACTGGGTGTTTTTTTCACCCTCTTTGAGCCACTGAATTCTAGCTTTTTGTCTCCAAAACTCCTCCTCAGATAAATTTGATTCATCCAGTTCCCTCTTAATATTTTTCCACTCATGCCAATTTCTCTGACCACCCAACTCTCTCATCTCCTCTAATTTTAGAGAAAGTTCAGCAATCCTCTTGACATTATCAGATTTAAAGCATTTATTCCATCTGAGAAAAGCCATCATAGTCTTCCTGATCTTCTCTTTAACAATAAACATCAGAGATCCCTCAACTGCACCATTCCAAGCTTTCTCAACTTCTTCTTTACAGCCCGGCTTAACTAACCATCTCTTATCAAAACAAAAGCGTTCAAAGAACTGAGATTTAGAAATACCAGACTCCAGAATAATCATCGAGTGGTCAGATGAGCTCTTAAAGTAGGAATGGACTTTTGCCTTATGATTTTCAGCCATCCATGAGAATGAGCCGAAAACCCTATCCAGCTTCTCTTCTATGAATTCCTCATCCCTTCTGTTGCTACACCAAGTGAAAGGATAGCCTTCTATATTCAGTTCCATCATACCCATTCTTGCTATAAAATTATTAAAATCCTCAAAACTCCTCTGGGCTTTAAATTTCCCTCCCCTCTTATCAGACTCTTCACGGATATCATTCCAATCTCCTCCTATACACCACTTGTCCCCCCACCTGTGCTGATTGCTCTCAATCTCTTGCCATTGAAGACTCCTCACAAGAGGATCAGTACAAGCATAAACTAGAATAAGCCATTCACTAACATCCAAAGAGGGGAGCTTCTATTCCACTTGAAGACAGAAATGAAGATTGATAATTTGAGAAATGATCACATCTTTACACCATAGCAAAAGTGACCCACCACTTTACCCTATTGGTTCCACTGTGTAGCTTCTATCAGCAAAGCCCAGCTTCTTGCATACGGTATCAGTAAAAAATTTATTTCTTCTAGTTTCAGATAAAAAAACAAAGTTTGGGAGGTGGATCCTTATGGCATCCTTGAGCTGGGAGACTGTAGAGGGTCCTCCCAGACCTCTACAGTTCCACAAGATTGTCTTCATTTGTCACTTTGGGGCCATTCAAGGCTGGTTACCCCCACCTGTTGAGATTGAGATCCTTCACTCTTTCTGGTCCTCTTTTTCATCAAAATAGAATGTTCTTCCTCCTGATCACTAGCCTGAGATATTAAAAGTCTGTTTCTTTTCCCAATAGTAGGTGTTGCAGCCCCTATTGGTGTCTCCATGGTTCCCTAAAGTCTACCTGATTCAGATTTCTTCCTCTTCCATGTTGAAGAGTTAGGTTTTATCACAAGATCCACTCCTATTGGATTTGGTGCTATAGCCTTTTGATCTCTAACTGTTGTCATCATATCCTTTACTAACTCCTAGTGAACTCCCATCCTCTTGTCCTCCTCAACTTCTGGTTGCACCCATAGGCTTAAGTTATGATCTTCCCCTTGAATCACAGGTTTAAAGTTACATGTATTAATCTCATAACTAACCACCAAAGCTTCAGATAGATTGTCATTGGGGTGATTAGATTGAGGCATCCCTCCATTGGATTTACCCATTTCCTGCTCTGCATTTGTTGAGTCCATCTGACCTAGGTTGGAGTGATTTCCTTGAGTGTGCAAGTTGCTATTAGTTTGAGAATGAGATCAGTTCTGAGATGACCCTCCTATTCTTCCTATCTCCATCACTTTCAACCATTCACCAAACTGACCCACTTGTTGCTTGCCTTCTTCAATATCCTTAGCTCGGACATCACATGATCTCTCCAGATGTCCCACAATCCCACAGTAATAGCAGCAGCTCACCAATTTTTCATAAAGGAATGTCACACCCAATCGTTGATCACCGAGTTTAATATGAGCACACCTGAGAATAGGTTCTGAGATATCATGAGAAACCAGCATTCTCAGATAACTACCTTTAGCCCCTCCTGATTTCAACATCACTACATTTTTTATCCTCTTGAACAGCCTCCCAATTTTCCGACCCATTTCTATGCTTAGCCAGTTCAGAGGAAGCTTATGCACTTGTACCCATAGAGCTATTTCGTTGAAGCCCGGGTCCTGGAATGACAAGCCTTCTCTCCAGTCTTGAAGCACCAAATATTGGTTTTCGAAGACCCAATTAACTCCTGCTAAAACCTTCTCCTTTTCCTCTTTACAGCCGAAGATAAATTGGAAGATATTTGCCTCAACCTCTTTAACCTCAAATGCCATAGATGTTTGCCAGACCACGCTCATCATACGTTTGATCACATAAATGCTAGCTTTACGATCGCCTATAATTTTCCCAAGAACACTTCTGCGGCATTCCTCATCACTAAGTTTAACATCAGTTGTATCCAATTCCACATCCTTTCTTTCTTTGAGTGATAGCTTCAGAGCTTGGAATTGTTCCCCCAAATCTTCGGACATTGCCGAACCCTATCTGGAACGACACCCTCCACCACAGAGTCAGAATTAAAATATGACCAAAGGGAAAGCTATTTGCACTGAAAAAACCCTCCCGAGTAGAGAATCAAATCTCCGACAAGATAATATCGCCTCCGATGAGAGAATTCGTGTAATATCCCGAGATATTTTCAGTATAAATTACGTTTAATTCCGATATAGTAACGTTATCGTTTATTATTTTCGGAATTAATTAAGTTCAGTCGGGATTACCGAAATCTATTTTCGGCGTACCGTTTACGTCCGAAATAATTTTGGTAATTAAGTATTATGTTTAATTAACAATTAAACATAATATTAGTGGTTAATTAGCAAATTAATCACAATTAATTGATTTAAGCCCTAGTATGCCGTGAGGTTAAGATGAATTTTCCTAAAATTTTCCTAAGTACCGTGAGCATTTCCTTATGCTTAAGGAAGAGTTTTCCACCAATAAAATGTAGTAACTTGTCAAACAAAGAAGCTCCTTAGTCATCACAAATTAAGGGAGAATTAAGCAAGTGTCTTTAGCCTAAGATGGCCACGCTATTGCACCATCATCACCCCTTCATGACCGATCATCTATTTAAGCACCTCACTTGGGCAAATTTTGCGATTTTTCCCATAGAACCGAGCAATACTTTCAGTATATTTTAGCCTCTTTCTTCAGCAACCAAAGACAAGTAAATTCTCCCAACAATTAAGCACCATCGCACGGCAAGAAGCTAGACAGTACCGCACGGCGAGCGTACGGCCATAGCCATGTTTATTTCTGTTTTCCGTCGAGCGAATTAAGAGGTAAAGCCCTCTTCAATTCTTATTCATGTTAGTAAGTCCAAAACAGAGTAAATTGTTCGAGGGATCTTTAGAAATTTTAAGAGAAATTCATGTTAAACTCGGTTATCGGCGTGTATGGTTTATACCGAGTTAAGTTTATATTTTTCCGGCAAGTCATGAACTATGATGTTCTTTTCAGCCTCTATTTAAAGTATTATGTGCAATTAAATGAAGTTGGTCGATGAAAA
>CACSLK010027813.1:3178356-3195362 GCA_902706635.1 Striga hermonthica
AATGGAATTGATAGAAACTGCAAAACACAGCTTTTACAGCATACCTCTAACATGTTGAACTATTCGGAGGTTCAACGTCTTTTCTAGAAAGAGATTATGGCCGACATGGATTCCGGGATCGCTTACAACCTCTTCTGGCTCTTTCAGCGCCTGGATTACGGCCTTCTCTCTTTGGGGACTTCCGGGCTATCATGGATGCTAAGATCGCCAAGCACGGCCTGGAGCCAAGTTCGAGGGGATGATCTGTGGGGTTGATGAGGAGGAGGCGGAGCTGGTGTGCCATCGCCAAAGCTGGGCGGACGATCTCATCATCGGCCTCAAGGACTTCGGCTCTAACTCGAGCGACCGACTCCTGTTCGACAGAAAGAGGTTGAGAAGCTACTAGCCTTTCCCTATCTTTGGCGAGGATGAGGAGGGCTTCACCGCTTTGGACCCGAGGCTGGCAGGCGATGACGGGGCCGACACTACTGGGGTGAAGGATGAGGCAGATGGTGTACATGTCATTCCGATTGAAAATCTGCCCGTTATTGATTTGGGGGTAGCCGACCCGGAGGTCACCGACTAAGATATTTTCAAGGCGAACGGTGGCGCTGCTCCTGGCCCTGAGGTCGATCCGTAAAGTCAGTTTACAGCATGTGCGCTGTTTTGGCCGTATGTGGCCCTTTTGAAAACAATTTTATCATCTTTGATTTTTGAATGCTTTCGTTAGTGCCGGTTTGGCCTTTTGGACTTCTCGAGCTTATTTTTGAATAAACTCGTTTGAATGCTTATTGTTTGCGTGTTTTTGTTAAACTCATTTGAACGAAGTATTTTGCTTTTGCCGCTCTGGCTTTTTGAATGGATTTATGTTTGACGATTTGTGATTATCGAGTTCGTCTTTGTTATCTTCGGGGCCGAGATTGGGCTCGGCACTATCAGTTACAGGGCCGAGCTCATGGTTGGACTCAACACTCGTGCATTACATGGTCGAGCCTCGAGATTTGGCTCGGCGATATTTATTACAGGGCCGAGCTCATAGCTGAGCTCGGCACTTGTTCATTACTTCGTCGAGCCTCAATATTGGGCTCGACGCTATTACTTACGGGTCGAGCATATACCTGAGCTCGGCACTTGTTCATTACTTGGTTGAGCCTCAATATTGGCTCAGCGCTATTAATTACGGGGTCGAGCTCATAGCTAAGCTCGGCACTTGTTCATTATTTGGTCGAGCCTCAATATTGGACTCGACGCTATTAATTACGGGGCCGAGCTCATAGCTGAGCTCGGCACTTGGTCATTGACCGAGCCTCAATATTGGGCTCGGCGCTATTAATTACGGGGCCTATTACCTGTCCGGCCTACTTGTCGAGTCGGATTGCAGTTTGGCCTGGTCGAGCTACGCGCTTGAGCTCGCTCTTTCATTCCTTACGTTTTAGCGTTTTGGCCTGTCCGGGCTACTTTACCATGTCCGACTTGTGCCGGCTGGGCCATCGTGCTGACCCAACTGGCACGTAATTATGTGTCAGCTTACCAGACCGGTCTCGCATTCGGACTCGGTGGTATTATTGGCCTGACTGGGCTTCCTAGTTGAGCCCGACTACTGTTGACCGAGGCATCGTACTGGTCTCGACCAACACTTCGTTCCTTTCGTTTAATTACGTTGTTTCGACTCGATCTATGCCTAAATCTCCCGTCTATCGGGAATAATAGAAAATTGCATTTTCTTTACAACGCTCGTTACTCCTTTACAAAACACCATAAGATAATTAAAAGGGACTACCCTAGACCTATTGGTAGAACTTCTTCAAGAATGCCGAGTTCCAAGGGTATTGATGGGGGGGTGTCGTCGAGGTGCTCGAGGCGGTAGGCCCCATGTGGGAGGTCTTCACTGATCTTGTATGGTCCTTCCCACTTCGGCTTGAGGGGCCCGGGGTCTGGCCCCGTCACCCTTTTGAGTACCAAATCACCGACCTGGTACGAGCGCAGCTTTATTCTGGAGTTTATGTACCTCTCGCTTGGCCTTTTGTACGCCGCGTTTTTAAGTTCGGCATCTGTTCGATGTTCGTCGATTAAGTCTAGGTTGACTCTTAACGACTCGAAATCGAACTCTTCCTCGAAATCAGTTACTCAGAATGTTGGAGCGCCGAGCTCGATTGGTATCATCGCCTTGGATATGTATGCCAAGTAGAATGGTGTTTTGCCAGTTGACAATCTGGCAGTGGTGCGATATGCCGAAAGCACACTCGGGAGTTCTTCCGGCCAGCCCCATTTTGCAGCTTCCAACCAGACCTTTAGGCCCTGCTTGATGATTTTGTTCACGGCTTCGACCTGCCCGTTCGATTGTGGATGTTAAGGCGTCGAGGAGAAATGCTTGATATTATACTCCTCACAAAATGTTCCTAACTTTTTCTCCTTGAATTGTTTGCCGTTGTCGGTGATTATCGAGTTTGGGACTCCAAATCGGCATATGATGGACTTCCATAGGAAATCTATCATATTTTGCTCGGTTATGGTAGCGAGCGGCTCGGCTTCTGCCCACTTTGTGAAGTAATCAACAGCAACAACTGTGTATTTTACTCCGCCCTTTCCGGTAGGTAGGGGGCTGATTAGGTCGACTCCCCACTTAGCAAATGGCCATGGGCTGAAAATTGACTTCAGGGGCTGAGACGATTGGACGACGTTAGGTGCAAAGGTCTGGCATTTTGTGCATCTCCAGGCCAGATCCAGGGCATCCATTTCTAAACTCGGCCAGTAGTAACCTTGCCTAAGGACCTTAGGGGCGAGGGCGTATCCTCCGGAGTGGTTCCCACATACGCCTTCGTGTACTTCTTTAAGTATAAACTCGGCACTCTTTTCGTCTACGCATTTGAGAAGAGGTGCCGAGTAACCCCGTTTGAATAGTTCGTCGGCCACGATCGTAAATCGAGCAGCCTGAGTACGAAGCTGCCTGGCCTCTTTCGAGTCAGACGGCAACGCACCAGTCTCTAGATACGATCAGATCGGGACCATCCAGCTCGGGTCTTGGTCTTCTGCCCCCTTCCCGGCACTTAGCACAGAGGTGCGGAGCACGGACGGCTGTTCCTTGTGTCCGACTTGAACATACTCGACGCTTTCCACCCCGGCACTTGAAGCGAGGTGGGCCAAGGCATCGGCTTGCACGTTCTCTGTCTGGGGGATGTGTTCTATTCGAGTCTGGAGTTTGGCCAACTTCTTCTTTACTAGCGCCAGGTAGGGGGCCAGCCTCAGCTCTTTAACTTAAAATTCTCCGGAGATTTGCTTGACCATCAACATAGAATCGGAATATATGGTGAGGTCGATTAGGCTCATAGCTTCTGCTAGGTCAGGCCTAGACAACAATGACTCATATTCGGCTTTGTTGTTGGTTGCCGGGAAGAGGTACTGGATAGAATGACAGAAGAGCTTCTTCTGAGGATCTACGAGGACGACTACTCTGCCTGCTCGTCCGGCAGTGGCGGATCCGTCCACGTACATCACCCACGGCTCCTCATTTTTTGCTTCCTCGACTCTCAACGTGAATTCCGCTATGAAGTCTGAGAGTACCTGCCCCTTTATTGTTGTTCGAGTCGGTAATGGATGTCGTACTACCCTAGCTCCACCGCCCACTTCACCATCCGGCCGGATGTGTCTGGTCGGTGTAGGATCTGTCTAATGGGGTAGGAGGTAAGGACAGTGATTGAGTATTCCAGGAAATACGGCCTTAACTTCCGGGCAGCAGTTACCAAAGCGAAGGCGAGCTTTTCCATAGGTGCATAACGCAGCTCGGCATCGTGTAGTGCCTTGCTCACATAGTAGACCGGGTATTGACAGGAGTCTTCTTCCCGTATCAGGGCATCACTGACGGCCACTTCGGATATACCTAGGTAAAAATAGAGCATTTCTCCTGGGCGGGGTTTTTGCATTGTTGGAGTCCGGCTGAGGGTCTCCTTGATGGCCTCTAGTGCCTTGTGGCAGTCGGGCATCCATTCAAACTTTTCATTTTTCTTGATTGCATCCAAGAAAGGTTTACACCGGTCCATCGATTTGTAAATTAACCGGCTTAACGCGGCGAGTTTGCCGGTCAGTCTCTGGACTCCCTTGATTGAAGTCGGTGGTCGGAGGTCTTTTACCGCCTGGATGTTTTTGGGATTTCCGTCGATACCACATTGGCTAACGATATAACCCTGGAACTTTACCGATCCGACACCGAATGTACATTTTTTGGGATTTAACTTCATCGAGTAATCACGCAAAACATAAAATATTTTATTGAGATAGTTAACATGATCAGACGTGTACACGGACATAACTAACATATCGTCTACATACACTTCCATGCTCACACCTATCAAACTAGCGAACATTTTGTTAACTAGGCGTTGGTAGGTGGCCCCGGCGTTCTTCAACCCGAACGACATCTGTAACAACAAATTTCGTGTATTGAATTTAAAAACACGAAAAATATTATTCAAATGAATTTCTTGAATCCAAATAAATATTGCGGGTTACAAATTCTATTTTCTCCTCTGATTCTTCTCACAAACAATTTTTAAGTCTTGGAGCGAAATCTTCGGCTTGATCTTCTCCTTGACTTGAATTAACGTAATCCGAGGGCTTGAAAGCTTTTTCCCGGATTAAACGTCCAAACATCCCAAGAACGCGAAGAACACGAATCCTTGGTCTTCGTCGCAAAGTTGATCTCGAATCTTCTTCATCCCGGTTTTGAATTTACTAACGTTATTCGGAGGCTTCGCAGCTTGTTTCCGGATTGAACGCTAGTCTTGAGATTGAACGCGCTTGAATCTTACTTGAATCTTCAAGAACGCCTTTAAATCTTCAAGAACACTTGAATCTCGTCGAGAGATCTTGAACTTGAACTTGAATACGAACATAATTCGGAGGCTTGGTAGCTTGTTTGCGGATTAAACGTTGGTTTTGAGCTTGAATGTGCTTGAATCTTCCTTCGAATCTTCAAGAACGGCTTCGAATCTTCAAGAACAATTTGAAACTTGTAGAGAGATTCTCTAGAGCTCTTGAACTTGAATATGAATTATCAGATGTGTTTTTTACATTAAGGAGAGCCCCTATTTATAGGTGTAGGAGAGAGCACCGTACCAAATTTAAGAATCGTAGGACGCGATTTGAATGGTCCATGATGATTCACATAAGATCTTTAAGATCTACTTAGATCTCCCAAGATCTTCTAGAAGATATGATTTATTTACCAAGAATAAGTTTTGACACTTGGCATTATTTGATTGGTCAAGAATTTAAATATTAAAATATCAATTAATTAACTATTTAAATTTAGGAATTAGATTTATGGAAATTCCTAAAATATTAATAGAAAATATAACTTGATTTTTAATAAATTAATTTCCATGTGGCGCTATTTGATTGGCCACAATTTTTATTTATCTACAAATGCCCCCTCAAGACTTGTTCACGGACGACGTGTCTTGAAGTGAATAGGTCGCGACTTTCTTTAATTTGGGCTTAAGGAAACGTGACATGGATTTATATGGTCCAAGAGAGCTCAAATTGGTGAACTTGTGTACCAAATGGCCCAAAACATTTATCCATTTAAATGCCCCATATGGCCCAGAGTCATTATCTCTTATTGGGCCTTTAACCAAATATGAGGATTCATAATTACAATGTCCAAAATCTTTAAAAGAAAAAGGATGGCCCAGATTTGAAGAAATTGTCCACTTAATACATTAAGATGTCTGCTGCAGCAAAATTTCGAGCCTTTAGCCCATGAAATAATTTTCCCTCTCAACTGCATTAAAAGATTACTGCCCAACAAATTCCATGCAGCAAATCTCTACCCATGGAAAGAATAACTTATATTCCAAACAATTAATTCCAAACTACAATATTTACTTTCCAAGCATAGAAAATAAAGACTTGAGGACACGAGTCTGTATACGTGCGTATCATATATTTTCTTTCCAAACATCAAAATTCTGCAGGCCATGCATCCGGGTGAGTTCCTCCTCATATCAGGAAAAAAAATAAAATTCCAAAATTATACAAATTCTCTCCTATAAAAGGGGAGTCCTCTAGCTTCATTATCACCCAACGAGAAGTGATCGGACACGTAAACTTCCTTCTTCTTTTTTTTTTCTTTCCTTTTTTTTTTCTGTTCCTTTTCTTCATCTCGGTGTCTTGATGTTGTTGGTATCATGTGCAGAATTTGGTGGACTTCTTCAAACAATACTTATCAACTTCCATCTTCTACATTCGTGCCCTTCAAGTGTTCGAGTAATTATCCAAGAGAGGTATTAGTACGCTCTTCTTCAAATATCTTCCTCGTTTCTTCTGTTTTCTATGCTGCAACATACACGTTCGGGCAAAGGTAAGCTTCTCGGGGCTACTCGACTATTCCTCGGTTTCTGTTGGGGGAGGCGCGGCTTTTCGGGAGCCGTTTGGTTGCTTCTGGGCTGAAACGATGTTCTATTGCCGGTGTTCAGTCTGAACTGAGGCTATCAAGGAGGTGTTCTGGCGAAAACGAGGCCTTTTGGGAGCCGTCCGAGGCCGTTCGAGAGCTGATGGGCTGAAGCGGGGCTGAACCGTGCCTTTTCGGGAGCCATCCGGGGCTGTTAGAGAGCTGTCGGGCTGAAGCGAGGCTATTTGGGACCTGTATGGAAGCTGCCGGGCTGAAGAGAGGCTATTCGGGACCTGTTCGGACATAACCAAGGCTGATCGGGAACTGCCGGGATGAAATAGAGTCGTTTACTTTTTTTCTTTCTTGAAACTGAGCCGTTTACTGTTTCTTTTTTTTTTCTGAAACTGAGCCGCTTACTTTTTTTTTTCAGCGTATAGTGGATATTTGCCGACATCAAGCTTCACATACATGGTCTGGAACTCATTTTAAATCAAATTACTTGTAAGTTAATTCACTGAATTTGTTCAATCCAAACTACTTAATTCTCTTTCCAATTCCAATTTCACGTTTAACTTTCAACCCTTGTGATTGCAGCAAAAGATGGTCTACTTTACCAACACTTCCATTCGGGAAAAAAGATATATAGTAGTTCTCGACGCCAAACACGAACCGCTAGAGAAAGGGACTCGCTTTGCAGTTGAAGAATTACTCATTGGTGATTTTTCGAAGACGTTGCCAAACGTTGCAAACTCCAAGAGCGAGTGGACACAAGAGGTTACCTACGGGAAGTCAAAAGCATGGATCTTACAAGAGACTCACCACAACCCGCAGAACGAGACAGAGCCATTGCCATTGCCGACTCTAGGACGACGTATCACACGAGGTGAAGCCTCATGAGGAGAAACCATCAATTTTGCTGGCGAATTCCACTACACACGAGGGTACTGGGAGTGGACTGAAGACATACTTAGCCGATGCAAAAGCAACCTGATCAAGGCAGAGATTTATGATGCTATTTACGCCTCGCTCTTCACATACGACTGCAATCCCGAGATCATCAAGGCGTTTTTCGAGGCATGGTGTCCTTCTACCAACACACTTTTAACGTCATCCAGGGTGCTTTCAGTTTCGCTATGGGATCTTCACACATTGGCAGGACTTCCAATGAGTGGGTTCATCTTCGACGAGGTGGTGCCGGATGCAAACGAGCTGGTAGGGACCAACAAGGATAATATTTTATGCCTTCCTCGCTGCTGCTGATACCTCTTCCACGCCTATCATCTACTGTGCAAAGAATTCGACGGTGGACAAGTGTCAATTGATCGATGGGTGCATTTTTGGTCGATGAAGGCTATCAAATACAGACAACCTCCCAATCGTGCTTACAAGAGGAACGGAGAGAAGAAGAGGATCATTTGCCTCAAGTTAACTCATAATCCGCCCGGCACTTTTGAAGAACATCGACGCTGGACCTCCGCCGAAAATCAATTGTTCAAGAAAATGGCTGTGATCGAGCAAAAGCTGCAAGAAGAAATTCACTTAGCGGTGTACCTCTTCTGTTGGATATACACGTTTTTCCTTCCCAATGACGACGTCGACATAATTCGCCCAGGCACCTTCAAGATGGCAAGAATGATGGCCAAGGGTTATATAGTTGAACTTGCGGTTCCGGTCTTGACGAGCATCCACAAGGGGCTGAACGAGCTTACAAGCTACAAAAGTCCGTCTCGATCGACATTTCCCGTCCACTTTGTTTACAGCTGGCTGGCGATTTACTTTAGAACTCACTTCACAATTGGTCAAACGCACAAGCCCTTGATGGTGACATATTCCGGTGAGAACGATGCAAGACACTTTGACCCCGAGGAAGCCCGCAGACGTATCCACAAGGGAGACTCCGCCTCATGGACTTGCAATATCATCATCAAAGACCAGACTTCCCGATACGTCGATGATCAAAAAAGACCTAGATACGAATGGAGGTACTTCATGGCGATTCGGTCTTACTACCTTACGTGGCGTCAAGGCAGTTGCTTTTTCATTGAGCCCTATAGTCCTCATTGATTCCGTTGCCAATTTGGGTTTTATCAAGATGTTCCCGGCACTTTGAAGAAAGACTTTCGTGAGGGCTCTCTTGACGATGGAATTTACTACTGGCAACAAAGCGTTCTATGCGGATCCTTTTCCAAAGCTTCGTTACCTTGTGCCTCAACAAATGCAAAGAAATCAACACCAGCTTATAAGTCATGGTGGCATCAAGTTCATGGAGGCTTTCTTGAGCGCCATATAGAGGATTTGCTTGCATCAAAGCCGAACGTAATTTCTTCGAAAGGCAAGGAGCCAGTTATTGACCAGGGTGATTCTGCAAGTGGGGATGATGAAGCGCTTCTCGCCAGAATTCCCGAGACCAACAAGAGAAAGAGTAGGTCTACCTCTTTAAGAACGCAGCAATGCCGATCAACATTGGAAAAGAGCAAAACAACAGTCTGGTTCCCAACAACATGTTGAGAAAATGGCAGAGAATCAACACAAGACAGACGACCTCATTGCTAAGGTTTTCTACCTCTTCTACTTTACTTCTACCTTGAGTTTTCTTTTTGATTGATATATGTGTTTCATTATTGTTTTTAAGGTGCGACGGGATGTCTTTGGCTCTGACGATGACGAAGAGTTCCAAGACGATGAAGGGACTTCCGTAGCAAATGTTCCAACGTGTGCAAAAAAACCAACTACTGAACAAAAGCTTCATACTCCAGCCATTTCAGAGTTCAAAGGGGAGAAGTTCCTTCTTGACCGCCAAAAGAAGTATCTTCAAGGCATGTGGTACGACCTCCGTGACAAGGTCATGGTGACTCCTATCGACTCATTTTCTTCCATAAAAGAAGACGTGTCACTTGTTCTTGATGCCATGAAGAAATGCGACAAGTTTAACTTCTCCACCATCGAGAGCCCATTGATGGTTTTGTTTGACAACGCCGACTCTTATGACGAAGTACGGTCGAAATCGTCGGAGAAGGCAACGAAGGAACATATTGCTCGACAGTTGACTGAAGCTAAAGACTGCCTTCGTGACGATAAGGCCAAGGAGGATATTGAATCAAATACGGCGAAGTCCACTCAGGCTGAGCTAAAGCGAGCCATGGAAGAGCTTGAGCAGTTGGAGGCGAAGGCAGAAACGTTATCCTAGACATTGAAGCAGCAACAAGAGTCACTCGATAGTGCCAAGGCCAAGGTGAAATTAACTCAAGAGGAGGTCCTCGCCATCAGCAGTGCTCCACCGTTGGACGAAGAAGTGGCTGGACAGTTGAAGATGTTGAAGTCAAACTTGAGGGAGACTAAAGAGAAGCTGGGAAGCTTGAATCCTTTTGTTTAGACATGTTTGCGACTCTTTCGTTCATTTCTTCATGTAATAAGACTCAAGGTTATGGAATAGAATGATTTGTTTCTTTTCACATCATGCGATCTCAAATGTTGCCCTTCATTTTCTCTCCAAGTCAACCGAAATTGACTAACTTAAAAGACGAATATATCTTGTGACTGAACTTAGAAAATATCTAACTTGCCTACGTACCTTTAAAAGGATCAAGTCATAACGTAGTTCAAAGTAATATGAATATGGATTTGTTTATGGGGGGTACCGTGCACAATTTATACTCATGCGGGCCAAGAGTGACTAGTCTTTAACTACTTTATACGAAGTAGAGTATTAGGTTTAACCACATAACACCTTAGTGGGAGAATTAACAGTTTAACCACATATATTCACATTGGTGGAGAATTTAGCAGTTTAATCACATGCAAAGCTTTTTGGTGATTACCGTTCACAGTTTATACTCATGCGGGCCAGGAGTGACTATTCTTTAACTCCTTTAGACAAAGTAGAGTATTAGTTTTAACCACATAACACCTTAGTGGGAGAATTAACAGTTTAACCACATATATTCACATTGGTGGAGAATTTAGCAATTTAATCACATGCAAAGCTTTTTGGTGATTACCGTTCACAGTTTATACTCATGCGGGTAGGGAGTTCTTCATTTTTTTTTTATTTTTTTTTTAACAAAATACAACTAAGCGTAGTAGCGCTTCAAGAATTTCCCATTGATAGGGCCAATCTTGACTCGATCCTCTGATATCAGCTTGTATGCGCCATTGGTGTAGACCACCGTGACGACATATGGTCCATCCCATCTTGACACGAACTTATTTCCAACACGATGAGTGGTTATAATGGGTCTTCTCACAACAAGTACCAAATCTCCTACTTGAAAAGAACAAGCTCGGACCTTCTTATTAAACGACTTCGAGAGGCAAGCTTGATAACATTCAAGTCTTTGTTGCGCTTTCAGCCTCCTCTCATCAAGAGCTTCTAATTCCTGAAGGCGCAGTCGTGCGTTATCTTCCTCAGTCAATCCTTCTTGTATGGCGATCCTCAACGATGGAATTTGTTGCCCGAGGGGAACAACAGCTTCAACACTATACACCAACGAGTACAGAGTCGCTCGAGTGGGAGTCCGACAGGTGATGCGATACGCCCAAAGTGCTTCATGAATACTTTTGTGCCAATCCCTCTTTGACTTGGCTACGACTTTTTTCAAAAGACTACACAGAGTCTTATTGATGCTTCAGCAAGTCCATTCGCCGCTGCATTGTACATAGAAGATTTTCTCTGCTTAAAGTTGAACTTATCACAAAGCTTATCGATCAAGCTGTTGCTGAAAGGCTTCCCATTATCCGTTATTATATACCGTGGAATTCCATAGCGGTAGATGATGTTTACACGAATAAAGTCAGCAGCGTTTTCCTTCTTCACTTCTTTCAAGAGAACCACTTCTGCCCATTTCGAGAAGTAGTAAGTCGCAGCCAAAATATAAAGATGACCACCCGAAGACTTTGTCAGAGGACCAACCACATCTAATCCCCAAGCATCAAAAGGCCAAGAAACAACAGTAGGGTGCAACGGCTCAGAAGGTTGATGGATCAGATTTGCATGAAACTGACACGCTTGACATTTTTGGGCATAATCCATACAATCTTTAACCATTGTCGGCCAGTAGTACCCCATTCTCTTAACTCGGAAGTGCAGCTTCGGACCAGACTGATGAGCGCCACATATACCCGAGTGAGCTTCTTCCATGGCTTGAGTAGCTTCTTCGTCGCCTAAGCATCTCAAGAACACTCCATCGAACGACCGTCTATACAAAACATTATTGAAATAAATAAAGCGAGGTGCACAACGTCGAATATCAACCCTTTGTCGTGGGTCGTTGGGCAACTTATCATACTTTAAGTAATCCACGAGCGATTGACGCCAATCTTCTTTCTCAACTTCGAATACTTCAACAACATGAATTTCATCTTCATTCCAATCATCGTCATAAAAAATTGGAGGTATAACCCAACTTCTACAAACTTGCACTCGAGCCCTATCCTCGGGAAGAATAAGTGAATAACCGAGTTTTGCCAAAGCATCAGCTTATTTATTATTCTTTCTCGACACATGTTCGATCGTAACATCTCCAAGCCATCCCATGAGCCTTTTCACATAGTCAACATACGGGAGCACCTCGGGCTTCTTTACATCGTATTCTCCAAGCAGTTGGTTTACTACTAGCTTTGAATCACCATAAACCCTCAGATGTAGTTGCTTCATGTCCACGGCCATCTCCAACCCCAGAATTAGAGCTTGATACTCCACAACGTTGTTTGAGCAATTTTCAGTCAAAGTGAAGGAATACATAAGCACTTCTCCATGGGATGTCACAAAGACGCTCCAGCACCAACTCATGATATATTTTAATGGATTTGCCCTTGAAACAAGACGGACCGTATGAGCTTGAAAATAATGCTTCAACTTTTGAATTGAAAAGATCAATGCCAAACATATTTTCTCAAATGGAGAATAGTTCAGCTCGTTCGGCGTCATCGTTCTGCTCAAATAATATAACGCACTCTCCTTTCCATCGTTATTTTCTTCAGCCAGCAAAGCTCCAACAGAGCGTTCTTGTGCCGCTATGTAGAGGATAAGAGGACGACCAGACACTGGTGCAACTAACATGGGAGACTTCATCAGATATGCCTTTGTGCTTTCAAAAGTATTTGTACAAGATTGATCCCACTCAAAAGAAACACCATTCTTCATTAAATGACTAAAAGGTTGGCATCGTTCGGCTAGATTTGAAATGAACCTTCAAAGATACGCCAACTTTCCTTGCGGACTTTTAAGCTCGTGAATGTTGCGAGGCTCGGGCATTCTTAGTATCGCGTCGACTTTTGCTTGCTCGATCTCTATTCCACGGTGACGAACAATGAAACCAAGAAACTTCCCCGATTTGACACCAAATGCACATTTCAACGGATTCATCTTGAGTTGATATCTTCTTAGGCGTTCAAAAACCATCCTCAAGTCTTGTAGGTGGTCTTCTCGTTTCATCGACTTCACCACCACATCATCAACATAGCACTCGATGTTCTTATGGAGTATGTCATCAAATATCTTTTGCATTGCCCTTTGATATGTTGCCCCAGCGTTCTTCAAACCGAATGGCATCACCTTATAGCAGTATATACCCTTTGGAGTGCGAATTGCCCAACTCTTCGCCTTTTAACGACATGCGTTTTTGGTTGTATCCCGACAAACCATCCATAAAAGACAATGCTTCATGGCCAGCCGTAGCATTGATCATAAGTTCGGTTATGGGCAACGAGAAATCTTCTTTGGGACACGCCTCGTTAAGATCTCAAAAATCTATGCAAACTCGAATTTGGCCATTTTTCTTCCTGACAGGAACGATGCTCGAGATCCACGTAGGATATTTAATTTCACGAATGAATCGAACTTCAATGAGTTTATTTACTTCAGCCTCGATCAATGAGATCAACGCAGGTCGGAATCTCCGTTGTGCTTATTTAACATGTTTTGCCCCCTTTCTCACGGACAAGTTATACACCGCCACCTTTGGGTCTAGTCCAGGAATCTCCTTATTTGACCATGCGAATATCCTTAAACTCACCAAGAAGCTCTATGTAGGCCTTTTCTTCATCTATAATTAGCAAGGCACTGATGTACGTCGAGCGAGGATCGTCAACTTCACCCAAGTTGATTTCTTTTAGTTCATCGACCGTGGCCTTAACACCTTCTTCAAGCTCGGGAGGTGCGTCTTCAGCATCTTCTTCCTCTATTGGATCATCCTCGCATATAGTAATATGGTTCACAGGTGCAATATCTTCAGTCGGCTCACCAAGAGCTTTGAAGTCGATACATGCTCACACCCGTCCATTTATTCCCGTGACAAATCGTGTTTGCACATTTTCATCAACTCCAGCGATATACCTTTTTCTCACCAAATAAGTTATTTTCCTGTAAAGAGAACGTTCATCATTTTGATGAGTTGTGAGAGTACCGCAAGCATAATAAGACGAAGAGACGCTTTCTCTATCATCATCTTCATCATCATGTACTCTTGTATGAACGATCATGTGCATTTTTTCTTTTAAAACTTCACCACGTGATACGATCAAGGTATTTTGACGTTTCATCTGTGATGGAATTAGACTTCTAAGCTTTGGAGTCGGGCCTACACCTTTTTTCTTGTCTTTAAGGCTTTGACTGCTTGAAGGATCCCAGTCGTTGAAATATAGATTGTCTTCCTTTTAACTTTCGCACCGGACCGAGTCTTTGAAACACCGACACTCTTTTCCCTTTGTTTTCGCCGTCAGAAGACGAGAACTCTCCTTCTGAGACATGGTTGGCGTTTGCTCTCTTGATGGCGATTATAATTGGACTCGATGTCACATATCCAAGACCTGCCCGGTTTTGCTTTTGCTCTTGAGGTATGAGCTTTCCCAAAGAGCGACTTTCATTGGGATTGTATCCTGCTTTAACGAGAAGCTTGTAGGCTTTTGGATCAAAACACTTAGAGTTCTTCAATCCTTCATCATGCTCCGTCACAGCTCCTTTTCTTGGACGAACAAAGTTCAGGGGTGGTTGGGAGATAGGTTTCTCGACATCTACCTTCGGCAGCGGCAACACTAACTCTTTTAAAGAGTTTTCTACCTCTTCAATCTTTGATTCTTCACTTTCAAACCCTTTATGCTGCTTAGACGAGATTTTCTCAACTGGTTTTGCATCATTGAAATAGTATTTGGCATCAGCGAAATGAGTTTCAGCCTCCGTAAAAGGTTTATCATCACCCAGCACAGTCTTCACAATGCTATTTTTGCAATATTTGAAGCATTGATGCCATGTGGACGGAACCACGCCATTCTCATGAAGCCATGGACGACCAAGAAGCATATTGTAAGATATTTTTGCATCGATGACATGAAATATAGCAGTTGATTCCATATCTTCCATCAGCAACCTCAACCTTATGATGCCAAGAGCTCTTCGCCCCCCTTGGTTAAAGCCTTGAATCATCAATCGACTATTACCAAGTTCTTCGGTGGTCATTCCCAACTCTTTTAGCGTGCAAAAAGGCAAGATGTTGACTGCTGATCCTCCATCAATCAATATTCGGTTAACCTTTTGCTCTTGCACATAGCCGGCCATGAACAACGGTCTGTTGTGAGGCTTAGAACCAAGCAGCAAATCTTCGTCAGTAAACACCATCATGGAATCGTTATCAACATGGTGAGTTTAAACCTCAGGCCTATTATTTTCTTCTAGCGGAGCTTCGTGCTCATTCGCCATGTTGCAAGCTTCACTTATATGATTAGCAGTTGCACTACTTTCTTCTAGTGAAATTTTTCCTTGGTGTGTCAGCTGCATAGCCTTGTCCTTGAATACGAAGCAGTCATGATTTGGATGCCCTACAAGATGGTGGTATTTGCAATATTTTGGGTCGTTCACCCTGCCAGCTTCTTCAGGACGCTTCATCTCGGGTAACTCAATGAGTTTTGCTTCCATTAGACCATCAAATATGCAAGAGACATCTGAATCAAAGAATGGGTACTGCTTTGCTTGTATTTCTTTCAGAGTCAACCTTCTTTGTTCAATTTCCTTAGAGACATCCTTTTTTTCAATGGCTTTATCAGCAGATTTTCCTTTGAACTTGACAGGCATAGCATTGATCGTCATGGACTCCTTATTTTGAGATTTCGAGGAAAACTCGCCCCATTTCCTGTGCTCGTATCTATCCTTGGAGCTTTGAGGTTCTTGGATCGGGTGGCCCATTAGCTCCGCTTGTGGTCATGCTTAACTCCATGTCGTGAGCTCGAGTTGCTAGCTCTTCTAATGTTCTCGGCCGAATTCTTTGAAGGATGTAACGAAGACCCCAACTCATACCTTGAATGCACATCTCAATGGCAGAAGCCTCAGACAGACGATCCTTGCAATTCAGACTTAGGTTCCTCCACCTATTGATGTAGTCGATGACTGGATCTTCCTTCCATTATCGAGATGTAGTGAGCTCGATCATGTTGACCGTACGTCTCGTGATGTGAAAGCAAATAAGGAATTCGTGCTCCATTTGCTCCCAACTATCTATGGAGTTTGCTTCTAAATCAATGTACCAGTCAAATGAAACCCCTTTGAGGGAACGAACAAACTGCTTCACGAGGTAATCACCGTGTGTTCCCGCATCGTTGCATGTCTCAATAAAGTGAGCTATATGTTGCTTCGGGTTGCCTTTGCCATCAAACTGCTGGAATTTGGGAGGTTGATATCCAACAGTCATCCTCAAGTTATCGATCCTTGGTGAATATGGCTTGACGTAGCTGTGGGTTGACTTAGAACCACCATCAAGTTTGTGCTTAATTGTTCCCATGATGAAATCCTTCAGTTGATCAATGGGGACCATTCACGTGGATGAATGTTGGAATGGAGTCTTCTCTCTTTCTTCATATTGCTTTTGCTTGGACGTTTCAGACTCCTCACGATCTTCAGTTCGTTTGCCCTTCGCGTGGCATGTTTTAGCATTGTCGACCTTGTCTATTAGCTTTGAGATTTGAGAGTCTTGCTCTTCGAACTTCTTCGCAAGTCTTTCAATAACCTTCGTTAAGCTTGCGATGTGCTCATCAAGAGTTGAAGCATTAGTCGTCATAGCCGGAGCGACACTTGAGCTTGATGAAGAACTTGATGATGAACGAGGAGTTGAAGAAGCAGAGTCGTCTTCATCACCTTCGTGGGTAAGATGCAGCTTATCACTTCTAATCACCTCGTGCAAAGAAGTCACCTCCGAAGATGCTTTCAGTTTCTTGGTCATGCTTTTTATAACGACGCCGAGGTTGGAACTTGAGGAACTTGTTGAAGGAATCTTGACTACGGCAATCTTGCGACTAGTCATGATGACTTGAGGAACTTTGGAGAAGAGATGAGAGGTAGAGATGTCCCACCGGGCATGCCAAAAATTTGTAACAACAAATTTCGTGTATTGAATTTAAAAACACGAAAAATATTATTCAAATGAATTTCTTGAATCAAAATAAATATTGCGGGTTACAATCTCTATTTTGTCCTCTGATACTTCTCACAAACAATTTTTAAGTCTTGGAGCGAAATCTTCGGCTTGATCTTCTCCTTGACTTGATTTGACATGATTAACGAAATCCGAGGGCTTGAAAGATTTTTCCCAAATCAAACGTCCAAATATCCCAAGAACGCGAAGAACACGAATCCTTGGTCTTCGTAGCGAAGTTG
>CACSLK010027813.1:3197841-3210180 GCA_902706635.1 Striga hermonthica
TTTTTTTTTTTTTTTTGGGAAGAAGTTTTATTGTGTGTGATTATTTATAAAAGTTCACTGTCATCAGCTCAAGTGTTTGCATGAAGCTTTAGAGATTGGATGTGGTACAACATATAGTATCAATATTTTTGTATTTCCTACGAAAGGCTCAATGGGCAACGTAACAAAAGAATTTGTAAGTATGAGTTATGTACAATAAGATATTCTATATGTTGGAAATAATATACAAGGTTGTGTTTGGAATGAAAACATTGAATTGTTGATTACATTGTTGTATTGCAGTTATGATTGTGGATTATTCACAATAAGGTTCATGCAACTATATGACAAGCTAAGGGCCGGGGTGCATTTCAGTATTGAAAACTCATATCTTGAGAGAATGAAAATTGCTATTGAAATATTTTACCATGATGCTAATGAAGTCAAGGAAGAGATACTTAGAAGAATAGTGCACTCTTTGGGAGCTGCTTGTCCTGCTGCAACGCCTTAATCTTCACCGACAGCTTGGACTTTTTCTCCTTGTAGGTCTTTTAATGTTATTCTTGTTTTTAGTTGGAGTATTAATTTTTACAATGCCACTTAACTCTTTAATGCTATTCTTGTTTTTACTCAAATTATAACATGTGTTTTTCAATTTTTTTCATCAGCTAGTGCCATAGTTGTTCGAAGCAGGAATCAAAGAGAGCAGACCGAGAATTTAATTTGGCGAAAGATCGACCCAGTTCCCGTTCTTTTCCGGTTTAAACTAAATTGGAACATTCATTGACTTGAAAGCCTCTGACCCTGTGGCTATTTCACTGCATTTTGTTGTGTTTTTTCTTTTAAATTGTTCAGAAGATGATTCGACATTAGTTTTTAACTAATGTCTTCTTATCTCACCGTTGGCTCGTATGCTTTTTAACTTTTCCTTTACTCGGCATTTTACTTTACCAAGCTTGGAGATTACTAAGTTGGTCTGTGGTATTGTGTACTTTGGGTACATGCTTATTATGGTATGTTTTCTTTGTGTTGACGGGGACAATTGGGTTCTATGCATGCTTCTGGTTCGTTTAAAAGATATGTTCATCTGTGAATATCAATTGAAATTGAAAAAGTCACTGTTATTAGATTTTGCAGAAATTTGCAGGTTTATCTTGGGGTTGTGTTGGTTTGTAGAGAAGTAATAGCTGTGTAAATTTTTCACTGCTTGCTAAAATATAATTTTTTATTCGTTACCTGCTAATAATGCCCAGCTTGCATTATTAGATGTTCTTACTGTTTGCTTTTGTTTGAGTAGTTAAGTTGCTTTTGCTTATGATAGATTATGATTTCGTTGATTCCCTTCATTCCTTCCATCTTTCCTCGATAGCCTATCATAAAGAGTAAGCCTTCAACAGGCAATTCCTATTGATGGAAATGAAATGTAGATGGAGTGTGAGAACTAGTTGCGAATTGCGATACTCAGGTGATGTTTAGAGCAACAATGGTGAACTTTCTTACAATGTTTTCTGCTTGTAGAGTTTAGCAATTACCCTAAATCATCTCCTGCCACTCTAAACTCTAAACAGTACTAATTTATATTATGCTGGTGATTAAAAGGGTAATATTTGCTATATATAATTCTGTATGTCACAACAAAAGTTCAGGTGTTACCAAACAGTGTAATATTTGCTATATATTAGTCTCGACCATGAAAATCAAAGCCGTTCGGGTGATTCTCGGGCGGATTATGTTCGAAACGTAGTTACCAAAAGTCGAGATTTTGGATGAGTCATTCAAGTCTCGTCGGGTGAGTTTTAAGGTGAAGACGAGAGATGGGATAATGGAGGATTGATAAGCGGAGTAGAATGTGAAGGAAGAAGAGCCATTTTTGGTTGGTGGCCATGTTTTTTTTTTTTTACAACATTTTATCTTTTTTCATATGATATGTTATAAACTTTTTTTTGATCGGTATGATATGTTATAAACTTATATATATATATACTAACTTGTTATGTTAGTTTTTATTAGATAAGAACATTACTTATGTTTGTATCTTCAAATCTGTAAAATTGAACAAGAGTTATATGATTTTAAGTACAGAACAAAAAGTAGATAGATACTGATTATAAAAGGAAGCAGAGCTACAAACAGAGATGTGAAAAATATGATGCATATTAGTTTATGAATTGTTGTAATTGTTGTATGTTTTAATCTGGGAAGATTCCTTTATATTCATAGTGATTGTTTCTATTTTTTCTGTGGTTTGGAGAAAAGGCTTAAATATTGCTGTAGGTTTCTGTATAAAAGAAAGTTGGCTATGGAAGTAACTATAATGTTGACTTTTCTTAACAAATCTATTTGTAGCAAATGATATTTCCTCTTGGTTGCCTGATATAAAATTCGTCTTTGATACACTATTATCATTTGAAACTTTTATCAGACAATAAACATTCCAGAAAGGTAAGGATTAAAATGATTCCACCTGTTTCAAATTTGTTTTAATTTTTTTTTTTTCCAGATTTGAAGTAAGAAAATGACATCTAAATGATTGAAGTCAATAGAATTATAATTTTCCTTCACTTGATTTTGCAAATATTTGACATGGTCAATGACATTATCCAGCAAAGCTGCTTTACCAATCTGCATAGCCACAAATTGCTAAGTGGTTGCATGTTCATAAATTACCCAGCATGAGTAACAACTTACATGCAAGATACACATTGGCTAATTGGTTACCATGAAACAAAAAAATGTTTCTATTCACCATACACAGTACACTTACATCAGTAGGTGTACACCTCTACCCACGACAAATTGTGAAAGTAATTAGGTGTAATTGAAAATATATGACAAAGTAAAAACTAAACTGAAGGTCATCACTGTTACAAAAGCCCAATAGTTACTCAACATTAACTGGTTACTTACATTGACAGCTGTGTTTTGATGTCCAGCCTCTTGAGAACATATCAGTTTCACTAAGAAACTCCAAGAAAGAGCCAAAACAGTTTTATTGTTTCTCAAAGATTGGGTATCTTACCACCTCAAGTTGAGGCATCAAATCCTTTAATGCTTCCTGCCAATGTGATATTTTCAGTTTACGTAACTAAAAGAATGAAGATGACAATCGAAAAATTGGTGAGTGAAAACTTTGGGGGTAATTACCTTAACTGTATAATGTATATAACTTGGCGATCCTCTCCTCTCCTGGCAACGTCGAGATTCTTCCTCAAACAACCTCTATGACTTCACTGGTTATATTTAATAACAATCAATTAAGATAAAGCAGATGAGGCCTTTAATATGTTTATATGACTTATAGCAATGACATATGCTACACAATCTGCTGAGGGTTTCTCTCTTGAACTTCTCTGACGAGCTTCAGTGATGCTTTCCAGTGCAGCAGTACCCAACTCTGAATAAGCTTGAAAAGCATGACTGTGACTTTCATTCTAATTTTGTTCCTGCAGGGACAATATGTATGAGATTATACAAAAAGAAAAAATATCGGCCACATGAATGTTTCAGTTTTAGTATATAAACTATTATCTTTTATGAATAGAGAAAGATATAGGACTTAACCTGAACAGCATATTGAGGTTCCAAGCCCGTGAATTTTTCATCAAAGTTTCCTACATTACGCAGCCCAGGATGTTCTTACTGTAGAAGGAAAGTAAACAGATTACATCCCACGTAAGACTAAAGTCAGTGTCTTATGAATATGGCACACCAAGTAACAAGAATGGCTTAAGAAAATTACCGCAACTTCTTCTAACATTAAGGTCAAATTCTAAAGGAACAAATTTCTCATTAGCAATAGAAGTAGATACCTTCACTTTCGCATGCATATAATTGACCTGAATAGTGGACCACTAATCTTATGGATTTCTGAGCAAGTGCCTATACAGTAAAAACAGATAGGTTGTTCTTTAAATAGAGATTATACCGTTCACAGAAAACAAATCTACATGCTAGTTAGGTGTTAGAAAACTATGTGGAGTACATACAACTTACCAGGTCCTAGCAAGACTATTCAGTTTCCTGAATAGTACAACAAACAAATAGTTTGTATGCTAGGAAGCAGGGAGAAGTATCAATCAAACTAATTTGTCATCTCCAGGTTCAGTACACATAAATTCAAATTACACGAAAACCATTTTCGCCAGAAGAACCACAGCCTTAATAACAATATTAGCAACAAAAAACATTTGATTATGGTTTTTGCAATGAGATCCTGGCTGCTTCAAATCACGAAGGTTGCAATATATTCAAGGAACGTTGAAGATAATAATAATCAGAAATGGTAAAACTAATTAAAGCAATTCATACCACAATTCTTGTCAGGGAAAAAAGGTGACCACAGTTTTGAGCTATTTTAACTTACCTCTAAAACTACTCCAAGTCGACAAACTTCAAAGAGAGCTGAAATCCAGGTGAAATGAAATGGATATAAACAGTGTTGAACTGTGAGAAAATGCTAAATTCTTAATTAATAAAATCATAACAATCCATATGAATTCATTAAATACCAAATCAAGTTACGATTCCAAGAACATGTCACAAATAAAACACAGCCCTCTGGAAACCCAAGTTTCAAACCTGAGAGCAACAACATGACAATAAATAAAAGCGCAACACCAAGTAACGTCGGTAACAACAATACAAAGATCACTGCAAAATTTGAGCTACAAGCTCCGACCTCACCATCGTCGTCTCTGCCGCCAGGGCCGACCACAGCTGTAACGCCCCATCTTTTATTAATAAAGGAAAATAATTAGCTTCCGAGTTTAAGCTATTTCCTTTTATTAATATCACTCGTTTTTAAATTCCGAGCCCACTTATAAAGTAATTCAGTCATAAGTTCGACTTTAAGTCAAAAATTGATTCGGTTTAATTTTATTTAATAACCGAGTCAATTTTAGAAATTAATTCCAATCTGTTTATTTTTATAAACGGACATTATTAGTCGGGATTAACTATTTCTAGTCGACGAGATAATTGAAGTCGAGAATATTTCGAGAAATTGTTAAAGTCGAGTCACGAGCGAAACCAAGTAAGTTCAGCCCGAGCCATGGCGAAACATTGCTAAACCCTAGCCGAGTCTTAGTAATGTTTTCTTAGAATTTTCTAGCAATTAAGGTATTTTCTTTAACCTAAGAATTATGCTAAATTAGTTAAGCATTAGATTAACTCTTCTCGGCCAATAAGTTTCTCGTGCTTAAATTCAAAAAGCCGCGTCCAACTATATGTATTGCCGAGCTCAATTTTTGTGATCAAGACCAAGTGCTTATTTCTTGGTCCAAATTATTTCCATCCATTTTATGGTCAAACTATTACTATTAACAAGTTATTATCCTTATGACACCTATTAAGTGACTAAGCATGTGTAGTATACATGTGTCCATCTTATATGAAGTCTTAATCCATCACCACCTCTCCATTCGGTTATATAAGTCTAGCATCAGATATAAGGTAAATTGTACTTCATATTTTATTAAGCTTAGCATCAGTTCACTTTAAGTTATATCAGTTAAATTCGGACTTAGCATAATTTTACACGGTTTTGCTATGGAGCCAATAATTGGCTCCATAGTGGAGTCAACTTTTTATATACAACAAGTAAATCTATCATATTCTCTGATTACTTAAATAACACTAATATAATTTTATTAATATGGTATAGTTTATTTGTTGTGTATAGAATGTTGGCTCCACTATAGAACCAACTGTTGGCTTCATAGCAAAACCGTAATTTTATATTTAACCCTTAGTGATGGAGACGAGATCGCGATGTCATTTATGGACAAATATGATCGTTTACCATCCTTAGTTTGATTATTATTTTCCTACTTATTTTATTATTATGCTTTATTTCCTTTTCCTAGTTAATAGATGAATAGTTTATTTTCTTTGGGATTTTTATTTATTTAGGAAATTAGGGATTTAGCTTGATAGGTCTCTATATATTGTCTTTTCTTCTTCAAAGAGAAGCAGACGTTTTTATGAAATAAAATAGCAGATTGAGTTTTCTCATCGTGTTCCCTTTTCGTTTATCGCTGCGCTACATCAACGAAAGATTGGCCCTGTTGAGATCCTCGAGAAGATTAATCCGAATGCCTACCGTCTTCGCTTACCATCGCATATTCGGACTTCTGACGTCTTCAACGTCAAGCACTTGGTGCCTTATCTTGGTGAGAACTCGGACGGAGACGAGATCGGCCCAGAGTCGAGGGCGAATCCTTCTCAACCAGGAGAGGATGATGGAGACGAGACCGCGATGGCATTTATTGACAAATATGATCGTTTACCATCCTTAGTTTGATTATTATTTTCCTACTTATTTTATTATTATGCTTTATTTCCTTTTCCTAGTTAATAGATGAATAATTTATTTCCTTTGGGATTTTTATTTATTTAGGAAATTAGGGATTTAGCTTGATAGGTCTCTATATATTGTCTTTTCTTCTTCAAAGAGAAGCGGACGTTTTTATGAAATAAAATAGCAGATTGAGTTTTCTCATCGTGTTCCCTTTTCGTTTATCGCTGCGCTACATCACTTAGAGAGTTGCAGTGTCCTGATAAGTTAGAAGTTAAAATCGAGTATCTTAGCCTATTATTCAGTATTCTGAGCATAGCTCTTAGTATATTGTTTGCTTATATTTTTATGTAGCTTGAAGGCTCAGCCATTCCAGCACAGCACTTACAATACAACAGTGCAGGTGAGAGCCTAGACTGGGTATTACATTGACTATATTATCTGATATCATGTCCGAGGTACTTATATATATATTAAGTTTATCCGATAGGGTGGTGGCCGTTAGTTACCTTGATATTCCCTAAGTTTTGGTGGTGGGCGCTAGTTGCCTTAATATTCCACTAGAGTGTGCACATGGTTACTGGCTGAGTTTTCAGATTGCGGGGAGATTTCGGTACAATTTCAGTTTATATAGGCTGATGTTTGTCTCATTTTTGTTACTATTTTCGTTGCTATTTTGTGTGTCGTTTCCCCCGTTCTAGGTCATTTCTTAGGTGTTTCCGGTCCATTTTGTCGTTTCTTGTGTTTTTATCTTTATTATGCTGCGTTTAGTATTTTCGTTGTTATTTCTTATATTTTCTCTTGTTTTTGCGTTTGTTCGGTTGTGGTGGTTTTCAGGTTCGGATGTTGATAGCGGTATTCGGTTCCGGCTCCCAGGAGTTATGCATTGGTTCATGCGACTAGACCATGCGAGGAGTGAGCTTTTAGGCCGGGGAAGACCCGAGGGATGCTAGACGAAAGCTCACGAGTTCAAAACTTGGAAATTTTGGAAGGTGCCCAGGACATAGCGCCGCTATGACCATAGCCGCGATGGCCAACCCAGCTAGCAGCGCTACACTGCATAGCAAAGGGCTGCAGCTTGGATTTTTCACCCTTAGGGGCGCTAAGGGGTTAGCGCCGCTAACCCCTATTTTGCAACTGACGCGATTTTTGTGGATTTTGAATTGGAAAAGGATATCAGATCGAGCCTAGGGTATTTTGGCTCATTCCAGACTTGTTTATTTTCGTTTTTTCTACTTTAGAACACATCTTTCTCTTAATCTTTACTTTGGATTGGATTTGGGGAGTACAAACTCATTCTCTAGCTTGTGGATTCGGTTTGCTCGTTGTTCTTTCGACATTGGATTTGATAATAATTGTAAGCAATCCTTTTCTTATCTTGATATGATGACGTTTGCTTAGATTGATGAGTATTTTCGTGTTGATTTCACAATGAGTGGCTAATTCTATAAGTTAGGGATAGGGGACGGTTGTTTCTGTTCGTTTTCAATTATGTGTATGATAATTGTTCAATCCATGTGAGTCGTGCGAATTCTAGGGTTAGTTGATTGATCACCAATCTAACCTAATCAATCGATGTTTAGAACCGAAAGGGGAGACTTCGGTCGAACTAGGCTCGTTTGGAATAGACTTGTTCGTCATTGTATTGTCTATGTGTTGTTGGATTTGCTGAGTTGCTCGTTTATGTTCACCTTCTTGTTACGAAGAGTTATTGAAGGTGAACCTCCATTCGAGTAGACAATTCAAATCCTTTAACCGAGCAATTGATTGCCCGGTAATTGAGTCAAGAGCCGAAAACAATTGTCCCCGACCCCCTAACTCATTTATAATCAAGTTAATCCGTTGCTTTTGAATTATCGTATCTCCTTGCTTTAAAATTCATAGTTGATAATTAAAAGCCCAAACAATTGAATTAGAATGTTTAGGAATTTCTTTTCTCTTTTCTTGTGATTGAATATCCTTACAAATAATCCGGCTAACCTTCCTTGAGAGATGACCCGGTGTTTGAATCTTTTGATTTGACTCTGGTAAAAATATTCACAACAAATTGGCGCCGTTGCCGGGGAAGGTTTAGGACTTATTTTGTGCGCCTATTCATTTTATTTTCAGTGTTTCTCTTGTTTTTGTGATTTCTTGATTTTTGTGTTTCTTTTTGTTTCGTTTTCTTTGTTTAGTTGTAGTGATTTTCTTTTATTCCTTTTTCCTTGTTCTTTCTCGTGTCTATCTGGTGCCCGTGACGCTTTTGTTGTTTGTGTTTATGCGTACCCGGAGTGGTCGTGTAATCATCCCAAATGACGAATCCATCCAACATGACCTACGAGATTTGTTAGCTAGCCTTGCTCTGGTATCGTCTGCATCAGACACCCAAACGGACATGGCACGGAACGAACAAGAGGCGGAAGTTAATAATCCCCCTAGGAATCTCCTTCGTGATTTGGCTCAACCGATAATTGGGCCAGTGACTTCTTGCATCCGGCTGGGGACAGCAGCTCGGAACTACGAGCTCAAAACCATCCATTATAACCAACTCCCATCTTTTCATGGCCTACCTAATGAAGACCCGCTCCACTTTATACGGGAGTTCTATAATGTGCTCCAAACCTTTCCACTCCACGGGCTGAATGAGGATGAGTTGAAAATGAGATGCTTCCCGGAGACTCTCAAGGACCGGGGTAAGGCTTGGTTTATGACACTTGCTCCAGACTCTCTTACCACTTGGGAGCAAGTGTACACGAAGTTCATCGGGAGGTATTACTCCCACCAGAAGACTCAAGAGCTGCGGTCACAAATCGTCTCTTTTGCCCAACAGCCGCACGAGCCACTTCACGCGGCGTGGGAACGCTTCAAGGACCTACAGAGACAGTGTCCACACCATAACTTCCCACAGGCCCTTTTGATGAACAGCTTCTATGATTCTCTCCACCAGAACCTTCAGTACATGGTGGATAACGCAGCTGGGGGAGATATTGGGGCAAGAACGGCAGAAGAGATAATGGATATCCTTGAGGCGATGAGTTCTAATTCGTCTCAAAAGAGCAGTCGAGGGAAGAGAGACATGGTCAATGAGGTATCTTCTGGATGAGACATGATGGCCCATCAGATAGCCGAGCTTACAGAGCAAATGCGACTAATGAATGCAAGAGGAGGCTAGTCATGCAGACCATGGCGGTGGATACATACAGGGCGTGTGGAGCTCAAGGGAACAGGTCAGAGGTGTGCCCATCAGCATTCGATTAGGACCTCGGAGAGAAATATGACGACGCTAATGCTCTTCAAGGATATCAGAACCGACAACCCAACGACTCTTTCTCCAACACATACAACCCCGGGTGGAGAAACCACCTACACTTCTCGTGGTCCAACAACAGCAACACCCTTCAGCCATCCCGTCCAAACTTCATGCAACAGCAACCCCGACCCAATTTCATCCCCCGTCCTAACTACCAACAACAACAACAACCACAACAACAAAGCCAAGGGACCGGATCAAGCTCGTCAAACCAGGATGACAAACTGGACAAGATCCTTCAGTTCATAACGAACCAAGATGCATCAATCAAGCGTCTTGAAATGCAAGTAGGCCAGCTAGCCTCACGGGTCGGGACCATTGAGACCGAGTTGAACAAAAATAAGTTGCCGAGTCAGCCGGAGCATGCAAATTCGATGGCTGTGATTATGCCCGAAGAGGTGAAGGAAGTCAAAGAGGGCCCGAAGAAGCATAGGGGAACGGAAGAAGCTCCGATGACATCACCACCTGAACCGACCTTGCACAAGTCTCCGAACCCGTCTAGACCAAAGATTCCATTCCCGAGTAGACTTTTGGATGAGAAGGACCGTAAGCTGATGCGAGACCTCCATATCATGTTGGCTAAGGCCAATGTCGATTTATCTCCTCCCGACGTAATTAAGAAAATTCCAGCTTACGCGTGGTTTCGCAAGGAAGCAGCAACCAACAAGAGGTGGTTCGAGAGTGGTGACGGGGTGATTATGTGTGAGGTGTCAAGTATCTTCCAGTACGACCTGCCAAAGAAAGAGAGAGATCCCGGAGGCTTCGTGATCGATATAGCCTTCGGGAATGAAAAAAATGCTTGGGGTATGCTTGACCTTGGAGCGATTATAAATCTCATGCCGCTTTCTATTTATCGACAACTCGAGCTCGCCGATTTGAAACCCACAAATATACACTTACAGCTTGCCGATCGCTCGCTACGTCGACCCGAGGGAATTGTGGAGGATGTGCTTGTTCGAGTCGGGAAGCTAATTGTGCCTGTAGACTTTTTCGTGCTAGATGTGGGAGAAGTGCAAGAAAATGGGAAGGGTCACACCATTCTCCTCGGACGACCGTTCATGGCCACCACGAACACGAAGATCGATGTCAAGAGTGGGACGCTGAACATGACGGTGTTGGACGAATCTATGGCCCATTTCTGTCCGAGAGACCCTGCCTGAACCGCAGGTAAACTATGTGGAAGAATGCATGTCTATAGTGGCGATGGATCAAATCATTGAAGAAGCGTGTATGCGAATATATACGAAAAGGTCGTTGAAGGACCATGTCGAGAAGGGAAGCCATTCCAACCAATCTGCACCTCCCAAGCCGAGTTCAATGGAGCTACCCCGGGCCCTATGAAATGAAAGATTTGATGTGTCAGATGCCCACCGCTGTTTGGGGCCTGAGAACCTCTACCTTCCGCCAGCACCCCCGAATTCACAGTGACTGGGCTAGTCACTGTGCATTGTACGATTGTATCTCTCCTTTTTTTCTTTTTGGATTTAGTTTCATTTCTTTATTTTTATTTTGGTTAATTATGTAGGTAAATTTTCTTAACACTGATTATCGACAATGGAATGATTGCTCGATTTTAAGTGTTGGGAATTTTTACATAATTATGCATTCGTTTCATGTGTTTCCAGGTTTATAAAAAAAAAGTAGCAGGTACGCGCCGCTATGAGCATAGCGGCGCTAAGGTGGACTTTCAAAGCGGCGCTAGCAGGTTAGCGAGGCCATAGCGATGGCAGAGGGTCGAGCCACTTTTCTCATAACGCCGCTAGGGGTTAGCGGCGCTAACCCCCCGATTACTTAAAAAAAAAAGAGAATGGGAACGAGGCTATTTTACTAGACTGCTATCTCTTTCTCAGCTCTCGAGCACTCAAACCTCGCGACCGTCTCCTCCATAACTCCCGACCGACGACCACCTCACTCCGGCGACGTCCTCCGACCGAACTCAAGCAACGTTCATCACCTGCCATCCCTTCTTCCGCCAATTCAACTCTACAATTTGGAAATAGCCTAGCCCCAACAACCAAACCGCCGAACCCGAGTTCGTGACCTCCATTTGTCCGGCCATTCAACTTTCTCCAGTAACACTCATCTCCGAGCTATTCCACCTGCAACATTCAGTAAACGTCCCCTCCGGCCCCCATTGGTTCATTTCAGAAATTCCTCGAAACCCTAGCTCATCATGTATTGAACAATTCCGGCCGAAACTCGTTCGAAAGGTACCGATAGCTTTTACTCACTGCATATTGGTGATTGTTGTGGCATGAGGAGGCTTACTCCGGGCTCGAACATCTCCAAATTTTCCCAAAGCCCTCAAGTCCGAACCCCACACACCAAGTGTTCGACGAATTGCCAGAATAAGAAATCATGGTTAGAATAACCGCTGCGTCAAAGAAAAAGGCTCCCCCAACGTCCACTTCCCGAGCAGCGGTCTCTACGAGTTCCGATACCGACCCGCCAACCAACACCCGGTCCCTTGGTCAACAACACGGGGTCCCCTTCGACGTCCAATCAATGGACGATGTCACGGCATACCAGAGGCTCGCCGGCAAACCATTTGCGGCCCCACGCACCTTCGACTGGGATTACTTCGGGACTCTGGGCATTGAGGATGACCTCAGCCGTTACATCGCTTTGCTCGACCTCGTGGAGTTCGAAGACATGGATCAATATGCTTACCGGACCTTGACCCTTGAGTTCTTCAGCACAGTGGCCATGCACGACAATGGCAAGTACCTCACTGCTCGACTAAAGGGGCAAGAGTATAAGTGTTGGTGTTATATGC
>CACSLK010027813.1:3214385-3249981 GCA_902706635.1 Striga hermonthica
AAGACATGGAGTATGATTGCATAAATAAATAAACTACAAGCATATGTACTTTGACCAAAACATGATGGCCAGATCAAAATGGAATTGATAGAATCTGTAAATAGGAGCTTTTACAGCATACCTCTAACATGGCTCAACCGGGCGATGCGATATTTCGAGCTCAACGAGATGGACGACCCAGATCGTGTAAGGAACGCAGCCTATTATCTTGATGGTGAAGCCAATGTATGGTGGCAATGGCTCACAAAGATCTACCACAAGCTGCAGCAAGCCATCACATGGGCCGACTTTGAAAAGGAGTTGCTCATACGTTTTGGTGCATCTGATTACCATAATTACAATGAGGCTCTCATGGTATACGACAGACAGAAAGCTTGCGAGAGTACATCAAAGAGTTCGAACGTCTGGCATGCCGCGTACGTGATTGGTCGGAGGATGCACTGGTGGGCGCTTTCATAGGCGGACGATGCACGCAGCCATGGAGGTAGCCCGACGATGCGAGGATCATCTAGCAGTCACGCGAAGAGGACGAGCGGATGTTCGCTTCACGGGCACGCGGCGCACAGGCCCGAGCCAAGCGACGGCAAGCACGCAGCAGACCGTCAGCACTCGGCCAGCAGGGCCAGTAGTTAGGCGACTGTCCCCCGAGGAAGTCAAGCACCGACGTGAGAAGGTCCTTTGTTTCAAATGCGAAGAAAAGTTTACACCGGGCCATCAGTGTAAGCAGACTTTTGTTATAGAAGTTGCTAATTCTGATGGGGAGGAATCTGAGGACGAGGAGGAACCACATCAAGAGGACGAGGTAGAAGTGCCCGAAGAGGAAGCAGAAATTTCGATACACGCAATGGCAGGGAATAGAGGGCCAAGGACGATGCGATTACGAGCTTGGGTCAAGGATCGGAGGGTGATCGTGCTCGTAGACAACGGGTCATCACACAATTTCATTAATGTTGACTTGTCCCAGAAGCTGAAGCTGCCAACTACGAAGATTGAGCCCTTTGAAGTTCGAGTAGCTAATGGAGAGAGGCTGCAATGCACTGAGTCGTTCTGGAAGGTGCCGATCAAGTTCCAAGGAGTTACGGTAAAGGCTGATCTCTATGCTTTACCCCTAGTCGGACCTGACGTCGTTCTTGGGGTACAATGGCTCGAAGGGTTAGGCAAGGAGACCATCGACTACCGAACTGGGGTTATAGAGTTTAATTCCAGAGGTCGGCAAGTCACTCTGAGCACGGACACTGAGAAAGGTACTAAAGAAGTTGGGTTGAAGAGTATTGAAAGAGTTTGGCGAAGTGGCGGCCAAATATACGCAGTCGTGGTCGAAAGTAAGGATACGCGCATGGAGGAGGCCGAGTAGTAGCAAGGCGATGTGCGTGAGCTTCTCGAGGAATTCGAAGGAGTGCTAGGCGAACCCAAGGGCCTACCACCTCACTGGGAGTTCGACCACCGCATACCCCTGGTTAATGAGCAGCATGCAGTACACGTTGTTTGTCCCATTTTTGTTGCAATTTTCATTGTCTTTTTGTCTTTCTTTTTCCCCCATATTGAGTCTTTTCTTTGGGTTTTATTCGTTTTTGTAGTTTATTGCGTGTTTTGATCTATTTCAGTTTTTTTCTTGTGTTTCTGTGTGTTTTTCCGTTTTTCTTTTTTTATGGTGTGCAAGTCTGAAGCTTCAAGAGGACATAATTTTGGGCAAAAGCTTATTGTGCAAGCATAATTAAATAGAGGAGTTCGTTGGCAACACACAGGAAAAAGCGGAATCGAATTCCGAGTCCAAACTTATTGTGTGTTTCTGTGTGTTTTTCCGTTTTTCTTTTTTTATGGTGTGCAGGTCTGAAGCTTCAAGAGGACATAATTTTGGGCAAAAGCTTATTGTGCAAGCATAATTAAATAGAGGAGTTCGTTGGCAACACAAAGGAAAAAGCAGAATCGAATTCCGAGTCCAAACGAACCCGAACGAGCCCAAATAGTGAAATCGTGCAAAGCTGCCCAGGCCATAGCGCCGTTATGGCCATAGCGCCGCTATGGCCCCAGATAGCAGCGTTACATAGCAAAGCGATGGGCATAGGCTCGAGCATTTCATCCCAAAGCGCCGCTATGGTCGTAGGGCGCTATGACCCCCTGCAAGTCCCAGAATAGTATAAAAAGCCCCAAAACTCGTTTTTTCTCCATTCCTTTCACTTCCAGCTTGAAGGGGGAGGAACCCTAGGTCCAAAAATCTCCTCCCCCCTCCACTTTCCTTCATATTCTTCTTCTCTTCTCTTTTCTTTTCTCCATTTTTCTTTTTCTTTTCATTATTATCAAGGGTTTAGCTTGTATTTTGAATTCAACTGGAACTTGGATTGATTGTAAGTATTCATTTCTCTTATTTGATTCATGAATAATTATTATTTGAGAGGATTGATCATGATTGTTGAATTTAATATTCGTAGCTAAATTCGATTGCTAGGGATAGGGGATGATTGTTTTGTTTGAATTGTACTTGTCGGGCTTCGATTCGTTCATACTTATGTGAGTTGTTTTAATTAGGAATTGATATATTCTTGCTTGATTGATTGATATAATCGAAAGTGACACTTCGATCTTTCAATTGGTAACAATTGAATGTTGATTAGTTGAGTTAGGGTTTTGTTGATTCTATGTGATTAGTCGGTTAATACCCTTCTAATTAAATTAGCGACTTTTTAAACCGAAAGGGGAGAAGTCGTAGACTTAGGCTCACATGAGGTAGAAGATGTCGTAATTGACTAATCTACGCGTTTTAGATTGAAATACGCACTTGTCAATGACCCGTCTCTTGTTACGAAAAGTTATTGGGATTGGGATAATTGGCCTGTGTCGTATGCTCGAACTTGTTCGTCCATGTTCAATCCCTTGTTACGAAGAGTTATTGGGAGCGAACCGCTAGATGTCTAAGCGAGAGTGTCAATCTTGAACCGAACAATTAATTGCCCGGTTTTGCTAGAACTTGAATTAATCATCCCCGATTCCCTAGCTTCTTTTTCATTGTTTCGTTTATCTTCTTAGGTAGGTTATTGCTTTTTATTATTTCTTAGTTGATAATTATTCATCCATCCTTATTCGATTAGAGTGTTTAGGTTTGTTTTCTTTTTATGTGTTATCGATATCAGAACTAAATTCCGAACAGCCTTCCTCGTGAGATCGACCTGGGGAACGAATCTTTAGATTTGGTACTCGGTAAAAAGAATAATTTGTACACAACACACGTCCATCCCTATAGGTACGCTCACTTCCAGAAAACTGAGATTGAAAGGCAAGTAGCTAAGATGCTAGAGTCTGGGTTAATTCAGCATAACACGAGTCCGTTTTCTTCACCAGTACTGTTAGCCAAAAAGAAAGATGGCACGTGGAGGTTTTGTACTGACTACCGAGCTCTGAATGCCGCGACTATCAAGGACCGATTTCCTATTCCTAGTGTCGACGACATGCTCGATGAGTTGGCTGGATCACAATACTTCTCGAAGCTCGATCTGAGAGCTGGTTATCATCATATTCGACTCCACAAGGCCGACATACCGAAGACAGCTTTTCGTACGCATCAAGGGCACCATAAGTATTTGGTGATGCCATTCGGGCTGTGCAACGCCCCATCCACTTTCCAGTTTTCTATGAATTCCATCTTCAAGAAGCATCTACGTAAGTTTGTTCTAGTCTTCTTTGATGATATATTGGTATATTCGAAGTCATGGGCTGAACATCTTGAGCATTTGAGAGTGGTGCTTGAAGTCTTGGAGGCTAACTCATTTCACATCAAGCCGTCCAAGTGCTCATTCAGGCAGGAAATGGTCGAGTACCTAGGCCATTTTATATCTCATAATGGCGTGACGGTTGACCCACGGAAGATAGAGGCTATGGTCGACTGGCCCAAGCCGACGATTCTCACGCAACTCCGAGGATTTTTAGGGCTCACGGGCTATTACCGGAAGTTTGTGAAGGATTATGTGACCATTGCCAAGCCACTTACGGGGATGACCAATAAAGGAGGGTTCACATGGACCAAGGCCAACGAGGAGGCGTTTGAGAAATTGAAGGGCTCCATGACTACCACGCCAGTACTCGCCATGCCAAGGTTTGATGTCTTGTTTGAAGTATATACGGATTCTAGTGATATTGGGATTAGAGACGTATTAGTACAAGAAGGGCGACCCTTAGCCTATCTTAGCAAGGCGCTAGGCATGACTCGATTGGGTTTATCTGTGTACGTCAAGGAGATGTTAGCAGTTGTCGAAGCTGTGAGATGCTGGGGCGGCATTTTCGGATTGTGACCGACCAGCAACCACGCAAGCATCTACTTGAGCAGAGGATTGTAACATCCAAACAACAGAAGTTTGTATCGAAACTCATGGGATTCGACTTTGTGATAGTCTATCGGCCGGGTCGACAGAATGCTGTGGCCGACGCACTTTCCAGCAAACGGATGTAGCAGAACTTAACGCTATTACGGGGCTGACTTGGGCTATTTGGGATGAAGTCCGAAAGGCGCTGGAGGAGGATACTTACTGTCAGGAGTTGTGCCGAGGGATCATAGCAGGAGAGGCTACCGCTGCTGATTACGAGCTACACAACGACTTACTCCTACACCGAGGCAGAGTCTTTGTTCCCGACAGTGAATAGATACGCGAGAAGATCGTACAACACTTCCACGATTCTAAAATTGGAGGTCACTCAGGTATCTACCGCACATGGATGAGGATAGCCATTACCTTCTTTTGGCCCGGACAGTAAGGCACGGTTCGGGACTACATCGCGAGGTGCGACGACTGTCAGCGCACTAAGGCTGATTCGCGATGACAAAGCGGGCTGTTACAGCCTCTACTGGTACCCGACGCAGTTTGGAAGGATATTACGATGGATTTCATCGAAGGGTTGCCAAGTTCTAATGGGTTCAACGGTGTTATGGTCGTGGTGGATCGACTTACGAAGTATGCCCATTTCATACCCATCACCCACCCTTACACAGTAAAGTCAATTGCCAGGTTGTTCGTCGAGTACGTGATGAAGCTGCATGGAGCACCACGTTCTATTGTTTCTGATCAAGACCGGATCTTTATGAGCAGCTTTTGGTCTGAATTCTTTAAGCTGCAAGGGACCAAGTTATCAATGAGCTCAGCCTACCATCCACAGGCAGATGGGCAAACTGAGGTAACTAACCGAACCCTTGAACAGTATTTAAGGTGCTATGTCCATCAATTTCCAAATAGGTGGGAAAACTTTCTGCCCTGGGCTGAGTATTGGTACAACACCATTTATCACGAGTCAACTAAGATGACGCCATTCAAGTTGGTATATGGACGCAAACCGCCGACATTGATCAACTATTTGGTAGAAAGTACAGTCCACGATGAGGTTGGTCGAGAACTGGAGGAACGAGATTTAATGTTGCGAGAACTAAAGAAGAACCTCGAAGGCTTGATTAACCAGACCAAAGCCTTTGCAGATGGAAAAATGCGTGAAGAAAATTTTGCGCCAGGAGAGTATGTCTACTTGAAGCTGCGACCGTTCAGACAGCGCCCGACAGCACCAGAGGGCAGCGACTAAGTTAGGAGTGCGCTACTATGGGCCCTACCAAATTTTGAAGCGCATTGGTCAAGTAGCTTATCGTCTGGAATTGCCAAAAAGTTCGCAAATCCATCCATGTCTCGTAGCTCAAGAGAAGCCTAGGAGAAGCACACAAATATTGTGAAGAGTTACCCGCAACCGCGACCGATGGGAGTGTCATTGTGTGCCCTAAAAGAGAGATTTAGTATTGCAAGGTGAAGAAAGCAGGGCGCTATCGCTGGGAGGTACTAGTTGATTGGGAAGAGCTACCATCTGAAGAAGCCACGTAGAAAGACCTTGATGAGATGTGTGACCAATTCCCAAGTCTTATCCTTGAGGACAAGGAATCGCTTGAAGGGGACGGGAATGATGCGGAAGTGGCTAGGCAGCTTAAGAATGCCGCAAGTCGCGCTTACCATGCACGCAAAAGGTTAGCACGAGAGACAGCGGAAGTACGTGCAATTGAACATAGTGCGAGCAGGGCGAGCAAAGATGGCCAGTGCACGGAGAGCTACGTGTGCGGGATGATCACGTATGGCAGGGGTAAGCAAGACGCGCGGGCGGCAGGGCTGGTAAGCGCGCTCGCGGAAAGTTTACGCAACAGGGTAGCACGCGCGCGCGAGGCCTCATGCCTCGAGGCATGCGGAATGGCGGGGCAGCACGCGCGCGAAGGAGCAGCCGAGAGCAAAGGCGTGCGCGATACGCCGGGTGGGGGAACACGCGCTGCACGCGAAGCCGTAGTCCTTGAGAAGTGCGGCAACACGGGGGCACACGCGCGCGTTGAGGCGGCAGACAGCAGCAGCGTGTGCGACACGCCAGGCGGGCGTGCACGCGCGCGGGAATGTGGCGCCCTAGTCCTTGAGGACTAGCGCGAGGGCAGAGGGCGGCGCGCGGATGAGGGGCCGAGTGAGGCGGTGCGCGAGAGAGGGATTGAGTGGAGTGCAAGCCAAGTTAATTTGTTCCCTTGTTACTTCATGATTTCTAACTTAATTAGGATACTTAATATTTTATTGCTTTATTATTTCCCTAGGTAGATTAGGACTAGATATAATTGGTGCCTATATAAAAGCCATCCCCCATGTTATTTTTTATCATCAATTTTATGAATAGAAATCTGAACTTTTGTTCTTCCACTTTGCTTTAGTTTTCCACCAAAATTCTCTTGCAATTTTATTCGTTCCAAGAGGCGCGGTTGTGGCTTGAAGAACACCTATCAGCGATTCAAGGCGCGGGTTAGTGGCTTATCGACAATTGGAACACACGATCTTCATCAGCTATCTACTCCGCAGTGTCGTCGCACAATATGCGGCTCGAGTCATACATAGAGCACTGGAATGCGCGTTGGACGGCCTACACGGAGCAGAATGAGGCCCGTTGGAAGTCCTTCTTGGAGACCAATGACGAGCGTTGGGCGGAGCAGACAAGGGAGTGGAACGAGTTCAAAAAGAGCAACAAGGCGCACTGGACGGCCCACGACACCCGATGGGACACCTGGGAGGCGCAGCAGTATCAGCATCCACTACTGCCACCACCGGACACACAGTGACTTGTCACTGTGCTTTGTACATTTTTCTTTCTCTTTCTCTATTATTTTTGTATAGCTTCTTTGATTTCGAGTCGGTTTATTATATGGTCAAACTCTATTTCGCTGCGAATCAACAATGGGGACATTGTCTGATATTAAGTGTGGGGGAGTTTTTACGTGTTTACATGACTATGTGTTGGACCAGGTCTAGTTTTCTTTTTAGGTTGTTTTTATTTCTTTTCTCTTGCTTGGTGGACCGGTCTAGTTTTTAGGATTTTTATTTTTTTTGTCTTTCTGAGCTTGGATTATGGTGAATTGTAAGATTTGATCAATGACTGTCAGTTGAGTTGAGTGGTTGTGATGATGAGAATTGGTAGCATATCTCGATGAATGGCTTGGTTATTTTGATTGACTTTATCTACCTTGTGAGGTTTGAGCCATACTTGTTTCTTGTGAGATGTTGGTTCGAAATTTATTCAGTCAGAATTTGCCTTGAGTCTACTCTGAAATGAATTGATTGGGTTTGTGGATCGTGAAAATGATTGAGGCATTCCTTGTATTTTCTTCTCCCTTTCTTTTCTATGAATAACAGTCACTAGTCACCCCCTTTGAGCCTTATATGATTTTATTGCTAACCTCATGATGATGATATTGAGTTGTGGGTTGAGAATTGGAGGTGTTGGTTGATTGAACTGTGAATATGTTCATTTGATTTGATAGAAAAAAGGAAGCCAAATGGATTATACTCGTAGCGCTCAGTCCACTAATTTAGTGGATACGAGCCATGAGTACGGGAAACCGGTCTAGGAAACTCGAGCAGAAAACTCGAGGGTTAAACCTAGATAAGATGTCCAAATGGTTTTCGCAAAAAAAAAAAGAGAATAAAAAAAAAGAAAAAAAAGAAAAAAATAATTGTTTGGGGAAGTGTGTTGGTTTTGGAGTTAGTAGGGAGGAACCGGTTGGCGTTTTATAACCGGTAGAGTTTATTATTCCGTTTGGGTGAGGAAATGGAGTTGAATTTGTTCTTATCGAGCTACTTAACCTATATGTATCCTACCCGATCCAAAGAGCCTACATTTTTCCCTAAAAGTCCTCTTGATTCATTGTTTCACGAACTTGACTGTTTTAGAGTAAAAGTTAGACAATAGGCAAACTTATGATTGAGTTGATTGACGACCAACTTGAGCGTACCTATCTTATATTTTTGAAAGAACCGAGTGAGGCATATGATATATTTTCGTACTTGAGAGTCTTTGTCTTTCGAAATAACTGAGTTAATAGTTGAGGTGTACTCTGGTGATCATTAGAATTCTTCTCGACTTGATTGTTTGGCTTGAGATTAGTCTTGTTTGAAACCGTGTCCATGCTCATTTGTTTCCTTTCCTTTCTTTTCTTTTCTTTTCTTTTCTTTGTTCGGGACGAACAAAGGTCTTAGTGTGGGGGAGTTGTTTGTCCCGCTTTTGTTACTATTTTCGTTGCTATTTTGTGTGTCGTTTCCCCCGTTCTAGGTCATTTCTTAGGTGTTTCCGGTCCATTTTGTCGTTTCTTGTGTTTTTATCTTTATTATGCTGCGTTTAGTATTTTCGTTGTTATTTCTTCTATTTTCTCTTGTTTTTGCGTTTGTTCGGTTGTGGCGGTTTTCAGGTTCAGATGTTGATAGCAGTATTCGGTTCCGGCTCCCAGGAGTTATGCATTGGTTCATGCGACTAGACCATGCGAGGAGTGAGCTTTTACGCCGGGGAAGACCCGAGGGATGCTAGACGAGAGCTCATGAGTTCAAAACTTGGAAATTTTGAAAGCTGTCCAGGACATAGCGCCGCTATGGCCAACCCAGCTAGCGGCGCTACACTGCATAGCAAAGGGCTGCAGCTCGGATTTTTCACCCTTAGCGGCGCTAAGGGGTTAGCGCCGCTAACCCCTGTTTTGCAACTGATGCGATTTTTGTGGATTTTGAATTGGAAAAGGATATCAAATCGAGCCTAGGGTATTTTGGCTCATTCCAGACTTGTTTATTTTGTTTTTTCTACTTTAGAACACATCTTTCTCTTAATGTTTACTTTTGGATTGGATTTGGAGAGTACAAACTCATTCTCTAGCTTGTGGATTCAGTTTGCTTGTTGTTCTTTCGACATTGGATTTGATAATAATCGTAAGCACTCCTTTTCTTATCTTGATATGATGATGTTTGCTTGGGTTGATGAGTATTTTCGTGTTGATTTCACAATGAGTGGCTAATTCCATAAGTTAGGGATAGGGGACGGTTGTTTCAGTTCGTTTTCAATTATGTGTATGATAATTGTTCAATCCATGTGAGTTGTGCGAATTCTAGGGTTAGTTGATTAATCACCAATCTAACCTAATCAATCGATGTTTAGAACCGAAAGGGGAGACGTCGGTCGAACTAGGCTCGTTTGGAATAGACTTGTTCATCAATGTATTGTCTATGTGTTGTTGGATTTGATGAGTTGCTCGTTTATGTTCACCTTCTTATTACGAAGAGTTATTGAAGGTGAACCTCCATTCGAGTAGACAATTCAAATCCTTTAACCAAGCAATTGATTGCCCGGTAATTGAGTCAAGAACCGAAAACAATTGTCCCCGACCCCCTAACTCATTTATAATCAAGTTAATCCGTTGCTTTTGAATTATCGTATCTCATTGCTTTAAAATTTATAGTTGATAATTAAAACCCAAACAACTGAATTAGAATGTTTAGGAATTTCTTTTCTCTTTTCTTGTGATTGAATATCCGTACAAATAATCCGACTAACCTTCCTTGAGAGATGACCTGGTGTTTGAATCTTTTGATTTGACTTCGGTAAAAATATTCACAACAAATTGGCGCCGTTGCCGGGGAAGGTTTAGGACTTATTTTGAGTGCCTATTCATTTTATTTTCAGTGTTTCTCTTATTTTCGTGATTTCTTGATTTTTGTGTTTCTTTTTGTTTCGTTTTCTTTGTTTAGTTGTAGTGATTTTCTTTGATTCCTTTTTCCTTGTTCTTTCTCGTGTCTATCTGGTGCCCGTGATGTTTTTGTTGTTTGTGTTTATGCGTACCAGGAGTGGTCGTGTAATCATCCCAAACGACGAATCCATCCAACAGGACCTACAAGATTTGTTAGCTAGCCTTGCTCCAGTATCGTCTGCATCAGACACCCAAACGGACATGGCACGAAACGAACAAGAGGCGGAAATTAATAATCCCCCTAGGCATCTCCTTCGTGATTTGGCTCAACCGGTAATTGGGCCAGTGACTTCTTGCATCCGGCTGGGGACAACAACTCAGAACTACGAGCTCAAAACCATCCATTATAACCAACTCCCATCTTTCCATGGCCTACCTAATGAAGACCCGCTCCACTTTATACGAGAGTTCTATAATGTGCTCCAAACCTTTCCACTCCACGGGCTAAATGAGGATCAGTTGAAAATGAGATGCTTCCCGGAGACTCTCAAGGACGGGTTAAGGCTTGGTTTATGACACTTGCTCCAGACTCTCTTACCACTTGGGAGCAAGTGTACACGAAGTTCATCGGGAGGTATTACTCCCACCAGAAGACTCAAGAGCTGCGGTCACAAATCGTCTCTTTTGCCCAACAGCCGCACGAGCCACTTCACGAGGCCTGGGAACGCTTCAAGGACCTACAGAGACAGTGTCCACACTGTAACTTCCCACAGGTCCTTTTGATGAACAGCTTCTATGATTCTCTCCACCAGAACCTTCAGTACATGGTGGATAACGTAGCTGGGGGAGGTATTGGGGCAAGAACGACAGAAGAGATGATGGATATCTTTGAGGCGATGAGTTCCAATTCGTCTCAAAAGAGCAGTCGAGGGAAGAGAGCCGTGGTCAATGAGGTATCTTCTGGACGAGACATGATTGCCCATCAGATAGCCGAGCTTACAGAGTAAATGCGGCTAATGAATGCAAGAGGAGGCCAGTCAGTGCAGACCATGGCGGTGGATACATGCAGGGCGTGTGGAGCTCAAGGGCACAGGTCAGAGGTGTGCCCATCAGCATTCGATCAGGACCTCAAAGAGCAATATGCCGATGCTAATGCTCTTCAAGGATATCAGAACCGACAACCCAACGACCCTTTCTCCAACACATACAACCCCGGGTGGAGAAACCACCCACACTTCTCGTGGTCCAACAACAGCAACACCCTTCAGCCACCCTGTCCAAACTTCATGCAACAGCAACCCCGACCTAATTTCATCCCCCGTCCTAACTACCAACAACAACAGCAACCACAACAGCAAAGCCAAGGGACCGGATCAAGCTTGTCAAACCTGGATGACAAACTGGACAAGATCCTTCAGTTCATCACGAACCGAGATGCATCAATCAAGCGTCTTGAAACGCAAGTAGGCCAACTAGCCTCACGGGTAGGGACCATCGAGATCGAGTTGAACAAAAATAAGTTGCCGAGTCAGCCAGAGCATGCGAATTCAGTGGTCGTGATTATGCCCGAAGAGGTGAAGGAAGTCAAAGAGGGCCCAAAAAAGCATAGGGGAACGGAAGAAGCTCAGATGACATCACCACCTGAACTGACCTTGCACAAGTCTCTGAACCCGTATAGACCAAAGATTCTATTCCCGAGTAGACTTTTGGAGGAGAAGGACCGTAAGCTGATGTGAGACCTCCATATCATGTTGGCTAAGGCCAATGTCGATTTATCTCCTCCCGACGTAATTAAGAAAATTCTAGCTTACGCGAGGTTTTGCAAGTAAGCAGCAACCAAAAAGAGGCAGTTCGTGAGTGGTGACGGGGTGATTATGTGCTAGGCAACGAGTATTTTCCAGTACGACCTACCAAAGAAAGAGAGAGATCCTGGAGGCTTCGTGATCGATATAGCCTTCAGGAATGAAAAAAATACTTGGGGTATGCTTGACCTTGGAGCGGGTATAAATCTCATGCCGCTTTCTATTTATCGACAACCCGAGCTCGCCGATTTGAAATTCACAAAGATGCACTTACAGCTTGCCGATCACTCGCTACGTCGACCCGAGGGAATTGTGGAAGATGTGCTTGTTCGAGTTGGGAAGCTGATTGTGCCTGTAGACTTTGTCGTGCTAGATGTGGGAGAAGTGCAAGAAAATGGGAAGGGTCACACCATTCTCCTCGGACGACCGTTCATGGCGACCACGAACACGAAGATCGATGTCAAGAGTGGGACGCTGAACATGACGGTGTTGGATGAATCTATGGCCATTTCTGTCCGAGAGACCCCGCCTGAACCGCAGGTAAACTATGTGGAAGAATGCATGTCTATAGTGGCGATGGATAAAATCATTGAAGAAGCGTGTATGCGAATATATACGAAAAGGTCGTTGAAGGACCATGTCAAGAAGGGAAGCCATTCCAACCAATCTGCACCTCCCAAGCCGAGTTCAATGGAGCTACCCCAGGCCCTATGGAATGAAATATTTGATGTGTCAGACGCCCACCGCTGTTTGGGGCCTGACAACCTCCACCCTCCGCCAGCACCCCCGAATTCACAGTGACTGGGCTAGTCACTGTGCATTGTACGATTGCATCTCTCCCTTTTTCTTTTTGCATTTAGTTTCATTTTTTAATTATTATTTTGGTTAATTATGTATGTATATTTTCTTAACACTGATTATCGACAATGGAATGATTGCTCGATTTTAGGTGTTGGGAATTTTTACATAATTATGCGTTCGCTTCATGTGTTTCCAGGTTTATAAAAAAAAAAAAAAATGTAGCAGGTACGCGCCGCTATGAGCATAGCGACGCTAAGGTGGACTTTCAAAGCGGCGCTAGCGGGTTAGCGAGGCCATAGCGATGGCCAGAGGGTCGAGCCACTTTTGTCATAACACCGCTAGGGGGTTAGCGCCCTAACCCTCCGATTACTTAAAAAAAAAAGAGAATGGGAACGAGGCTATTTTACCACACTGCTATCTCTCTCTCAGCTCTCGAGCACTCAAACCTCGCGACCGTCTCCTCCATAACTCCCGACCAACGACCACCTCACTCCGGCGACGTCCTCCGACCAAACTCAAGCAACGTTCATCACCCGACATCCCTTCTTCCGCCAATTCAACTCTGAAATTCGGAAATAGCCTAGCCCCAACAACCAAACCGTCGTACCCAAGTTCGTGACCTCCATCTGTCCGGCCATTCAACTTTTTCCGGTAACACTCATCTCCGAGCTATTCCACCTGCAACATTCAGTAAACGTCCCCTCCGGCCCCCATTGGTTCATTTCAGAAATTCCTCAAAACCCTAGCTCGTCAAGTATTAAACAATTCCAGCTGAAACTCGTTCGAAAGGTACCGATAGCTTTTACTCACTGCATATTGGTGATTGTTGTGGTGTGACTTGTGATCCAGTATATCATGCAGGTTTGATTAAAGATTTATGCTCTGTTTTCCTTATGCTTAAACCAGTAGTTAGACCAAGTTAAAGGAAAACAAATTTTTCAGAATAGGTAGGTTTTTCAGTAGCATCCCGAGTTAAGTTTAAACGATTTCAAAATATTTATAAGTGGTATTAGAGCTAGTACCCGGGCCATGTGCCCGCGAGGACTTGGGGCCCTGTGAGGGGGAGAAGTGTGGATCTAGATATCCCACATCAGTTGTTAAAGAGAACGAAGCATGCCATATAAGTGGCTTTGGACACCTTCACCAGTAGGACGCGTTTTGGCCCCAAAGGCAAAACCGTGAGGGTCGCTAGTTGCCCAAAGTGGACAATATCTTACTACGGGTCTAAATGTTGGGCTGCTACAGTGGTATCAGAGCCAGTACCTGGGCCATGTGCCAGCGAGGACGCTGGGCCTCTGTGAGGTACACTAAATTCATTAGATTGTGAAGCACTTACTGGATTTGTGCATCTCCAAAAGGTAGTAAGCCAAATTTAGCTACTTTTTGTGGCGAACATAGTTTTAAATGGCGAATGGCGAGGCGAGGCGAGGCGATTGGCCCATAGCCTCGCCATGAGGCGAGCCGAATCGCTATGACGAGGCCTCGGTAACACAAGACATCAAGGCTTAAATATATATATATAGTAATATCATACATTTAAGCAATGTTTTAAATACCGTACCGTACCGGCCAGTAATACCGGATACCGGCCATTGGTACGGTACAATTACACTCAAAATACCGGATTTACGGTTATATCGGTTTGTACCGGGATCATACCGTAAAAACCGCAAAATACCGGTCCAAAATACCGGCTAATAAAAAAATAAAAAAAATAATTAATTGAAAATAATAAAATTTAAATTTGTAGTTAATATATTTTATTTTCATCTTATTGAGAATTTGAAATGAATGATTATGGTCATTTATATTTTTATTTTTTTGCATTTGGCATTATATATTTTTATGTGTCTTTATATATAACATTATATTTGCTAATTTGGTAATACCGACGATATTACCGGTCCGACCGGTAATACCGCGTACCGGTGGTTAGACCGGTATGGCCACCGGTACGGTATTTAAAACACTGCATCTAAGTTTAAGTACCAAAAATAACCTTATATATCCTAAAAAAATAATATAAATTAAATTTAGTTGTAATTACCAAAAGCATCTAAAACTTAAATGTGAATACTAGTAACATTATAAAGCAAAAATATTGAATTTACACTGTAGCAAACATAAAATAGAAAAAAGTTAAAGAAGGCAAATAAAAAGTGTAAAATAAAAGTAAATGAAAGAAAAGATGCTGCACCATTTCACCTTTGACTATTGGCCATACTAGTAAATATAAATAATGTAAAAAATGAAGAAAGAAGAAAAAGAGTCGGCAAAAACGGGAATAGGAAAAATAGAAAGGGAGAAAGAAAAGAAAATAAAATGATTGCATCACCGACCGTCTTGGCGGTGCGAGATGGTGGCCGGAGTTCAGAGGAGGCCGAAAATGGGATGGGTTGGCCATGGGTTTCTGCAATTTTCAAATTCGAGAAGCCTAGGGAGTTCTATTGTAGAAACCATAGTTTGGGAGAAGTCATTTAGAAATTTTTCATGGAAGTTTGTTTTAACTTTATTCTCTTTCCGAAAAGTGTCGCTTTTCTTTTCTTTCTCTATTTTAAATGGACTACCGCTTTAATTCCTCTGAAAGGTGTTGAGGCGCACCTCACAGGCGCCTCTCGCCATGCGAAAAGGTGAGCTGAGGCGACTTGAAGCGATTGCCTCGCCAACAGGGTCGCCTCAGGCAGTGGTGAGGCGAAGTGTCCCTCGCTTTGAGGCGTCGCCATTTTAAATTATGGTAGCGAAGCTCGAAAGGGATGTCGAGCTCTAGAGCTTGTTGTAAGAAAGATGAAGTCTTTCTCCTCTCTCGAAGCCCAATCGGCAGCCCGGTGTTAAGCATAATATACAAACCCAAAAAAAAAAAAATTAGCAAATCATAATTTTTGAAGTCGGTTTCAAAGGATCCTACAGATTTGACCTGAGGTTTTTCGCAACGGCATGGTGGCTTTCCGCCGGCGGCGAGAGCTCTGCTCATCTATGGACAAAGTCGGTTTTGCAATCGGAGCAGAATGCGTCACCGGAGACCATGGTTCGTCGGCCATATTCTCGTGGTCTACGTCACACAAACAAATCCTCACAGCCCGACCCCCTATTGTGAAGCCCTCTTCTCCGCAGAATGAATCACCACAAAGGGCCTGTGACCGAAAAGATAAGGAGGCTACAATGCAGCGGCTGTACGGCGGAACAGAGACTCTCCTTCACGCCTCACAAACAATCGATCGAAGGTCTGTGTGTGTCGTGAAGAACAGAAAAGGAGAAACATAGGGAGAGAGAGAGAGAGAGAGAGAGAGACAGAGAGAGTTCAGCCGGCGAGAATGGTAGAGAAATTATTTAACGCGCTAGACGAACGGTTGGGATTTGATCACTAAAATCAACTGTCCAGAAACAACCTTCCTAAAACGACGTCGTTTTGATATTCAGCGACGTGGCCTCATACAATTAAAGAGACACATGTCAAGGAATGAAGGCTCTTGCCATCTTTTTATATATTAAGAGTAATAGATTTAATATATCTAATTAAAATATGAAAAATAAATGAAAATAAGTTCTTAATTTTTTTTATAAAAATAAGTTTTTAAATTTTTTATTTGAAATTTAGTTTTTAAAAGAATTTTATTTAATATAATTTAGTGATGATTAGTAAATATTACATATTTTATTTAATACAATTTAGTGATGATTTATTTTTTGAAAATTTGATTCTTACAAATATGACAATGAGAAAACATTACATTAGCTATGGAATGGCTAATCCATGGAGGTGGGTTTTGCAATTCCCATTAGAATCGTCATTCCTTTCAAAAAAAAAAAAAAGGAATGAGTATGAATGAGTAGGAATGAATGAATCATTCATTCATACCAATCATGCTGTAAGTGATTGGGTGTAACGCTCCACTTTTATTTGCCAAAAATCAGAATAAATTTTTCAAATTTATTTCAAAAACAATATTTGAGGCGCTACTCATTTTCAAATCAATATTGAGTACTTATAAAATTCTCAATACTCAATCATTCATCACTCCTCATTAATCAATATTAAAACCCCAATCATCCATTATACCATCCAAGCAATCCAATAATCAATAGTATCCTAGGGAGTACACTCCCTATCAATAATCCAAAAATCCAAAAGCAATAATAACAGTAATTAGATTCATACGCTGCTCTCTCGTTCGTCTTCCCCAAATTCCACAACCCTAGGCGTCGCTGCTCTCCATTTTGCTGCCTTCCACCGGGCCTCTGGGCCCCGCAGGCCGTCGTCCCCTAGCCACTCGGCCCTCTCCCGTCAGCCTTGATGTGGAATTGACTTATTTTCGCCCAAATCCTCGCTTGCCCTAGTGCGGTGGTTTGGTGATGGTGTTGTGGTGTGGCGATGCTGCAGCCCTGTCGTTTCGGTGCATAGGTTCGGAGCAGCTTCAGTGCTTTGGTTCGACGGTGTTGCTCCACCTCTGTTGCTTAATCGTTGTCTACTGTGGTGTTGTGTTGCTGCGGGGGGTTTTGGGCGAGGAGAGGTGCTGCGGGAATGGGTGGGTGTGGCTCCGGCGTCTCTCGGCTTCCTGCCGGAGCGTCTAGGGCTGCTTCTTCGGATGTGCTCTCTCCCTAGGATCTCTGTGTTGTGTCTTGGGGTACTAGCCGACTGATACCGAGCTGCTAGTGGTGTTAGTTGGCCCGGAACTGTGTTGGCTGAGTTCACTCTCTGGCGCGGGATCCTGGTGTGTTCGTCGTTGGTACCGAGTTGCTAGTGGTGTTAGTCGGCTCGATACTGCGGCGCCGTGGAGCTTTCTGGAGTTTGGGCTTCGGGGAGAATTGACTTTTTGGGGTATCTCGATGCGTGAGATCCGACTCAGCTTGGCCAGTAGGCAGTGGAGGGGTCGGCTTTCTTGGGCTGAAGGATTCTTCCGGGGTCGATTTGGTGTCTGCCGGTTCGTCTCAGATATGCCTCAGTGGAAGGGCTTGGTTTTTTTTGTTTTTGTGCTTTTGTTTCTGTTGTTTGGTTGTTTGTGTTTGGTTGTCAGTTTTGTGTTGTTTAGGCGCTTGTGTTTTTGGTTTGGGTAGTTGGCCTCTGTAAGCTTGAGCGGGAGCACCTCGATTCTCCTGGTGGGAGCAGCTCTCGTCTCTATTCTCCTGTTGGGAGCTTGATAGTTTTTTTTTTGTGTTTTGTTGTGTTAGTTTGTCTAGTGAGTCTTGTTTTAGTTTCTAGTGTTGCTAGCGTCGGGATTCTAGGCGGTCATCAGATTGTCCTCCCATTTTATTCAGCTTTTGGTTGCTTTTTATTCTCCCGTTGAGAGCTTTGTATCTTTATTTGCACATTTGTGCCCCTGATTTTTTGTAGATCCTCTATCGTTTCGGCCAAAAAAAAAATAACAACAGTAATTAGTTTATCAGGCGGAAGCATTAATCAATTTAAAAAACCACCACTCGCATCCCTTCGCCGTGCCCGCATAAACTAACTTTCATCCATGAAGAGCAGGTGGGGATAAGCACAAAAGGAAACAGTAGTGCTCACCACTATGCAATAAACGTTAGTCTCAATAATAAACAATAATCAATAATCGAAAGGTATGGTCTCAGCATGTATACGAAGCAATAATCTATCCCATTCTCCCATCAATAATCACAATAATCAGACTCATGTGCACACCTACGCATAGACTACTGTTGATACTCGATTCGAACGCCAAGACCTACGCCTTGGTCTTACAACGATGCCCAGCTAGTAGGAGTAAACCACCCCGCCGGCCAAAATCTACGAATTGGTCTTACAATCGGGGATCACCAGCCAGAACCTACGCCCTGGTCTTACGGCTCTCATGGGAGACTACCCAATGGGTACGTTCTATAGCTACGGGGATAACCGTTCAGTGGCCGGTACAGCTCATACCGAAGGCTACATGATTCACATGCATACCTTGATCATACCACAATTAAAACATTAATAACATTTAAGGCATAGAAATTTTTCAAAAAAAAACCCGCCTGGTAAATGGGTAGAAAATTGCACACAAAAGCAAGCATGTAGGATGAGGCTCGACTCCTCAAACACCTAAATTTAAGCGAGATAATTTATCAATAATCTGTCTCACTACTCGAATTTAATCATAAAAACCCATACTTAATAAAAATTAAGACTTAAGAGTTTTAATCGGATTTTTCGTGGACTTGGAACTCTCAAAATTTTAAAGAAAAGACCCAGGGATCAAAAATGGAGTCTCGAGACTTAAATAATTTTTCCAAATATTTTTCTCATTTAAAAATAATTTTTATAGTTGAATCTGGTACGAAAAACGGGTTCCGGAACACAAATGTTTGGTAAAATGCTGAATTGGGCTGTTATGTTAAAACTGGGCCAAGATGCCAAGACATTTGGGACTAACATATTCTAATTGGGTCGCTCAAAGGGGCCTGGGTAGGCTGGTGAGGGCGTGGGCTGGAGACAAGGCAGCGCGGGCCAGCAGCTGAGAGAGTAATCGAGCCAATCGTGGGCCGAATGCGGGCTTTACAGCCCGCGCTGCTGGGCTGGGGTTAGTACAAAAAATAAAGGCTAAACACAAGGCTGGGGTTCAAACTCACGACCTCACACACAAACATGCGCATAGGTCACCACTGCACCACTCGATGCATCGATATTTTAAAGGGAAACTTAAAATAAAACCAAAGCTGCGGACATGACTAACAAACTGAACAGAATACATAGACTTAATATCGAACAGTAGCAACATAACATTTGGAAAATTTTAACAGCAGCTACAACACAGGTTCCACTGAATTCCAATTGCGATTTCACGAGAGGTTCGAACATTTACGAGCATAACGACTTTTCCCGAGTTTTGAAAATATATTTTGAAACCGGGTTTACTCAGAAAAACACGAAATGACCAAAATATACAAAATGAACGACGAGGGCTCGAACGACCCGAACAACCTAACTACGGCTCGAAATAACAAAATGGGACCTCGAACTTATACACATATATCACAACAACACAACGGTATTCACCTTTATGAAATCGAGAGTTCCAATCATCCCCGAAAATTTCACGAACATACGAAATATACATAACGAACATACAAAATAATAATCAACGAAAAATGATTCCACGAGCTCGATTGCACAAACGATGATATACGACACAAAAATAAAACAAGGGAAATTTGCCGAATACCTCTCTTCAGGAACTACGAGCTTGGTTGTAAAATCGACGGGACGAAATGGGGCCGAATGGACGAACAGGGGCTCGGAACTCGAAAGATATTGGACACAAGGGCTGGACACAGCCTGCTCGCGAACGGTCAAGTTCCTTACGACGAACGTCGACGATGGCCGGAAGTGAAGGTCTCGCCGAAATCAACGGTGGACAGAGCTTCAGCTTGCTTTTCCACGACGGGTCCGCTGCGGTCACAACAAGCGATGTTCTGATCCTGCTTCTACCTCGACGGCGGTGAGCGGATGTGAGAAAGGACGAAATCGTTGGAAAACCGTTGCTATTGTGCGGCTTGGAGTCACCAGAATTAATGGTGGACGAAGGTCCTTGCCGTGAAGGAGGACAGAGCTCGAGTTATCAATATGTCCTTATGAGCGATTATGAGGATGAGAAAATTTGTTGCTTGACCAGGTATATTGTAACGCCCCACTTTTATTTGCCAAAATTCAAGATAAATTTTCGAAATATATTTTCAAACACTTGAGGCGATACTCATTTTCAAAACCAATATCAAAATTCAACAATCATCCATATTCGTTAATCAATAATCAATAATCACAATTCAATAATCAAAACTCGTAAAATCCTAGGGAAAACATTCCCTAACAATAATCCAGTAATCGGATGAAACAATAATAGCAATAATCCAGTTTTGAAGCAGAAGCAATAATAATTTATTATGACCACACTCGCTTTCCTCAGCCGTGCCTGCAATGCTAACCAACATCCGTGAAGAGCAGGTGGGGATGAGCACAAAAAGAAACAGTAATGCTCACCACTATGCAATAAACATTATTCACAATAAGGGAATAGTAATCAATAATCAATAAGGTATGGTCTCAGCATGTATACGAAACAATAAACTATCCCATTCTCCCATCAATAATCACAATAATCAGACTCATGTGCACACCTACGCATAGACTACTGCTGATACTCGATTCGAACTCCAAGACCTACAACTTGGTCTTACAACGATGCCCAGCCAATAGGAGTAAACCACCCCGCCGGCCAAAACCTACGAATTGGTCTTACAATCGGGGATCACCAGCCAAAACCTAGGCCCTGGTCTTATGGCTCCCAAGGGAGACTACCCAACGGGTACGTTCTATAGCTACATGATTCACATGCATACCTTGATCATACCACAATTAAAACAGTAATAACATTTAAGGCATAGTAATTTTTACAATTACAACCCACCTGGAAATTTCGGTAGAAAATGGCACACAAAAAGACAGTACGTAGGATGAGGCTCGACTTCTCAAACACCTACATTTAAGCGAGATAATTTATCAATAATTTATCTCACTACTCGAATTTAACATAAAACCGATACTTAATAAAAATTAAGATTTACGGGTTTTAATCGGATTTTTCGTGGACTTGGAACTCTCTCATTTTTGCAAAATAGGACTGGAAAATTAATTTGGAGTCTTGGGACTTAAAATAATTTTTTTCAAATTTATTTTTTCTACTTTTTGAAAATAATTTTTATAAATAAGTTCGGGTCGAAAAACGGGCTCCGGAACACAAAATTTGGCTTAAAAGCTGCCTTGGGCCGCCAAGCAAGCTACTGGGCCGCATTTTTCGGCCTGAACAAAGGCTGGATAGCAGGTCTCTATGCGGGCTGGGCAGCAGGTTTGCAGGCCAGCGGCTGCTGAGGGAGACGGGCCGCACGCGGGCCTACTGCGGGCTAAGAAGCCCGCGCGCCTGAAGTTAGCCTTCAATTGAAAAAAGCTATTTCGCAAGGGCTGAGGCCGAACCCGCGACCTTTCGCTCAGAATAGCGCAAATGAGACAATTGTGCCACTCGCCAATTCGCGATATTCAATGAAAACTTTATGCACTTAACTTTAACAAAGTCTGCGAATTTAGAATAAAAGAATAGAAGACGAAATTACATAACAGAGCTGAAACATTCTACATTAAAGGCTTCATCTGGCAGCTACAGATTTTGGCTACAACCCATACTATCAATATGAATTCGACTAAGGTTGCACAGTTTCCGAAAATTAGAACAAGTCTAATTCCTTCAGAGTTTGAAACATACGAAGAAATTTTTAAAATGAAACAAATTTCAGAGTTTGAAAATGTTGGAAGAACAAGTTTGCTCGGGACACAAAACGGTAATTACACGGCTCGGAAAATGATAAAACGAGACTCTGAACTTAAAGGATCTTACCACAACTACATAACGATATGCACGTTTATGAAATCGAGAGTTCCAATCATCCCCGACAATCCATGAATATACGAAATATACGCACAAATCCGAATGAAATCCGACTTCAAATCAACTTTCGGTAGACCGAACACAACATATATATAACATGTGATATATGAAAACGATCGCAATAAAGAGAGGATTCGAGTAAGTTACCCGACATCAAGAAACTACGAATTATGGAACGAGAAACGGGCCCGACAGCGGGTCGAACGAACAGACCTCGAAAACTCGAAGAACGGCTTCTGCTACGATCTATCAGACGGACTGAGAGTGCTGCTCGTGAACGGGAGAACGTACTAGTTGCTGCGGGACCTCGCCTGGACGGACGGTTCGACGGCTAGGGTCTGCTGCTATCCACGATGTACGGGGGCTGAGGTTCGACGATGGAATTTCCCGCCAGGAACAACTTGCTGCGACGAGGAAGGTAAGCTGAACGGCAGAGGTGCGGCCTACTCGGACTAAATGCGCCGGCTGCGTGGTTGCCGTCGCCGGAGATGATGGTGGCTTCGCCAGAATTGCAGGCTTCGAAAATTTATGTATACTGCTCGATGGCGATGGAGGAACAGAGGTTGGGATGGTCTGGGTATGACCCTTTGGCCGAGTCTTAAGTAACGATCAGATGAGAGGACGTGCGAGTGAATCTCGCGATCTAATTGAAACAAAATTTTGAACGGGGATAATGACGACTCGGTCTTTGCGGAGGAGAGAATGAAGAAAAGGAATCCGTCGGTTTGCACGTGACCAAAATTAATTGTTCTCAATTTGGGCTAAATGATACAATAATGGATTTGGGCCAACATTACTTACACCAAAATAGCCCAAGGAAGAATACAAAGGTTTTTAGGTTGAAAAGAAAAAAAATAGATCCCTTATTGGGTCGGGTCGGTTTCGATACTAACGAATATTCGGAGCTCGCCTCGATAAAATAAACAACGGAATTAAGTAATATATATATATATATATATAATACACATAACAATATTTAATAATAGGAAATTAGAACAATTAGACATATAATGAGGATAATAATAATAACAATGTAAAAATGTTGATCTCAAAATATTCATCAATTAAAACAATTAGACATATAATGAGGATAATAATAATAACAATGTAAAAATGTTGATCTCAAAATATTGATAAACAACCGTATAAATATATATATATGTATAATACATATTTTATTTAATAATAATTTTAGGCAATTAGACAAGTAATGATAAATAAATACGCAATAATAATAATATGACAAATAATAATAACAATAATTAATCAATAATTATTCTTAAATAATCCATAATCAAACGGGGTATTACATATATAATCGGGAGGGGGAGATGGTTGTGGGGTGAAATCTCGAAAGAAAATCGCAACTACAAATCGAGCGGTTGAGGACCTGGTCGCAGCGTGGGGAAGATAAAAAATATCTGCTCCAACTAGCACGTGGGGAAAGTCTATGCTGCAGATTTGATTTTAATGGCCCAAAACCTTACATAATAATTTGGGCCTCAAATTAAGACAAGACTTTGGGCCAATAAAATCTCACAATGGTTGAAGTATACACTAATTGGGCCGAGTGTTCTTCTCGGTTTCGACTACTAAACGAAATATTCGAGGCATCGCACGATAATTAAAATAAAATCGAGTATTTAAATACATATATAATACACATAATAATATTTATTATTAATATACAATCATCACATATAATCAATTAGGCAAATTAGACATCTATATATAAATATTTAATAATAATAATAATATATAATAATAACTAAATATTCAAATAGGCAATTAGACAAGTAATAATAAACAAATAAATAATATAAGGCAAATAGTGATAGCAATAATTAATCAATATTCCATAATTATCTCAAATAATCCATAATCAAACGGGGTATTACAGTCTATCCACCTTACAAATAATTTCGTCCTCGGAATTCAAAAACAAACATTTAGAAAGAACTAAAACGCAAAGGGATTATCAAAACATGAGATTTTATACTCCCTCCGATTCTCGGTTTCTCTCTCCCAAGTCATCTCGCCTTCGACTCGACTACCATTACTGGACTTTGACGAGTACACATCCCGACCTTTCTCTGATGGACCCATGGTCCCAACAAGTCATCAATACCTATATACAGGTAGGGTTCTGCCTAACACGTAGCTCGTCACAAAAGCACACAAACTTCGAGGTCACGCACACGTTCCTCTACCCCGGGACATATAACGTGTCATGCATCCTCGAAATTCCTAGTGGTGCAGTCAATCATCAGGCTAAGTCATCGACTTGGTCAAGGATCACAATTGACCGCAACCTCTTTTCTTACCACAAAGCTCCTCACTCCATGTGGTCATAACAATGCAATTGAGTACATCGACTCTTACAGGTAAAACATCCAAAGTTGCCTCACTTCTTTAGTCCTCCAAAGAAGACTTAGTTCAATGCAATACATGTGAAAATTTCCAGAATCGATACGTATTTACACGTTAGAGACTTGGCAGCTGTGACATGAATGCCTGGCCTGGCATGCGGCAACGTGGCACGCTACATGCGACACACTACACACGGCACTTCGAACAACTCGATATGCATCACCGAGCGTGGCACGCCTGTGCGCGACACCAACACGCAGTACACCTGCACTGCCCGCATCCAGTAGCTACGATTTATTTCTCATCAGTTGTTACATCTCCCCATTTTTTTACGTACTCGAAGATCGAAAATTCCCTAGTGTTTTGCGACCCCAATTCAAACTACAAAATCCAAGCACTCCAACTTCGCTGTCAGGGTACTTGTACTTCATCACGTATCAATTAGCTGGTTATTCATGATGTTTCCTCATACCTCCTCAGCTACCCTCCTTAAAGACTTCTCCTTATCCATAGCATTTATAGAATTTTGTTGAAACTCTTCTCAATCAGGTAGGCGGAGACTTCCACATACGACCCTTCGGCATGACGCTCAATTCATTCACAAAAAGGGAGGGGGGGAGATTGATTTACGCCTATCTCTAGGCCCAGGTACTGTCAAGAGTTGCAATATTATTCGCTCTCTTGAACCCTTCGCATTGACTTAAAAATGTCATGAAACAAAACTCTAAATTTACGAGAACAGATAAAGTTCAACTGAAATTTAAGATCTTTAACTCCATCTGAAATCTCATTCTACGCGAGGAAAGAAAAGACAAGAAAAATTTCCCAAATAACGAAAATTGAATAACCAATAGAAGTCTCAAAGCGAAATTCAAAATAACCAGTAAGAGTCTCAAATGAAATTCAAACTTGTCTAACAAGACAAAGGGAAATAAACAAGGTCTGTCAAAATTACGAGAAATGCAATTCTAACAAAAGAAGGAACAAATAATTATCTCAATTCCGACATTCGATCGATTGCTCAGCCTTGGTTCTGGTCGGCTTCATACTGGGCCATCGTGTATACCCGTGCTCGACCTCCTTCACCAAACCTTGGTTGGGCCTGTTGTTGTTGCTGTTGTTGCTGCTGAATTTGTTGCTGAGGCGGCGGCGGGGGAAGCTGTTGATGTTGGGGCTGCCGCAGCTGGAGGGGCTGCTGGTAAGGCTACTGTCTCGGGGGCTCGGTGCAGTTGCTGTAGAAGTGACCGGGCTTCATGCAGTTGAAGCAGACTCGTTCGGTGAAACGGCACTCTCCTAGATGATAACGACCACAGTTACGGCACTTCGGAAGCTGGTCCTGAGCGACGGGGTGCTCACCGCGACAGTCATTCCCCCCACGCTTCCTCTCCTGGTTGTCCCGGTGGGAATTGGCCTTCCTCTTACCTGAACTAGAGCCGGGCGGCGCGGAGGAGATGGGTTGAACTAGCTGAGCAGAAAGGGCGGTAGCATTGAGAGTCTGGTAACTCTCCAGCTGGATAGCGCGGATAACTGTCTCATCATAGGGAGGATTCCCCTGGCTAGAGACGTGCATGCGAAGGGTATGATGAAGGCCATCACGAAACTTATTGGCCCTCTTGAAGTCGGTATCCACCATGTACGGGGCGAAAGCGCTCATGCGGGTGAACTCCCGCTCGTAGTCCTCCACTGTGTCGCTCCCCTGAGTGAGGTCCCAAAAAGCATGCTCCATCCTCATGCGATAGCCCTGAGGATAATACTTCTCAAGGACCACTTTCTTCATGCGGTCCCAAGTCAGAACGTTCAGCTCGGCCTGCCTTAGTCTCCAGTAGTTGGACCACCATAGGGCGGCACTACCCTTAAGCATATAACGGCCACAAATAACCTTCTACTCGTCAGAGCACTGCAGGAGGTCAAAGTTCTGCTCTAGCTGACGGATCCACTCTGTTTGGAGCCTGCTGGTGAGTTGGAGACGGGGGTGGAGACGAAGACGGGAACGGTTGCCTGTTGCGGTTGTTGCGGGTATTCATAGCTCTACATTGAAAAGGCCGAACAAAATTAGCACAATAATATAGGAAGTCTAGTGTTCAACACTAGAGTTCGCATTTAAAGGTGGATTAGCCCTAACACCGATTTCATTTCAATAATCAATAATCAACCAATATACAGTAATCTCAAAGTCATTCAGGTACTCATACCTGAGCTGACGCGGCACGACGAGAGCGAGTGGTCTTAATATGATTTCGAAACACATAATCACATAATCAACTTTTTATACTTAAACCAGTCTACAGAAACGCAGACTGGCTCTGATACCAAACTGTAACGCCCCACTTTTATTTGCCAAAAATCAGAATAAATTTTTCAAATTTATTTCAAAAACAATATTTGAGGCGCTACTCATTTTCAAATCAATATTCAGTACTTATCAAATTCTCAATACTCAATAATTCATCACTCATTAATCAATATTAAAACCCCAATCATCCATTATACCATCCAAGCAATCCAATAATGAATAGTATCTTAGGGAGTACACTCCCTATCAATAATCCAAAAATCCAAAAGCAATAATAACAGTAATTAGTTTATCAGGCGGAAGCATTAATCAATTTAACAGACCACCACTCGCATCCCTCCGCCGTGCCCGCATAAACTAACCTGCATCCATGAAGATCAGGTGGGGATGAGCACAAAAAGAAACAGTAGTGCTCACCACTATGCAATAAACGTTAGTCTCAATAATAAACAATAATCAATAATCGAAAGGTATGGTCTCAGCATGTATACGAAGCAATAATCTATCACATTCTCCCATCAATAATCACAATAATCAGACTCATGTGCACACCTACGCATAGACTACTGTTGATACTCGATTCGAACACCAAGACCTACGCCTTGGTCTTACAACGATGCCTAGCCAGTAGGAGTAAACCACCCCGCCGGCCAAAACCTACGAATTGGTCTTACAATCGGGGATCACCAGCCAGAACCTACGCCCTGGTCTTACGGCTCTCACGAGAGACTACCCAACGGGTACGTTCTATAGCTAGGGGAGATAACCGTTCGGTGGCCGGTACAGCTCACACCGAAGGCTACATTATTCACATGCATACCTTGATCATACCACAATTAAAACAGTAATAACATTTAAGGCATAGAAAATTTTCAAATAAAACCCACCTGGTAAATCGGTAGAAAATTGCACACAAAAGCAAGCACGTAAGATGAGGCTCGACTCCTCAAACACCTACATTTAAGCGAGATAATTTATTAATAATCTATCTCACTACTCGAATTTAATCATAAAACCCATACTTAATAAAAATTAAGACTTAAGGATTTTAATCGGATTTTTCGTGGACTTGGAACTCTCAAAATTTTAAAAAAAAGACTCGGGGAACAAAAATGGAGTTTCGAGACTTAAATAATTTTTCCCAAAATTTTTCTCATTTGAAAATAATTTTTATAATTGAAACTGGTACGAAAAACGGGTTCCGGAACACAAAAGTTTGGTAAAAAGTTGAATTGGGCTATTATGTTAAAACTGGGCCAAGATGCCAAGACATTTGGGACTAACATATTCTAATTGGGTCACTCAAAGGGGCCTGGATAGGCTGGTGAGGGCGCAGGCTGGAGACAAGGCAGCGCGGGCCAGCAGCTGAGAGAGTAATCGGGCCAATCGTGGGCTGAATGCGGGCTTTACAGCCCGCGCTGCTGGGCTGGGGTTAGTACAAAAAAATAAAGGCTAAACACAAGGCTGGGGTTCGAACTCACGACCTCACACACAAATATGTGCATAGGTCACCACTGCACCACTCGATGCGTCAATATTTTAAAGGGAAACTTAAAATAAAACCAAAGCTGCGGACATGACTAACAAACTTAACACAATACAAAGACTTAATATCAAACAGTAGCAGCATAACATTTTGAAAATTTTAACAGCAGCTACAACACAAGTTCCACTGAATTTTCAATTGCGATTTCACGAGAGGTTCGAACATTTACGAGCATAACGACTTTTCACGAGTTTTGAAAATATATTTTGAAACCGGGTTTACTCAGAAAAACACTAAACGGCCAAAATATACAAAATGAACGACGAGGGCTCGAACGACCTGAACAACCTAACTATGACACGAAATAACAAAATGAGACCTCGAACTTATACACATATATCACAACAACACAACGGTATTCACGTTTATGAAATCGAGAGTTCCAATCATCCCCGAAAATTTCACAAACATACGAAATATACATAACAAACATACGAAACAATAATCAACGAAAAATGATTCCACGAGCTCGATTGAACAAACGATGATATACGGCACGAAAATAGAACAAGGGAAATTTGCCGAATATCTCTCTTCAGGTAACTACGAGCTTGGTTGTAAAACCGACGGGACGAAACGGGGGCGAATGGACGAACAGGGGCTCGAAACTCGAAAGATATTGGACACAAGGGCTGGACACAGCCTGCTCGCGAACGGTCAGGTTCCTTACGACGAACGTCGACGATAGCCGGAAGTGAAGGTCTCACCGAAATCAACGGTGGACAGAGCTTCTGCTTGCTTTTCCACGACGGGTCCGCTGCGGTCACAACAAGCGATGTTCTGATCCTGCTTGTACCTCGACGGCCGTGAACGACTGAGAGAAAGGACGAAATCGTTGGAAAACGGTTGCTATTGTGCAGCTTGGAGTCACCAGAATTAATGGTGGACGAAGGTCCTTGCCGTGAAGGAGGACAAAGCTCGAGTTATCAATATATACTTATGAGCGATTATGAGGATGAGAAAATTTGTTGCTTGACCAGGTATATAATCGGGAGGGGGAGATGGATGTGGGGCAAAATCTCACAAGAAAATCGCAACTACAAATCGAGCGGTTGAGGACCTGGTCGCAGCGTGGGGAAGATAGAAAATATCTGCTCCAACTAGCACGTGGGGAAAGTCTATGCTGCAAATTTGATTTTAATGGCCCAAAACTTTACATAATAATTTGGGCCTCAAATTAAGACAAGACTTTGGGCCAATAAAATCTCACAATGGTTGAAGTATACACTAATTGGGCCGGGTGTTCTTCTCGGTTTTGACTACTAAACGAAATATTCGAGGCATCGCACGATAATTAAAATAAAATCGAGTATTTAAATACATATATAATACACATAATAATATTTATTACTAATATACAATCATCACATATAATAAATTAGGCAAATTAGACATTTGTATATAAATATTTAATAATAATAATAATAACAATTACAATATTCAAATAGGCAATTAGACAAGTAATAACAAACAAATAAATAATATAAGGCAAATAGTGATAGCAATAATTAATCAATATTCCATAATTATCTCAAATACTCCATAATCGGTGTATTACATTGGGGCATGAATCCTCACCTTGTAAGGAAACTTGCTGAGGTCAATAAGACAACACTCCCTTTCTGATTCAAGAAAGAGCCTTTGCACTTTGGCCGAAGTAACATAACGACAATCGGATAAATGTGACTCACAACGAAAGGTCAACTATTCGAGAAACTTACATTCTGATAGCACATGGGATAAGGACTCATCCGACTCGTATTTAACCAAGTTAAGACAAAGCCTACAGATGGCAGGCAAATTAGGTCATCAGAGAATTATGAAGCCCAAAGTCGACTAGGGTTTTGCAGGTGAAGATGTAACGAGGATTGAAACTGATTTCAAAGTGCGATATCTAGGGCCTCGTGGCCAATTACTCCATCACAATGCAAATGCAATATGATAAATAAATGGTCATTCCATTTCAAGAAACATATTCCAAGGTTTAGAAACAAGTGTCCTGGAGTTTTACTAATCAGCTAGAAAGCTCAAGATGGATTGGAAATTGTCTTTCTAGTTGAAACACAGAGAAGAAAAAAATATTGAAAAATTTTAATAGGTCATCCATAATAAACTGAACATAGGAAACACAAATGGAAACTATAAAATCAGCTAAGCCACACCAATGATCTACGGCATAAAAAGGTTTAAAGAACCGCAATGCGGTAGATTATAGTAAATCGAGCTAACAGGGAAAAACACACGACAACCAACTGAATCTCCAAACAATCTCAATGGAATTTAATCCGACTCGCATCAGAGTCTCGCTCAAGCAGTACCTTGTTGAGCTCTTCAAACTTTCCCATCAAACGAGGCTGCTGGTTTCGAGGCTGTATTTTGAAACCCTTCAAGACTTTCGAGTTCCTCAACAAATATTTTATCATGTTAAGCTCTGGTTCTACACCTTCAAATTCATAGATTCCAACATACTTAAGATGTGATATTAGGCATGTCGGCACTTGTTTCGGTTCCATCCAGTAATTCAGGTACTCCTCTTCCAACTGATACTTCAAAAAATAAAAAATAAAGAAGCACAAAAAAAAAAGTCTCCTCAATAATCATTAACCAAAGACTAGAAAAAAGAAATCCAAAAGGAACTTACAAGCAATGTGATGGCCAGGACTTCAAGATTATCAGCATTTTCAAGAAAAAACGACACAAAACCCCCATGAGCCTTCTCCAACGCAAGCTTGGTCAAATTAGGAAACTTAACATTCAAAATAGATAATTCAGAGGCGGTAATCTGCCAAAAACAGAAACAATGCACTCAATGCCATATATATAACCAACATGGGATGGGATTTCCATCTAAAAAAATACCCAGAAAAATCATCATACTCACATTCATAAAACCAGTTGTCAATGTCAGACTCCGCACACCGCAAAGCTTACCCACAAACTCCAACATTGACCTCGAAGAAGGTCCCATTTGTATCCCCAAATCAAAATCAAGTTTTGCTTCGGTCAATGAAGCCAGTGCACAGGCCGTGACCTCCGGAGGGGAAACATGATACAGTTGGAGAAACCTAAGGGCAGGCGTTTCCAACATTGACTCGCACGGTTGGGCATCCAAATTATAACTGCATTCGATGCTGGTACAACTGATTGAGAGACGCTTAAGAGTGAGGGACGCTATATCACAATGATTAGAATGATCTTCTTCAAACAGCATCTCCATTTCCAACTCCTCGAGAACTGGACACCCAGAAAGCAGGTTCGGGAGGGTCTTGTATGATTCGTACCCGACCATTTCGAGTTTAAGCTTCCTAAGGGCTGGCAGGGACACGTCACCGAAGTCCGGAATGTAGCACGAGCTGAGGCTCAAATCGACTAGGGTTTCGCAGGAGAAGATGGTTTGGGGCAAACTCGTCTCTAGGAAAACATCAAGATTGCGGACCTTGCGGGCCACGACGGTGACCATCCAATCCTCAAAATCATCGTAACCGCACATATCTGTGAGGCAAATGCGAAACGTGTCTATGGTGGGGCTTTTGTGAGCGGATAAAACATCGTTTACCGCATTGTTTATTACTACCTCCGAGATGTTCTGCGCGCGGCCCACAGAGTATAAGACGAAGTGGCCTTCGTCGAAGTGTAAGACAGGGACGTGGGCCCACAGATCCCTCCATCGTCTCGCGAGGACGCTGGTCGAGACAGAGGTTATCGTCGGGAGCAAGGATAGGATTTTGCAGATGACGTCGTCTGGCAAGGAGCTGAGCCTGTCGATCGTCGGCGTGCTTTTCTTGTTCGCATCCATGGAAAACTGCACTGGTCTTCGTCGGCTGATTTTATGCTCCGACGGTTGGTTCGAATCAAATTACGACTATGTTTTGAGACCAATTGAACAAATATCGATTAGGTTATTTTATATAAGTAAACTTCCTTACAAATCTCTAAACCCTACTAAGTTCCTCTTTTATTTTTATACTCTACATTCCTTATTCCCTTAATTTTCTTCCTTCCAATTCCCTATTGTTAAATTAAATCAAAAATAAAATAACTTATTACATCATCTCACTACAACCAACATAACATATTATTTTATTAGTTTTCTCTTACACCTACCATTACACATAATCACTAATGCTAATCAAAATTTAAATAACTTATTACATCATCCCACTACAACCAACATAACATATTATTTTATTAGTTTTCTCTTACACCTACTATTACACATAATCACTAATGCTAAGGAGTCAACTGTTGGCTCCGTTACGGAGCCAACAACCCGAGCCAACAGTTGGCTCCGTAACGGAGCCAACAGTTGACTCCTTAGCATTACTGACACATAATAATATTTAGCATCACTGACACATAATAATATTTTATTCATTTTTGTTCAATCTTCTTTCCCACACCAAACACTCCCTCCATTCCCAATCGGGGGCGACTCTTTTTCTTTTTCTTTTTTTTTTTTTTTGCAGGTTCGTCCTCTGGCGACATCAAATCCGACAAGAAGAACTTCGGCGGCAAAAAATCCGGTGAAAGAAGTGATAAGGACGTGAATTTTCTCCGGCAAAAATTGATATTTTTCCGGCAACATTTGTCCTTTTTCCGCCAAAAATTGAAGTAGTAAGTAATCTATGTATTATATGAGGATTGTGGAGTCTAAAAATCATCTTTAATTCATATATTTTGGTTAATTTGTTAAGGATTGAATTTGGAATATTGTTGTTCATATTGACCCTGAATCAAATAAATTGATCATAATCTCTTTTTTCTTGTTCATGTATACGAAATTGATGTTATTGTTAGGTTATGTTATGTGTTATTCACCCTAGAACAATGAAATAATGTGGGAATGATCACTGTACCACTATTCTTGATTATTGTACCCCTAGTTGTATATATATATTACCACTTTAATCACTGTTTTGGTACCATATTTGCTGGGAAATGTGGAGTTTTTTTTTTTATTTATCTAATTATTATTAGATACATGAAGGGGCGCAAAGTGATATATTAGGGAGTTGTACGTACAAGAATGAATTGTTTGTGTTCTCTATGCACATTGGATCAACGTTTGACGAAGTGTACACTCTCATATCAAGGAGGTGGCCAAACGTTAATTTTGAATCCGTCGTGCTATGCTATATTGCACCAAAGGAAAAAAAAAAAAAAAGAGAGATAGTTTGTCGGATGATGAGGATGTGAAGACCATGATTTGGTTACATGTTTGTTGGAAAGTAAATATTGTAGAGATAACTGCCATTGAAAGAAATGAAAAACCGGATGATGAAGTTCAATCCTTCCCGATGAACATGAGCAGGTAATGTTGCTTTCATAATATTAATTAGTTTATTATTGAAATATGGTATAGTCGTATTATATCCTAGTTCATTAATTTTTTTAACTAGTTCCATTATTTATAAATCTTTGTATTATTTTGTCATGAAGGCAGGGAAAACGTACAGTCTGATGATTTCTCGGAGGGAGAACATGAGTTGTTGCAAGATAAATCGGTCGATTCTTGGAGATTTTGCATCAAAGGAGAGGGTCAGATATTCAGTGGGGCCGACTGTAATGTCCCGTTTGTTTATTAGATTTTTGATTATTATTTATTGGCATTATTATTATTATTATTGTTTGAATTAACTGTCTATATTGGATTATTGCTCGACATTGTCGGTTGACTTATTATTAATTAATTAGATGTAGTCTAATTAATATAATAAGTCAAATTATTTATTATTTTTTTCGTCAATCGGATCGATGGGAAATTCTCGATATCGCATATATTTTATTTTCGGCCAAAGCGATTTATTTCTAGCCTTTATGATTAAATTTCTGGTCGAGTTGAATTGAATTGCTCCCAGGCCCATTGTAGAGTTTATTTTCAGCCCATTACCTTGTGAAATATCTTGGGCCCAAAACGAGTCTTCTCCTTCAATCGCGATTCAAAATTTTGTTGCTATGTTTCCTCCAACAATCGCACGATAACCCTCGCTCGCATATATCACACCCGATTGAGATCCGTTCAAGCTATTCCCATTCAAGCTCTGTTCCTCTCGTTTTTAAAAAAAAAATCAATCGCCGCCTGAACCTTCTTTTTCGGCGAGTTGGTACTCTTCGAGCAGTCGCCTCCGTTCACGTATCCCTGTCGTGGTCGATTCTATCGCCGGCGTTCTACAAGTGAGCAGCCGCGCCGTCCGTTTCAACCTCTGTCAGTCATCCCCGTCGGCCCTCGCCAGCCTTGCCGTCGCCACCGATTCCCGCGACCAACAGCGAGCAAATATGAACGTCGGCTCAGTCGGAGTCGAGGCTCAACGGCGAGCAAATATGAAGACGTCATAAAGAGATGATCAGCATCGGCATGAATGAACGAATCAAGGTGGCTCTGAGCGTAAATCAATGTCTCCCGCTCCGGCGTAGATAAATGAATTCGCCCCGATTGCTGTCGGTGTGAATGATCGAGCTTTCGGGTCTACGAGCGATGATGAGGTCAATTAGGTCGACGCGGTTCAAATGTAATTTACGTCTCGGTATCAGCCTTAGTTCAGGATGAATGGATTGGCCCCGACTAATGTTGGCATGAATAAATAAATCCAAGCTCGACAACTATCAGTTTTGAATAAATGTCCTCGGCCCCAACATTATTAATGAACTCGGCCCCAGCATTGAGAAATAAATTTAGAAACGAGCGAATTATCAATCGGTAAAGTGTGAATGAACTCGGCCCCGGCTAACTTCAGAATGAATAAATAAACTCGGCCCCGGCTCTCGTTAGTGTAAATAAATAAACTTGGACCCGACTCTCGTCGGTTTGAATAAGTAAATTCTGACTCCGGCTTCTGTTGGTTTGAATAAATAATCTCGGTCCGGCCCCGCTCTTTTTTTTTTTTTTTTTTTTTGGGGCCAACTTTCAAGTGAGGCACAAATGGAGTAAAAAATTGGACACGGTCATTAAATGGGTCGTCCACGTTTGGCCTTCACAAATCTCCTTCAAATCACTGTTTTCTCAGAATCGCGACAAAATCATTCTTCAATTTTGTTCGGCGGTCGCTGGATAAATTGTAGAGATCTGGTAGCGGAATTGGGCCCCGATTTTGAGGTCGGAGAAACTCGGCCTCATTGTGAAGTCGGTCGATTGACCCGAGTCGATGCTAATTGGGAATCCATCCCTTGGTTTGGAGGTCGACGGAGGTGGAGTTGCACGGCAACGTCGGAGGTCGAGATGTCGGTTCCGATGAGGTCGGGCCGAGATGTTGAGGTCGGTTCTGACCGAAGTTGGGGCCCAATTGTGAGGTTGGACTCAGAGGTGCCGAGGTCGGTCCCGGCGGCATGTCGGGGGCTCGAACACCGAGATCGGGGATCCGACTGTGA
>CACSLK010027813.1:3279606-3302494 GCA_902706635.1 Striga hermonthica
TTTTTTAATCCAAACATCAAATTTTATAACTAAACTCAAGAAATGTACAACCGTATTACCAACGTGTTACAACACAAGTGTCCCGGGAACACATAAGCACACCCAAGAAACTCAATAGAGGATACCACATAAGCCCCTAACAAGACCATAGCAGGCCATCACTACACTAAAACAGAATACAAAAACACCAGTAGCAAAGCATACAAAGCAAAAGACACAACACTCGAAAAAAAACTTAAACAAAAGACCAAGACCCCACACCATTCAATAAACTCAAGATGTCCTCCACAAGTACAATTGCTTCTACATCACTACACTCGAAAATGTAATTCTTGATGAGCTTCCTCGATCTCGAGAGGAAGAGCCTCTTAAGCAAATATTGATAGGTTGAGTCCCCTGAGGTGATCACATAATGGTGCAATTTGGCCGTCACATAATGTTTGTGGCATTTTCCTTGTCACTTGTGCGTGAACCCCACAAAGGGCACCAACCCTTATCCAGTACCAGTTTCTCTGTGGGAAGATACTAAAGATGTTCAAATAGCCACTCCCAATCTAGTTATGTTGTCTGAGGCCTGCACTGATCGAGATATCATATTATGAAGTTACTTTATTACAACCAAGAAAAATAGAAAAGAAACAAAATGTTACTAGAAAAATGTTGACTTGAGGTATACCAATTTTTTCATCCATCTCGTAGCAAACATTTCGTTCATTGCAATAGCATTGTATCCATAGGTCAAAGGTGAGAGCCCCCCAACCCCACCAGTCCAGAATTTGGTCTGCAATTGAACAAATTGTAAGAACGAGTTCCAAGAAAATAAACAAGAACCTAGGTTCAAAATTACCACCGTTGGTTCTTGTTGAAGTGCCAAAGAAACCAATGGTTCTGTCTTTCAAATGAAACCACGGAAGATTCCTTGAAGTGCCAAAGAAACTACAAAAAGGGCCCACAGAATAAAAGACCGTTCCAATTTTCCATGAAATGGCAAACAAGATTAAAAGTCATGAACTGGCTTATGGTCACAATCACAAACTGCAGAAGAAGATATATTCTAAACCTGTGGCTTATTTTAGAGAGGTAAAAACGCAGGCGAGCATGCTCTTGTAATAGGACCACTATATTTGGTTCTCTTTCCAGAAGCTTCCCATAGTCATCAAAATGGATAATTTGCAAATTACACACCACATAGAACAAGATACACGATGACAAAATTATGGTTGTCACGTATGTCCAAGAAAGCACGAAAGCCAATGAAATAACAGCAGATTGCCACCATGTCCCGTGATGAACATAAGAAAACCGTACGATTTCACGTACGGTTTTCAAAAGGCAACAAGCTAGCACCCATAGTACTAATGTGCGCATAGATTCCTGCATAAATGAAGTGTTACATTGCAAAACAAAGTGAATAAAATGATGCATATATTATCAAAATATGTTTAGAAAAGAGCACAAATATGTTTCTTATGAAAATATAAAACTTGGAACACAAAATTTTGAAAATTTCAGAGTTCAAATTCAAGTTTTGAGCACAAATATTGATATCAAATATGTTTCTTTTATTACAAAATAGCACAAATAAAGTGTTACATTGTAAATAAAGTAAAAAAGAGAGCCTGAAATAATGTTATATTCGTGTAATACTATTTATAATGGATAGTTTGAATATTACTCATTTTTAGAGAATATCCTTTAACTCACATCCTTGTGCCTCATTGCCTCGTGATATAATGTTATCCAGACTTTCATAACTCAAATATCGCATCGAACTTCACAAGAACAACAAACTACCAAGAAAGATCTTAAAGTGCTTTCAACTGAAGTCACAAGATTTCAACAAAACAATGCATTCATTCATTTGAATCAACTAACCAATTTTAGTCACCAAATTCAATCTAAAATCAAGTTATAATTCGACTGGCCATGAGGCCGAATAAATCAAATGTGATAATAATAAGAACTAAGAAGTCAATGAAGCATCTCACAGAGATTTTCTGCACATATTGCCCACTGAACCTCTCCACATATCCACTGTACCGATCAACGAACAAAAATTTTCTAACTCCATATTTCCTCAAATTATGCAAAAGGCATATCAAAGATGAAGCAGCCAAACAAGCCTGAGAAATCACTATATCAATCTCAAAGCTCTTGATTTGGCCCTTTTCACACCCTGGACAGTCAGAGAACTCGAGCACCACCACCGGAAGAAAAATCCTGATCATTGAAAAAACCGCCCAAGATATCACAAAACTCCATATCGAGAACTGGTTAAATCCCAAAAATGATAGGAAAAAATGCAAGCTTTGGGGGGTTTTATCCAAGTGGGTCTCTTTATCATCTTCTTGCTCATCTGGGCTGTTTGGTTCATGGGTTGCGCCGGGACATTTAATCAGAGGCGTGGTTTCATGTGGGATTCTAGATTCTTCCACTTCTATTTGAATATGAACCTCGGCCATAGACAAGGAAAGGGCAAAATCCGAACTTTGAAAAAACCCAAAAGCTGGAAAGGGAAAAAACAAGACTCAAGCTTTTCACGTGACTATAAGAGAAAATGAAGAGATGATGATCGAACATAAATTGCAAACACAGAAGCTAAATAAATTTGGATCTGATCGAACCCTTCAATTAGAGCTTCGAAATCCAAAAGCTCCGGATTCGCTTGCCCCTCTTTCCCCCTGCAAAATTTGCTCACCCCAACACCTCCCGCAACTCCCTCCGTCAAACCCTTGAGATAAACCCAAAAACTCGAGCTTTTGTTGGTGTTATTATTACCTGACGAATGCGAGACCTCACAGTAGGGCCTGTTCACTTACCACCATTTTTCCTCTACCCCATCTCGAGGGCCAGGGCGTGGTCGTGGGCCTGACGGTGGAGATCGTCCGGGATGATCTCCGCCTCCGCCTGGTACTGGCAGAGTATGCATCATAACAGGGGTTTGCGGTGGGAAAGGCGCTGCAGTCGGGGATGGAACCGGTGAGTGGTTGTTCGTCGGGGATCTTGGAGGTGGGTCCAGCGCCGTCGTCCTCCATCGGTCGGTGATTTATAGGCGCAGAGGTTCAACAAATTGCAGAAGTCTTAGCTCTCGAAAGGAGTTAGAGAAAGAGAGGAACCCTAACGCCATTAGTGGAAAAATCGAGAGCTCTGTTGGAGAGCCGTGAGTCGATTGCACAAGTCTTAGCTCTCGAAAGGAGTTAGGGAAAGAGAGAAACCCTAGCGCCATTAGTGGAAAAATCGAGAGCTCTGTTGGAGAGCCGTGAGTCGATTGCACAAGTTTTAGCTCTCGAAAGGAGTTAGGGAAAGAGAGGAACCCTAGCGCCATTAGTGGAAAAATCGAGAGCTCTGTTGGAGAGCCGTGAGTCGATTGCACAAGTCTTAGCTCTCGAAAGGAGTTAGGAAAAGAGAGGAACCTAGTGCCATTAGTGGAAAAATCGAGAGCTCTGTTGGGAGAGCCGTGAGTCGATTGCACTTTGTCTGAAACCGGAAGCAACTTGCTGTAGCCGGTTGTAAACTCATCAAGGGAAATGATCACATGCTGCGAGCCTACTAAACCAAACTGATTTTTCAAATTTTTATTGGCCCAACATAGCGGAATCATCCCGCAAAAAGGCACAACGGTACTCAAGTCTTTTCCTATATATATACTTGTAGAACACCGTGTACTACACGGGTGCTTGTTAAAAATTTATTATTAAATTTTAAAATTAATGAAAAGACTATACTAAATTTAATTTATTTTATTACAAAAATATATATTACTATATATTGTAGAATGAGACGTGTTACTTATGACTTACAGGTATTATATTATATCAAATTTTTATAACTTTTATCATATAACTACTTGAAACATAAATATATTAGTTGATAAATAATTTTATTTTTCTAATTAATATTAAAAAAAAATTATTATTGTTATAAAAATAAATATAAATTATTTTTTTTATACATACAATATGGATGTTAAATCGAATCTCATCAAAAGATGATTAATTTGATATATTACATATGTAAAACTGATAAAAATACAAAAGTTATTCACTTTTAAAATATATACACAATTCAATAGTTATAATAAGAAATGGTATTAAAATGTAATTAATACATATAACATGACCATAAATAATCAACATATTTATGGTAATCCGAACCTAATTATTTTTGGTTTGGAATTAAATTAAAATTTACCCAAACCTAATAACGAAGCATGTAATTTTGCCACATAGGATCCCGAAGCATGCGAGCCTGCCACTTAGGCTCAGCGCGTTCTGAATTAATATATAGGGGGTATTAGAGTCTGATCAGTTAGAGAGGAAAATGGAGAGAACGTGCGAGGATAAGCTCCACAGAAATCGCAACGTGAATTTGAAACTGCAGATAAGGTGACGACCGGTTCAAAAACGCGAGAGATGAAGATGTCGAGGTTACATCTTGTTGGGCCAAAAATTAGGTAGAAACAAATTTGGGCCAAGCCTAAATAATTTATAAGGGTGGAATTTAACTCAAATAGGGTCGAATCAATTTAATCGGGCCGAAAAAAATACAACGCGATAACAAAATCCTCAATCGATTCAATACAATAAATAAAACCGGCATATTTATATAATACACAAAATAATTTAAAATAATAATATTAATGATAAAAATATAAATTTAGACAAATAATTACAATTTGACAAATAATAATATTTAGACATTCAATAATAATAACAATAATATTAATAATAATAACAATAATAATAATCATCAATAATAATCCTCGAATAAACCACAACTAAATGGGGCATTACAAGAAATGACAAAGTGTATAAAAAATCAAAGTTAGGTAGGCAAAGTGTAAAAAAAAAGTTTTGTAGGCAAAGTGTAAATTTCAGGATAGTTAGGTAGGTAATGTGTAATTTTTCTTTTTATTTATTATTTGATTAATAATAATGAATGTTTATTTTAGCAGGTCTATGGGGAATAAACTTGGGATTCACCTTCCATAATCGCAAGAGAGAGAGTGCGGCGTTGAGCATCAAGAGACCTTCCTTATGTGCATTTTAACTTGGAGGCTAAGAAAAAAGTGACTTACCAAAATGAAGCTTGAAGATAAAAGGAGGCTGAGACCTGGGTTGAAGATGACTTTTGGACATTATTATTGACTATATTTTTTATTTTTGAGAGAAGTCATATATTAAGTTTGTTTTATTTGTGAGAGATTGAACAGAGTGTTCGGAGGTTCATTCTGATATAGTTTGAGGGATTCGAACTAGAAAAGCCACGAGGGATTTGTGGTCAGATAAGTAATATTGCAAATTACTGTTCAAGTTTAGTGTAGAGGGCGTTTATTCTGTAAACCCTTGAAGAGTGTTTGAGATTTTTGCATTAATGAAAGAGATCCGAAGGGAGAGTGGGACGCTCTCCTTAAGGTTCAATTCCTAGTGAAACTACTTCCGTGTTTGTTTGAATCTTTCTTTATTTCTATTTCAGTTAAATTGTTCGCAACTCTATACTTGGTGTACGAGTATCAAATTTCAATTGGCACCAGAGCGGGTTTTCATTTGAATTACGAAAGATCTAAGGACTTGTGTTACTGGGCAATCATGCATGAATCAAGAAAGTGGATCGATGTCTAGGCCTACGCAATTGGATGGTTCCAACTACTCGTATTGGAAATCTGTGATGACGATCTTCCTAAGATTGCTTGGAAGAGGTGCGTGGAAAAGTGTTGAAAAAGGATGGGAGCACCCTGTCATGGCAGCAACACCAGATCAAGGAAAATGAGCTACGACGACTACGGTACTTAAACCAAAAGATAACTGGACAGATGTTGAGAAGCTTCAAGAAGAAGCCAACTACCGTGCCTTGTACGCAATCAAGATGCCAATGCATCAGACAAAACACAAGATGATAGTTCAAAGCAAGACTGCAAAAGATGCTTGGCGGATCCTACAGTGTCAATTTGAAGGTTCAACAACTGTCAAGGCGTTCCGACTTCAACGGGTGACTCTTGAATTTGATGAAATCAGGATGCGGGATGAAGTAACAATTGACATATACTACGCCAGATTTTGTGATATGGTGAATCAAAGTGCAATGCTTGGAAAGTCTCTGAGAATCGTCAAGTTCAAAATATCATGAGAACAGTTGCTCCCAGGTTCAGAGAAAAAATTACAACCCTTGAGAGTTTCCAAGGAATTGAACCTCTGGATGTTGATGAGCTCCTTGGCGAACTAAGGACGTTTGAGATCAACAATAATTATGAAAAAGTCAAAAACAAGGGACTGGCTCTCAAAGCTGTTGTAGTTGAAAAAAAGTGAAGATAGTGATGGCGATGAAGGTTCGACGATTGATTATAGCGTGCTGAAAGAGCTCTTGCTATAATTGCGAGAAACTTGGAAAGATGAGTCAAAGGTTGTACTGTTAGAGTAGTATACCCGGCGTTCCAATCTGATTGGACGTATTCTACTTGTAAATACAATCTATTAGAATTATATTAATTAAAAGGCATTACTTTATCTTAAGAGTAAGCATTTATCATATAATTGCACTTAAGATAAAATCCCTAGATCACATATGTTACAAGGTATGGTTGCGCATAGAGATGGTGATCATGGAACATACCTTGAAAGCAGTGATCTTAAATAAAGTTCCAATTCGATGGATGTTTCGAGATTGGATATCGAATAATCCATAAAAGAATTGCACATAGTATGTATGCTTGTTGGACAAGAATGTTGCATTCCATCAACATTAGCGTGGGACGCAAGTACATATATGTGAGTGCTTGTTAGAGAATAAGTTCACAGAACATGACCGTATGAAAATACTTAATGAAAGATTTGTCTTGTCGAATAAGTATTTTCATGTTACAATAGTACATGATTGGTCCTTAGACTTGAGGCACAATGGTAACTTTGTGCATATTACATTCTACTTTGATTTATCCTTTTGGTTGCTAGCACAATCGTATAAAGGGATATTTTGGGTATTATGTTAATATGTATGGAAGTTTGTTAGTGGACAATAAAGGATTCGACATTTATGAAGATAAGTGAATTTCCTATGTGTTTCGTAGTTAGTAATTCAAAGTCCTTGGCCAAGGCGGGATGAATGGAGATTCGTACACGAATTACTAAACTTGAAATGGAATCATAGTTATTAAATCAATTTGGGTTTCGACAAAATCATACCCAAAGATTTAATCGGGAAATTAGATGTCGAAAGGATTTTACATGTATGTAATTGTAATTGAAATAGGTTTACTCGCTATTCACTTAATACTAGATTCATGCTATTTGCTAGATGTTCCCATGATATGTGGGTTCTTGAATTAAAGAGTTAATTCAAGAATAAGAGTTAATATGAATAACTCAAATTACAAAGAGTTGTAAACCCACTACTATTATTAATAGTGAACCTAAAAGGTCACACCAATTTTTGAATGAAGGTAAAATTCAAATAGTAATCCTAAAGAGTTAGAATTAATTGACAAATCTAATTTGATTAGATGTCAATTAAAAGAATATATTAAATTAATCAATTGGATTGATTAATTGGATTTTGGATATTAATTTAGTAATTAATGAAATTACTAATTAATATTTGGAATTTAAAATAGGATTTTAAATTTCAAATTCAAATAATAATATGATTATTAAATAAGGAAATTGGAAGAAATGATTAAAATAATAAAGTCTTGAAAAATAATTTCAAGAATTATTATTTTAATGTTTTATTATTTTATCTTTAATATGATTAAAGATTAAAAATAATTGTGAATATAATAAATGGTGGTTAAGAGAGGTTAGGGAACCACTCTAAATTGTTTATTATATAAAAGTCAATAGTTAGTAAATCATATTTAAATAAAATCTGATTTTATTTAAATATTACTAATTATTGATTATTTTATACTAAAAAGTTTAGTATAAATATGTGTAAAGAGTTTACAAAATAAGCTAAGTTATTTTGTAAGTTTTCTTCCAAAGTTTTCAAGTGTTGAAAAGAGAGAAAAGAAGAAAGTGTTCTTCATAATCTAAATCAAGAAAGAGTTCTTGAATTTAGAATTTAGTTCTTGAGAAAATTTTACAAAAGAGTTTGTAAAATAAATTCAATAGTTGAATTAATTTTCTAAAACAAGAAAGGGTTCTTGTTTTGAGAAAAAGATTTGATCTAAGTTCTCAAGAAGATATATTCAAGTGTTGGATAATCTCTCAAAATTACAAGAAAGAGTTCTTGTAAATTTCCTCAAATAAATTCCTTTACTTGTTGAAATAAACCGAGACGTTTCTACTAGCGAAGAAGCTGTCGTCGGAACCGGACTTCAAAAGGTGGATACGATTAGATGGAAGACGTTTGGATTCCTAAAGCGAGTAGCATCAAGGAGTTGACGTTATCAAACCGGGAATTGATTTCCTCAATCATCATCAATTTTGAAGGAGTTCAAGAACTAAGGTAATTTTCAAAATTACTTATAATAAATCAAAATTTATTATTATTACATGTTTTTTAAAGATGACGATCTGTTTATTCGACATATGTATGTACGAGTTATGTATTTAATTGATAAATACATGTTTTTGAAAAAAATTTAAATTCCGCTGCGTATAGCTCGTATGTTACAGGCGATCCCAACATGTACAAGAATAAGTTTTTTGGGATGAAAGCAACAATTCCAGCAAGAATGCAGTTCAAGACAAGAAGAATAGCACGCCGTTTTCGAAACTTGACTCACAACGAGTTGAAAAAGACCAATGCAAGGAGTGTCGTGGTTTTGGGCAATTTTAGTATGAGTGTGATATTCTTAAGAAGAAGAACAAGTCTCTGAAGGAAACATGGGAAGATTAAGATGACGAGGGCACATACGAACCTCCATCGGACACGAGTAATATGGCAATCCACACCTCTGTCAAGAAGTTCACGTGTCTCACCACTTCGCATGTTCCAACCAAGTTTGAAGAAAGTTTGAGAGAGGCAGAAGTATTTGAAGATGAAGTAGACCAGAACTTGTGTGTTGATCCAGTGCACTTGCTTGCCATGAAAAAATGTGCACAGGCATCTGAAGCCATGTAGAAACTTCAGAGTAAAGTTTTTAGACTGATAAGAGCAAACAAGATGCTGAGCGAACAAGCTTCCTCCTTCACTGTTGCGAAAGAATGTGAATTAGATACTGTAAAGGTCCGAACTTCCATTCTTGAAAGTAGTGTCAAACTTGCTAAACAAGATGGATTGGAAAAGACACAGACCATCGAATGCTTGAGGACTGAATTATTCTCTACTCAGAAACTTCTAGTCGAGCAGAACAAGCAGATCTTGAAGCTGAAAACTAAGGTTGGTCGACTCATGAATGAACGAACATACAAGCATGGAAAGCAAACTGAGAGCAAACACAACCGAGATGAATCGCACTGCCGAAGCGGTTCGGAAACTGAACAAAGGGAAAGCTGATCTAAATGAACTCCTCTCCATGGGGAAGACAACATGGTGATCTTACCAGAATTGGGTACAGTGAAAAAATGGATAAACCTGAATCCTCATCTGAAGCTACCAGAATCAATCATTCAGGTCTTGGCTTCGGAAACAAGACTGGAGTCAGAGGTACAAGCCTTTACGGAAAACCATCACGAAACTTGTTTGACAGGATTGTAAAAACCATTGTAAGTAAACCCCTTTCTCCTAAATCACCGATGAAAGTTCATATACCACCTCAGGAACCTACTAGTAATATCCGTCATAATTTTGTTCCCATTTGTCATTACTGTGGGGTAACTGGTCACATCAGACCCAAATGCTATAAAATGCAGCATGATCTTTGCTCCGGTATGATTGTTAACTGGAGTCATACCGGTATTCATGTGAACGTTCGTGCGGTGAATTCTCCTAAAAATTTCTCTAAATATCGGCAAGTATGGGTTGCAAAAAATTCACATAATTTTTTCGCTTCAGTACGATCACTTAGAACCTCACTTAAAGGGAAATGGTATCTCGATAGTGGGTGTTCAAGGCATATGACTGGAGAACCAGCATATTTGTTGAATATTCAAATTGGTTCAAATGGAGAAGTCACATTTGGTGACAATGTGAGTAATAAGGTTATTGGAACATGTTGCTTAAATTTGGGTGGTTTGCCTAGATTAACTGATGTATTACTTGTGAATGACTTGAAGACAAATCTCTTAAGTGTGAGTCAACTTTGTGACCAAGGTCTGAGTGTCAGTTTCTCTTGTGATAAGTATTATGTGAAACACGGTGAAGGTACTTGTGTACTTACTGGATCTCGTTCAACTGACAATTGCTATCTTGTTGACTTTAATGATAAGTGCCTTCAAGCAAATATTAGTGACTCTGAGATCTGGAATCAATGCTTAGGGCGTATTGGATACTCTCACTTGGTCAAGTTGTCTAATGCAGGTATGGTTCGGGGTATTCCTAAAACCTCTATGAAGGAACAGCCAATCCGCGAACCATGTCAACTGGGTAAGCAAACTCGTGCATCTCTTAAGGCACTGAATCACATTGCTTCCAAACAAATCCTGGAACTTCTTCACATGGATCTGATGGGTCCCATTCAGGTTGAGAGTTACCAAGGTAAAAAGTATATTTTTGTGTGCGTAGATGATTTATCTCGGTATACATGGGTTGATTTCTTGCGAGAAAAATCTGACACGTTCTCTGCCTTTAAGTCGCTTTGTCTGAAGCTTCAAACTGAAAAAGGTTTTTCCATAATCCGTATTCGAAGTGATCACGGGTGAGAATTCAAAAATATTGAGTTTGCTAACCTTTGTGACTCGCTGGGTATTCATCATGAGTTTTCTGCTCCTAAGACTCCACAGCAAAATGGAGTTCTTTAAAGGAAGAATCGCACACTTCAAGAGATGGCCAGAGTCATGTTGAACTCCAAGAAATTTCTCATAGATGGTGGGACGAGGAAATTAATACAACTTGCTACTTGGTGAACAATGTAACGCCTCGATTAGAAATAATATTAGAACGATTTCACTTGCTCGACTATAAAGTGAAATCGATATTTTCAGAAATTCCGAGTTGTATTTTATCTGCTTAAGAGCTCATTTATATCGTAAGTATGTTAGCTTACTCCTTAGTATGCTCAAATATATTTCGTTCGAGGCAAATCGTCAATTTTCTCACGTCGAACCCTAGCCGGGCGCTTAGTCGCACGTTCGCTCGTGCCGATGTCCCGAGCCACCGAGTGTCCGTGACCTCGAGGCCCGAGTACCCTAGCACGCTCGTGAACCATGATCTCATTCATATTACCATAAGAATGGCTTTGAAGTTGTTAAGTACCGAGGGCAAACAAGCACACGCGCACGGACACTAGTCGCGCGGCCAAGTGCGCGCGTGCCGCCCCATCCGAGCCAACCGAGCCCTAGACAATCATTAATTATATTTTCCTCAAACCTTGGTCCTAGGAGTGAGTTTAGGTTGAAGTTTAGGGATTTAATATGTCTAGTTAAGCTTTAACATTCATTAGAGAAATCAAACACTCATTAGCATTTTAAACTCCTAATCAAGCATGTGCATGAATTGTTTATTCTTCATGTAAGACCATATTCTCCTTTTTGCCTTGAGTGCTCGACCAGGATATGATGTCAGCCCTTAGTTCTGTTCATGCAATCAGAATCATGCTAAGAGATGATAAGATCCCCATTCATGCATAGGAAATGAGACCACAAGTTTTTGTCATCACATTTGTCTTCCTCTCTTCCACATATTTTCTCATGCCCAAATGAGCTATTTAAAGCCTCACCATAGCTCCTTTGACTCCTCATTTAATATTTAGAGAGTTCTTAGCATAGTGGTGAAGAAAATTCGAGCAAACACTTAAGCATTGGAGAGAAACCGAGAGCAAAAATCATCAAAGCCGAGAGAGAAACACAAAATCCCGAGTGCATGTTTGAGAGTGATTTCGAGTTTTAGCCATCAACTCTTGCTACCAACCATATTATATCACTCTTAACTCATTCTACACTCCCCATAGAAGTGTTTTGAGGCTCCAAGTTCAAAAAAAGTCGAAGAGATTAAGCTCAAATTCGAGAGCAAGAAGAGGAAGGCAACAACCGAGCATACCCGACTTCCTTTGCATTTTCCTTGAAGATTAAGAGGTTGGTGTGCTCAAATCTTTTTTAAATCATAATTTAGATGAGATAAGAAGTTGATTGATATATATATATATATATGTATATACATATATGTGCTATATATGTTCAGTTATGAAAGGTACATAAGCATGCTAAATGTTTAAGTGCCCCCAGTTCGCTTGCATGTTACATATGTTGAGTTCCCTTGCATTTTTACCCATTCTATACAAAACTTGGTAATATGCAAATTTTATGGCTATTTCTTGTGGAAAAGTGGAATTTATAGGATGAAGAATTAAGTCAATTGGCCTAGTATAACTCGAGTTACTGATTTTTAAAGTTAGACATGCAAATTGAACTTTACATGCGCAAATTCAGCTGCGACTTCAAACGCGAATAGCTCTAGTTCTACTCAGGATAAAATTATGAAATTTTATGGACATATTTATATATGACTTAAGAGCTTTCATACCAAATTTTATGATTTTATCTTAATAATTGAGTGAGTTATGAATTTTACAAATAGATTGTGCAAGCAGTTTTTCTGTGAACCCGACAGCATGTTATATTAAATGTATGACCTGTTTATCATGTCTTAATGTGCTCAAAAGTAAAGGTAATCTTCATGAAAGTTATAGGTATATTTCACAGCTTTCTTATAAGGTAGGGTGCATGTTGATATGAGGTCTATAGTGTGAATTAGAGTCTAAATACTGAGGTGCTGTTTATAACATAAATTTGTTTCTGACAGATTTCATGAACTGAATATTTTATGTTTAAACTCATTGATAACATTGTTATTTGCCAATGTTATCTTCAGAAACGTTGTAGATATTTGAGTTGACTTCTATGTGGATTTTGAATCTCATTAAAAGCATGTTTGTAGCTTCATTTATCCTGCAATTACTGAAGTCTTGTCAGCTGTATGATTTCAATTGTGGACGGCAACTCGATTATGAATGTTTGCTGAATTATATCCTGGTAAATGACCTTATTTGTTTTTTATGTCTTCATAAGAAATATAGATGCATGTCTTAGGGTTAAAATGCAACTGGAATCATGATTATATGACATGTGTGCTGCAAGTTATGTTGACTTTAAAACGCATGCTTATATAGCCTATATGAGCTGAGTTAGATCAACCGAATGTTGCTTATATTTTTATGTAGCTTAAGGAGAGTCGAGCCTCTGACAGCTACTTCAGTTTTAAGTACTTGCCAGATATTTCAGTATACTAGATGGGGGTCATGTACTGGGTTCCACATCATCATTAATTACTTTATCATGTCTAGGGTATGTTCGAGATAGTATGATCTCCCAGGTGAGAGGCTGAAGCAAGGGCCTTCCTATTCCATCTGGTACCCGATAAGGGCCGAGGTAAGGGCCTTTAGTTTTATCGGGTGATGTGCACATGAGCGGCCGAGGCCGATAAGGGTCTTTGAGACCACATATATAAGGACAAGTTTTCAGTTTAAGCTCCTATATATTTTAGTCACGATATGTTATTATCGATGCTGTCTTATTCAGTACTAGTCTTTGCGGAGCATAGTGGTTTGCTCATACCCACATTATGTTTTTCAGGTGACGGGGTCCAGCGTGCCGGGTTAGCATAGGTGGCAGAGTGGTCATGAACCGAGGACATTTTTACCTACATTTTATGTCCTAAATTTATGATCATGTTTTATTCGAATATGTACGCGTGTACTATTTAAATTCCCGTTTTAGCTTTCACTTAATTAGACAGTGCGAGACATCAGACTGCATGTATGGTTTCTATTATCTCCGTAGCGGATTGATTTGGTTGCATGTTAATTTATGTTTGTATAAGTAAGATAAGCAAGTTTTTATCTGTAGCATCCCGGAACAAGTAAGTATTTTCAAAAAACAGCTCGCACGATCTTTTGAAAATAAAAGCAAAAAAAATTTACTCTGATTTTTCTAAGCTAGTAAGGCGGGGTGTTACAAACAGAGTGTACCTTTATCGAGGTATGCGCCTGAATTCGTATGAACTACGGAAATGTAAGAGTCCTAACTCTAGTCACTTGCATGTTTTTGGCTGTAAATGCTATATTTATAATGATCGTGAACAGCTTGCGAAATTTGATGCAAAATCTGATGTAGGGTTCTTTCTTGGATACTCTAACAACAGTCGAGCATACCATGTTTACAACACTAGTACCTCCACTGTTTTGAGTCCATGAATGTGACCTTTGATGAGAAAACCTCCCATGTTGTTTCATTAGTGTCTTTTAATCCTTATGAAAATGCTGTGAGTACACAGGAGACTGAAGGTGTTAACAGTCCTGTAAACCGTGCGACTACAGAACGTACATTGAGATCTGAAGGGCCACAAGAAGATTTGACAGAATATAATGTATCTGCTACACTTGAAAGTCCTGCACAAACTAAGCGTGATCCTCCTTTAAAGGTCCAGAAGGACCATCTATCTGAATTGGTCATTGGTGATATCAATGAGAGAGTAACTAGAAATTTGAAGAATCAGTCAAGGAACTCATGGGTGTTTCCCACTTTGCCTGCTACACCTCATTGATTAAACCTAAGAACGCTAAAGAAGCCTTGAAAGATGAGTGTTGGATCTTGGCTATGCAAGAGAAACATGAGCAGTTCGCGAGAAATGACGTCTGGGAGCTTGTGCCCGAACCTTCGTCAGGAAATGTCATCGGAACCAAGTGGATTTTCAAGAACAAGACTGATGAGTTTGGAAATGTGACACGTACCAAGGCGAGATTGGTTGCTCAAGGATATACTCAGACTCAAGGGATTGATTTCGATGAAACCTTTGCCCCCGTTGCAAGACTGGAATCAGTACATATATTCTTGTCTATTGCATGTTTAATGAAGTTCATTGTTTATCAGATGCACGTGAAGAGCCTTTCTAAATGGCATCTTGCATGAAGAAGCGTACGTGAAATAGACTGAAGGATTCAAGGATCCCAAAAATCCAAATCATGTGTACAGACTCAAGAAAGCGTTGTACGGACTAAAGCAAGCGCCTCGGGCTTGATATAAACGTCTTACCATGTACCTTATGGAAAAGGGTTTCAAGATAGCGGGAGTAGACCAGACATTCTTTGCTCTCCGAACAAATGAAGATTTGTTGGTCGTTCAAATCTATGTGGACGACATTATTTTTGGATCAACATCCAAGAATCTGGTCAATCACTTTATTAAACTTATGTCGTCAGAATTTGAGGTGAGTCTGGTAGGTGAACTCTCATACTTCCTTGGGCTTCAGGTAAAACAAGGTAAATATGGTATCTTCTTACATCAAAGCAAATATGCTAAAAATCTTGTCAAAACGTTTGGTCTAGAAAATTCTAAGAACCCTCAAACTCCCATGGGCACGCATGTAAAAGTGTGTAAGGATGATAAAGGTACATCTGTTAATCAAACTCTTTACAGAAGTATGATTGCTAGTAGACATGACATTTGTTTCAGTGTAGGACTTTGTGCCAGGTATCAGGCAGCTCCCAAAGAATCACACATGAAGGCAGTCAAGCATATAATCAAATATGTGGGAGGTACATCTGACTATGGGTTATTTTACTCAGCTGATACGAACCTACATCTTTCATGCAAGCCCGTCTATCACCAAGTTTCATGAGGTTTATTGCGACGCTGACTGGGCTAGAAATCTTGATGATATGAAAAGTACTTTTGGTGTCTGCTTCTATATAGGAGCAAATCCGGTGTCTTGGTTCTGTAAGAAGCAAAACTGCATCTGCCTCTCCACTGCAGAAGCTGAGTACATTGTTGCTGGGAGCTGTTGCTCACAGTTGGTCTGGATGAAACAAATCTTATCTGAGTATTGTATGAACTTTCATTCGGCTCATATTTTCTGTGACAACACTAGTGCTATAAATATTTCAAAAAATCCTGTCCAACATTCCCGTACCAAACATATTGACATTCGTTATCATTTTATTCAAAATTTGGTAGAAGATGTGATATAGCCACACTGTCGTATAACGGTTCATGTCATCACGGTTCAGAGATTACCGAGACGACTTACGCAAAGTCGAATCTGTCCACAGATTCTTTATGATATCTCCGGTCAAGGGTCCCGACACTCATCTAAGTCGACCTCCACATGTCGGCTAGCATAAGTCGATTTTCTCCGGGACGACGGTCAAACGTGTCAAGGACCTACTAACGATTGAATATGACCCAGTCGACTCGAGTTGATATCCCAAGTCGACTGAGGAAGTCTTGAAGCTCGTAGATCTCGACGACTCCAGTTCACTTCAACATATCAAAGGAAAACTGTTAAGGATAAGGAGGAAACTGCCAAAGATAAGGAAGAATCTAGATGCTGACTACGAGGTAGACGGAATGCGAACCGACCAGGGTATTTTGGACATTTCCAGTAAGTCGGCCAGGGCATTTTGGGGACTTCAGGTAAATGTTTTACTTCTATATAAAGGAGCTGAGGTAACTCCAAAACCCTAACTCCCATTAATTATATACTTTCCTCCATCACTGCTGCTGCTCTGAAGGCAGCTAAATCCATCTCATCTCTTTCACATACTGACTTGAGCGTCGGAGGCTCTACGACGGAGACCCCTCCGATGTTGAGTTCTCGCAGGTTTTCTCGAAGGTTCAACAACGGTTTGGAGCCTATCGAGTCAGATCGGAGCTCATTCCCATCGGTTCATTCCAGATCTGGGCGGTTTTTCATAGGTTCACTCCAGATCTGAGAGGAGACCCATCATTTTGGCGCCGTCTGTGGGGAGTTCTTGAAGGAATTAAGAGCTTTACACCTAGCTTTGATCTATCTCTAATGGATGAGAAGGAAGGATTACAGAAGAATTTGAATGAGGATTTCAGGGCAGCATGGACTAACAAGCGGCCTCTGCCGATTCCCAACGTCAGGCCACCGCTCCAAGTGTTGGGTTTTCCACCGTTTGGAGCACACGCGCCGTCAGGGGCACGTATGGGAGAAGAGACACCTATCACCCCGCCTGGAGTTAAGATCCCGGTGCTCACTCAAGGGGAGAACAGTCATGCGAAAGGCACGAGCGGAGAAATGGATGGTCACGCATCAACCGAAACATCTTTGAGATTGGAAAGGCAGCCTGGGCGACTTGAGCAGGAAACAAGGCCGCCACCCCAAGTCGAGGAGCAAACACTGACCATGACGAGAATCGAGATGCAGAGGATGATAGCGGAGGTAGTAGCAGCCCAACTCAAACAGACGCAAGTCGGACGACCCAGAATCGACTGGCCAAGGGTCGAGCAACCTCAAATCGAACAGCCTCCCCCGGAGAATGAGCAGCAAGCCCAATCCCACGAAAGACAGAATAGAAGGGCTGACGAAGAAGAGTCTTCTGTCAGAACTGTTAATCCACAAGCAAGGAACGACACTCTCGAGCAGTTGCTAGCTCAGGTGCAAGATCTGCAGGCTCGAGTCGAGGGGAGAAAAACGGGGAGCTCGAGAGGACACCCCATTTCACAACATATTCTAGACGCCGACTTGCCTCAGGGGTTCAGAGAGCTTAACATCTGGTACGATGGGTCGACTGATCCCTCTCGAAATCTGAGGAGTTCTGAAAACATGGCAGTACTGCACCGCTATAATGATCCTGTTCAATGTCGAGCGTTCCTGACGACTCTGCGAGGACCTGCTCAAGACTGGTTTCATCAATTGCCCCCAGGAGGCGTCAGGGACTTTGATGGATTTAGCTCAAGTTTTCTAAACCAATTTGCAAGTGTGAAGGCCCAAAAAAATCTTACCTTACTCTGATATGCATGCAACAGAAGGAAGGAGAATCATTGAGGGATTACGTGGCAAGATACACGCGGGCGTGCGTCGACGTCCCCTCGGCCACGGAGGAAATCAAGTCGGGTGGACTCACTAGAGGACTCCTCCCAGGATTATGCAGGAACTCCTTAGCAAAACGAACCAGGAGGACGTTCGATGAGATTTTAGGAAGGTGTGCCAAATACATGAATGTAGAGGAGGCAGAAGCCGACTTTCTGCAAGCGGCCAAAGCAAAAACTGAATCTCGGGACGAGAAGAAGGATAAAAAACCAATCACGGCAGTAAAGGATCCCCGAAGTCAGAGAGGGAGGGACGATCAAGATATGGAGGACAACTCAATATACCCCCCTGTTGGCCTTGAATGCAAGGATATTGGAGGTAATGGATAAAGAGATCCCCGAAAGTGTTGTCAGGTGGCCACGGACAAGAAAGGATGGACCGAAAAAACCCAAAAGTGATCTGTATTGTCGATTCCACAAGGATTACGGGCATAATACCGACGAATGTCGGCACCTAAAAAATGAGATCGAGAGGCTAATCAAAGCAGGCCATCTGAAGGAGTTTGTTTATAAGGATCGAGAGCGAACCAGTCGGCGAAGGGAGAGAAGCAAGAGCCCTCGCAAGAGAGCGAGGACACCCAACAAGGAGGAGCTCCCTCAAAAAAGAGGAATAATTTATATGATATTTGGAGGACCGACTGATGGAGATCCAAATCGAGCCAGAAAGGCGTATGCTCGAGGCCGCCACGGAAAAATCGAAGTGCAGCAGGTTGAGGAAAACGGGCCAGTGATGAATTTTGGGCCAGCAGATATGGGAGAGGTCGAAAGACCTCATAATGATGCTCTAATGATAACTGCTCAAATATCAGGCTATGAGGTGCAGAGGATCTTTGTCGACACAGGAAGTTCGGTGAATGTGATCTTTTACAATTGCCTTAAACAGATGGAACTCGACATCGAGCTTACGTCCCTACACACCTCACTTTTTGGATTTAATGGCTCGGAAGTCGCACCCCTAGGAGAAACCACGCTCGCTGTCGTCCTCGGGGAAGGTGACTTGAGGAAAGTAAAGATGGTGCGATTCATTGTAGTCGACGTCGAGTCGGCTTATAATGTGATTCTGGGAAGACCAGCGCTCAACACATTCCAAGCAGTAGTGTAAACCTACCACATGAAGCTAAAGTTCCCCGTGGGAGATAAGTAAGGGAGGCCCGAGGAGACCAGAGGCTATCAAGAACCTGTTACCAGATAGCAGTAAAAACAAACCAACGAGTGGAAGTAAAGTAAGGGAAGAAGCCGATGTCGAGTGAAAAGAGACAAAGGGAAAGCGAACTTGAGCCGCATGGAGAGTTGATGGAAATTCAAATCGGGGAAAGAGAGGAGCAGACCACTAAAGTCGGGAGAGAGTTGGAAGACGAGTTGAGTGGACAGTTGGTGGGACTGTTGAAAGAATTCAGAGACATATTTGCCTTTTCCCCTGAAGAGTTAATGGGAATCGATCCCGATGTCATGGAGCATAAACTTAATGTCGACCCCCTAAAAAAGCCCGTGAAGCAGCGGCTTAGGCATCATGGGGCGGAGATCGATAAAGCAATTGAGGTCGAGGTGGATAAGTTACTTAAAGCCAAGCATATCAAAGAAATTCAATTCCCGGAATGGATATCAAACACGGTGATGGTGAGAAAAGCGCTGAATAAGTGGCGTATGTGCATTGATTTTTACGATCTAAATTTAGCCTGCCCAAAAGATCACTACCCCCTGCCAAGAATCGACCAGCTGGTCGACTCCACAGCTGGCTGCTAATTGCTAAGTATGATGGACGCGTCCCAGGGATATCATCAAATCCCACTGGCCCCTGAGGATCAAAGCAAAGTTAGTTTCGTGACGAGCAAGGGGACATATTGTTATGTCGTCATGCCTTTTGGGCTTAAAAATGCAGGGGCAACGTACCAAAGGTTAATGTATCGAATTTTTAAATCGCAGATCGGACGAAATATGGAGGTTTACGTGGACGATATCCTGGTGAAGAGTAGGTCCTCGATTTCGCATGTGGAGGATTTAAGGGAAACATTTAAGACACTAAGAACATTTGGGATGAAGCTAAACCCAAGTAAGTGCGCTTTCGGAGTAAAGGCGGGACGCTTCTTGGGATATGTCGTAACTGAGAGGGGCATCGAAGTGAACAAGGATAAGGTGAAGGCTATACTCGACATGGCCGCACCGAGGAATATCAGAGAAGTACAAGTTTTGACAGGTCGAATTGCTGGCCTGAGTAGATTCATTGCTCGAGCGGCGGAGAAAAGTTTCCCATTTTTCAAGTTGCTTAAAAAGAAATCCTTCCAATGGAATGATGAGGCGCAAGTAGCATTCGAAAAACTGAAAAAATTTCTGAGCGAATTGCCGCTATTAATGAAACCAGAACCAGGTGACAAACTGGTGCTTTACATTTCGGTGGGGATGTTTTCCTTAAGTTCAGTTTTATTGCGAGAGGCAGCAAGAGCCCAACAGCCGATTTATTATACAAGTCGAGTACTCCAGGGAGCAGAAACGAGGTATTCAGAAGTCGAAAAAGCTGCTCTGACATTGGTGATAACAGCTAGAAAACTGAGGCCCTATTTTTTGAACCATGTGATAGTGGTGAGGACGAACTTCCAACTTGGTGAGACTCTGGGTCGACCTACCGTCTCAGGTCGACTCATGAAATGGGCAGTCGAACTAAGTGAATACTCTATCAAATACGAGCCAAGGCGCACCATAAAAGCTCAAGACCTAGCAGATTTCATACAGGAGGGAACTAAAGGAGAGGAAAAGAGGTGGATAATGCATGTCGATGGATCTTCAGCAGCCAAGGGGTCGGGTCTAGGTGTTGTCCTAGTATCCCCCAAAGGCGAACAACTCGATTTCGCTATAAGAATCGGCTTCAAGGCCTCAAATAACGAAGCAGAATATGAGGCACTAATCAAAGGAATTCAACTCGCAATAGGGGGCAGAGCAACAGAAATCGTGGCCCACTCCGACTCACAGCTGGTCGTGGGCCAAGTAATGGGGAACTGTGAAATAAAAGATGATAGAATGCAGAAATATGTCGAAGAAGTTCAAAGCCTGGTGCAAGGCTTGGAAAAATTCGAGCTGACCCAAATTCCTCGAGAGGAGAACAAACGAGCCGACTGGCTCGCTAAGATAGCCAGCTCAAATGAAGGGAAGATGGGAAGCCACATTACCACCATGAATCTGGAAAAAAGTGTCTTGGGTGAAGCTATGGAAGTCGAAGAGAAAGGAGATTGGAGGATGTCGATTCGCGAGCTTCTGCAAAGAAAAATACCTACCGGGGATAAGCAGGAAGCCGAACAATCCGCTCGATATCTGAGTAAATATTTCAAAATTGAAGGAGTGCTATATAAGAGGTCGTATGTCGGACCCCATTTAAGATGCATTTCTGAAAACGAGGGAAATTATGACTTGTGGGAAGTTCATGAAGGATGTTGCGGGGCTCACGTCGGGTCTCGGGCTTTAGCTGGAAAAGTTCTGCGGGCCGGCTATTACTGGCCAAAAATCAAGAGAATGGCCGAGCAGTTAGTACAAGGATGTGAAAGATGCCAGCGTCACGGCTCGATCCCTCATATCCCCGCTGAGACCATGACGGCAATCAGCTGCCCGATCCCCTTTTCTCAATGGGGAATCGACTTGGTGGGGCCTTTGCCAATGGGGACCGGACAAAGAAAATTCTTGGTAGTCGCAGTCGACTACTTCAGCAAATGGGTCGAAGCAGAACCGATGGCAAAAATTACCGAGGAGAAAATGATCCAGTTCCTGTTTAACAACATCTGTTGTCGATTCGAAATCCCAAAGGTATTAATTTCAGACAATGGAACTCAGTTTCATGGCAAGCGAATCCAGGCATGGTGCCTTGATATGGGGATCAAGCAGATGTTCGCTTCGGTCGCTCACCCCCAAGCTAACGGGCAAGTCGAGGTTACAAATAGAACCATCTTGCAGGGGCTAAAGAAGCGATTGGAGAAGGCATCGGGAGCCTGGATTGACGAGCTAACCACTGTTCTATGGGCATACCGGACTACGCCGAGAAGCTCGACAGGCCAATCACCATTCAACATGGTATATGGAATGGATGCCCTCCTGCCAGTAGAAATTGCACTAAGTTCGCACAGGTCGACATACTTTGAACAAGAAAAGACCGAGGAAATGGCCAAAGAAGCCCACGATTTGATTGAAGAAGGACGAGAAGAGGCCTGGTTGCTGTCGGTTGAATACAAGTAAAAGATGCGCGTAGCATTCGACAAGAAAGTCCAGACCAGGCGATTCCAAGTAGGAGATCTCGTCCTCAAGCGAGCGGACGCACTCAAGCATGTCGGGAAGCTAGAGGCTAACTGGGAAGGGCCATACACCATCACAAAAGTTCTCGAGAGAGGAGCACACGAGCTAGAAGACGGGGAGGGCCGTAGATTGCCCCGATCTTGGCATGTGATCCATCTTAAACGCTTTTACGCCTAAGGCTGAGTCTAAACCCTCTTTTTGTACTGGAAAATGCTCAAATTAAAATCAGTAATGAAATGAATTTCAAGTTTATGTTTGAATTGTCTTTTTTTTTTTTTTATGCTTACTGTGGTTACCCACATACTTAAACTTCCTTAAGAACTGCAACAGGATAAGATATAACTACAAAGTCGATCCAAATAAGTACGAAGTTGTATGCCTCGAGTGAAATCTCGGCAAGGCTACGAAGCCCACGACTACAAAGTCGGTCCAAATAACTTCAAAGTTGTATGCCTCGAGTGAAATCTCGGCAAGGCTACGAAGCCCACGACTACAAAGTCGATCCAAACAACTACGAAGTTGTATGCCTTGAGTGAAATCTCGGCAAGGCTACGAAGCCCACGACTACAAAGTCGATCCAAACAACTATGAAGTTGTATGCCTCGAGTAGAATCTCGACAAGGCTGTGAAGTCTACAACCACGAAGTCAATTTTAATAATCACGAAGGTTATTCAAAAAAAAAAAAAAA
>CACSLK010027813.1:3302521-3324197 GCA_902706635.1 Striga hermonthica
AAAAAACAAAACAAAATAAATAAACACTCAAGGATACCGAAATCGATAAAAGCCCACCCTAACTACCAAGCATTTACGATAACGCAGGAACAAAAGAAAAACGACGAGACATGGCGAAAATGATATTATTTATAACGAAGTCGTTACAAGAGGATTGTCTCGACCTTTACATTATGAAAATAGGTTGAGAGCGAGAAAATAAAAAATAATAAAAAATATATAATCGCTCTCCTAAATTACTTCCTCGAGATTTTGTCCAGTTGGCTCAGCTGAGGGAGTCGAAGGAGCATCCAGTTCATACGAAAGCCGGGCAACTTGAATAGTTTTGGCTTCGATGCCAGACCACCATGGATAATCATCCGGAAGGGATGGGTCGCCCTCATAACCATCGGGGTCAGGAAGCGCACGCCTCATCGCTTCGCGATCGAGTTTCCCGGCGAACTCAGACCCCGCCACCACCGCCTCCCATGCGTCGAAAGCATGGTCAAAATATTGGACGACGGCAGGGAAAAGTTGGTCGAGAAACTCGGGCGAGTTGCAGAAAGCCTTGACGAATTCTTTGCGGTAGGCCTCGATGAAGGCAGAACCCATGCCGGTCCTTAGAAATGACCTTCGGCCCTGAACGATGCCGACATCCTTCTCGAATACCACCTCCTCTCGGGCCTTTTCGAGATAGGCTTGGAGCTTCTCGTTGTCATGCTGGGCCACGGCCTTATCGGCCTTCAACTTGTCGACTAATGCTTTAGACCCCTCCAGCTATTTCTTCAGCTGGGAGATCTCACTAAGCTGTGCCTCGCATTTGTCCTCGAGGGCTTTAGTGGAGGAAGTAGGGGCCTTGTACCCGCCTCAAGGCTTGGAAGAATGGCTGCTAAGAACTACACAAAATATATAAAAAAAAGGGGGGAGTAAGCAAATAATACCAAAATGCACAAAAATAAACGCTAAGCTAGAGTAAGAAGCACATACCCGAGTAAGACACTGGGTAGCGTAGCAGGAGCGCTCGTAGTGATTCCCCTCGACGCGGGCCTTGTCGGCCTCGGGGAGTAGAGAACTGAGGTATCTCGCCACCTTATGCGGCTCTAGATGGTTCCAGAGCCGAGACGGCATTTTGACCATCACGTCTTTGTATGTGACGGTAGAGGCAACATTCCTCTCAACAACTTTCTCCTTGCCCTTGTCGACCTTACGACGCTTAATGTCATCGGGAAGCAGGGAAGGGGCTCAGTCGTCTTGAGACCTCTTACGGTTACCAGGCCCCGAAGGTTTAGATCGTCTGGGGCAGCGGCCGACTGCGATCCGGACCCACCAGGCGGGGGAGGAGCAGATCCGCCTGTCGACGGCCCAATGGGCTGTTTCTTCTTCACCTCAAAGCGCTTGAGTGCTTTGACTGAAATACAAGTAAATAATCAAACAAGGCTGAGGGAGAATAAAAGTAAAACTCGACATTATGATAAATGTTAAAAAGCTTACGAGGATCATCGAGTCGGGAAAGATCGTCATAAAGAACGATTCGAGTGTGCTTGACTAATTCACGATCTCTTATTATACGATGGGCACTATAAGTATGTTTATTCAGTTCTTCTAAAAGCTTTTCGAAATTCTCGGAGCGAGATCGCTTCGTCCGTTTAACCTTCGTGCTTATCCAATTATTTACGTAAGGATAAGCACCAGCGGGGGGACGAATAAATACAAACTTCGACTTCCACTCCGTAATATTCGAAGAAAGATCGTCCAGAAAGGTGATGCCGGAACGGCGAATTAGGCAGTGGGCCCCCTTTTGGAGTCGGTAGCTATAACAATAATGGAAAAATTCGGCTGAAAAAAAAACGAAGAACTATGCGAGAAACAACGATAAAGGCTATCATAATACACAAAGCGTTGGGAGAGAATTGATTTATTGGGATACTATACACATCGCTTATCTCCAAAAGCTCGACTTGAATAGGAAAGCGGAGACCAAAAATGACTTGGTCGACAAAAAAAGTATGACAACCCTGCGGGGGGCAAGTGAAGTCGCTGTCAGGGCCTGGAGCAACCAACTCCTAATCAGAGGGAAGCCCGCTGAATTGCCTAAAGCTCTCGACTTGAGCCATAGAAGCGTAAGAAAAAAGGGTTTAAAGTGGCCAATTTGGCTAGAGGGCAGGCTATGGATACTATCTTGCGAGGGTCGACAAGAGGAGTAATTGTTGATATAGGTACAGGACTGGTACTATATACAGGAATATCTAATAACCTAAGGGGAATACCTTGAAGAATCAAGTCGAGACGAGGCGAGTTTCCCCGAGGACTCCTTGAGACCTCTACTAGACCACCATCTAATAGCGCCTGATCATACTCAGCCCAGTTGACCTTCGGGGTCGAAGTGCGTGATGAAGAAGGAGAAGCGTTAACCATCTTATAACCGACTATCTCGACTGAGCTTGAGTCAGATTGGTCAAGGCACCTGTCGATCAATTTGTCGAGTGTGTCAGGCGAAGAGCCGGAATTGGAAGCTAGAAGAAAAAGAAACAAAAGCAAAGATCAGGCATAACGAGACAAAATCAAGCAAAGCACAGTCGATTCACCTAAGTCGACGAAAATACGAAAGAGGGAGAAAGTAATATGGTGTGATTCGATGGAAACAAGACGACAAGTCGACATGAAGCCAACTCGATGAAAGTACAAAAAGAAAGAAAACGGGTGTCGATAAGAATCGACATAATAAAAGCCGACAAGTGGTTACACGTTGTAACCCAGCCACACGCTAACAGTTAACCAAAATGGAGAGTGTGCACACAAGATTCAACATAAAATCTTCAAGAAAAGGTTGAAGAACACGAAGAGCACGAAGAACACAGGGGCTCAGAAAAACCCGAAAACCCAGAAAATAAAAGAAAAAAGAATAGAGTGGTAGAGAGAGTAAAGCACTTACCCATATTACTCATGACGGTCTGAAAGGTGATTAAGATGCCGGTACTGTGGAAAAAATCGCCGGAGGAAAAAGCTCGGATCCGTAGATCGCCGGAGTTGCAGAGGAAATTTGGAAGAAGTGAAAAGTGTTTAAATAAGAAATTCAATCATATTTATAGGAAATAAAGATAGATGTTAGCCGTTGGATGGATAAGGAAACCAACGATCATGATGAGGCACAGAATACGAGGAGTCAGCGGTTGACGGGACACGCGTCACTCATAGGATTTGAAATTCAAAATTTCAAGGAAAAAAATAGTGCGTCAGTGTCAGACTTATCTTAAAAAAGATAGTCATTAATGGAGAGGATTCGACCCAAATAGCAAGGCATGACAAGCAGCCAGAGAAAATCAGATATTCCAAAGATGGGAAGAAGTGACGATCGACCCCTCTTCACATCGACTGCTGCGCGATTACCAGAATATGTCGAATTTTTCAAAACGGCTATATAGCCGGCTCAACCCGTCAAACAAAAAAAAATGAGGAGTGATCACACACGGCCACAAGGTCGACTTCGGCCAGCTCGCAAGAAGGGTTGGGAGAAGACGACTCGAAAAAAATTAGTTCAACAACTATGAAGCTGTCGAAACTGTTGCTCGACTTCGACCAGCTCGCAAGAAAGGTTGGGAGAAGACGACTCGAAAAACTTAGTTCAACAGCTATGAAGCTGTCGAAACTGTTGCTCGACTTCTACCAGCTCGCAAGAAGGGTTGGGAGAAGACGACTTGAAAAAAATTAGTTCAACAACTATGAAGCTGTCGAAATTGTTGCTCGACTTCGACCAGCTCGCAAGATCGGTTGGGAGAAGACGACTCGAAAAACTTAGTTCAACAGCTATGAAGCTGTCGAAACTGTTGCTCGACTTCGACCAGCTCGCAAGAAGGGTTGGGAGAAGAGGACTCGGAAAACTTAAGTTCAACAGCTACGAAGCTGTCGAAATTGTTGCTCGACTTCGACTAGCTCGCAAGATGGGTTGGGAGAAGACGACTCGAAAAACTTAGTTCAACAGCTATGAAGCTATCGAAATTGTTGCTCGACTTCGACCAGCTCGCAAGATGTGTTGGGAGAAGACGACTCGAAAAACTTAGTTCAAAAGCTATGAAGCTGTCGAAACTATTGCTCGACTTCGACCAGCTCGCAAGAAGGGTTGGGAGAACACGACTCGGAAAACTTAAGTTCAACAGCTATGAAGCTGTCGAAATTGTTGCTCGACTTCGACCAGCTCGCAAGATGGGTTGGGAGAAGACGACTCGAAAAACTTAGTTCAAGAGCTATGAAGCTGTCGAAACTGTTGCTCGACTTCGACCAGCTCGCAAGACGGGTTGGGAGAAGACAGTAGGACGAAAGAAGAACTCGGACAACTAAAAAAAAAAAACTAACCAACTGTAGGAATTGACAGAACATAGACAAATAACCAGCAGCAAAAAAGATCAACATTATATATTATAAGATTCGTACATCCGAAGCCATCCCAACCTTTACATTGGAAAATAGGTCGAGCTGGCAATAAAAAAAGATAGGACGAAAAGAAAATAAAAGAAAATACAAAGCAAAACAATGTAAACTATCCAGCCAAAGAGTCCGCAGTCGACTTCTCGGCGCCATCCCCGTCTCCACCATTCACGGGCTCCGTGCCGACACCTTCATCCGCAGCTGGCTCTGTCCCCTGCTGCTCATCTGGCCTCTCGACCTCTATCCCCTCGTCAATCGGCTCTTCATAATCAGCCCCACTGGGCTGGACTAATTCAGTCGGGCCGACTAGAGGAGATGGAGGGACTTCAAGCTAAGAAGAAAGCTCAGCCGCATGAATAGCCTTGGCCTCAAGGTCAGTTTACCACTCACAGCCAGGATGGGAGCCCTCACTGAAGCCTTCGGGGTCGGGAAGGGTCATCTTCACTGCCTCCCGGTCGATCTTCCCGGGAAAATCAGGTTGGACCACGGCCTGCTCCCATGTGTCACAGGCAAAATCGAAGTATTGGAGCGCCGTAGGAACCAACTCATCGAGGAAGTCAGACGACTTACAGAACGCCCCGACCACAGCCTTACGGTAGTGAGCGAGAAAAGCAGCGCCCGTAGGAGACTTCAAGAAGGTCCGACAACCTTCCTGAATTCCATTCTCCCTCTCGACCAAGACCTTGTCGTTGGCCTTGATCAGATCGACTCTTAGCCGCTCAGCCTTTCGAACAGCCGCCTCCTTATCGGAACGGAGCTTGGCTATTATGGCGTTCGCAGCCTCGAGTTCCTCCTCTTTGGCCTCGATCTCCTGGCACTTAGTCGCATATTTCTCCCCAGAACCTTGACGTTGTTCTGAGGGGAAGACACCTCCTCGATCATAGTGGGGAGAATGTAGGCGAGAAGCTAAAACGAACGAGTAAAGGAAATGACGAGAAGCCGACATAATACTAAGAAAAGAAGATAACAAACAAACAAAAAAAAAAGGTTAAACTTACTCGAGGAATGAGCCGAGCTGTATAGCAGGCCCGATGGTAGGGGTTGCCGTTGGTCCGGACCTGGTCGTCCTCAGGAAGAGTCGACTGGAGGTAGTTGAGAATTTGAAGGGGATCGGGGTTGTCATAAAGCCGGGAAGGCTGTTGTAGGGTTACAGGCTGCACCTTCACAGGGGACGACTGCCCCGCGTCTTTTTCAACCATCGGCTCTTTCCCTTTCTGACGCTTCGAGGTATCAGACACCAAGGTTGTGTCCTCTCGATCCTAGGGCCTCTTGCGAGAGTGAGAGCCCGTCACTTGACTCGGCTTGGAAGCCGAAGGGAGCACCACTTTCGACCACTTAGCGGCAGTCGTCTCGACTGCCGCAGTTTGAGTAGCAGAGCCGGAACCTCCCTCAGACCCTTGAGGGATAAGGCGAGTGGCTGGTTCGTTGGCCGCCTCGGCCTTCTTCTTCTCAAAACGGGCCAAAGCTTTTACCGACGACACAAAATTTTTTTTTAATACAAACAGACATGAGCCATACATACATACAAGCAAACAAACATAAACACACGAAGCTAAACGATCGATAATAAATCGGGGCGAAAAACCGACAAACTGAGAGACTTACAAGGGTAATTAAGCCGAGGAACACTCTTGTCAACACAGATACCGACATGGCTAAGTAAAGAACTATCTTTAGTCAGCTGACGAGCGCTCCACACATGTTTATTCAATTCTTCCAACATAGCCGCAAACTGCGGAGAGTCGGGGCACTTGCGTTGTTTAGTTTTGCTGGTAATCCACTCATTTGAGAAAGGATATTGACCAGGACAGGTCGAATGAAGAAGTATTTCTTCTTCCATTCGGTGATATTAGAAGAAAGGTCATCAAGAAAAGACACGCCTACTCGACGACCCAGACAATGGGCATCTTTACTAAACCTATAGCCGTAGCAATAAAGGAAAAAATCGGATACAAAACTACCTAGCACTATACGGGTGACGACTATAAAGGCCACCATTATTTGTATGGAGTTAGGGGTAAATTGGTTTATTGGTATATCGTAAAGATTACTCAGCGACAGCAGCTCAAGTTGGATCGGGAAGCGCAGTCCCGACATTATCTGATTTACGAAAAAAGTAAAGCAACCGCGGGGAGGATGTCGGAAGTCGTCTTCGGGACTAGGAGCGACCACTTCCCAGTCGGAGGGAAGCCCGCTGAACTCCCTGAAGCCATCGATTTCGGCTGCAGAAGCACAAGAAAAGTGGTTAAGAACGGCTAACTTCGTCAGAGGACATGTTACAGTTAAGGACTCGACTTATAGAGCCATTATTTATGAAAGAAAAAGGACTGATACGTACGAGATGTCTCAAAGCCTAAGGATACCTCGAGGGACTGAGTTAAGTCGAAGGGTCTCGGGGTCCGCACAAAGAGTGCCCGACAATAATGCCTGGTTATACACGTCCCAGTCGATGCCAAAGGGCGAGGCATTAGAAGCAACGGAGCCTTCGGTTTCGACATTTCGATTAGCACTAGTTTTGACATAAAGTATCTCAACGGAGGCAGAGCCTGAATATCCGTCGATTTCAAGGGCGAGGGAGCCAGAAACAGGATCAGAAACAGGGGGAGAGTCGGGATCTAATAAGGAAAAAGAGAGGAAAAACAGAGAAAACGATAATCAAAAGACGAAGATAATCATAACTGCGGTTCGAATCTAAGATTAAGTCGTCGAAAGATTGAGAAAAACGTGTAAATCGACTTGAAATAAGAATAAAAGAAGGGAAAGATCGAGAAGAATTCGTAAGGTATTTCTGCTTCACTCGACTCGGCACAAGGATGACAGATCAAGGGTAACCAAAGAGGCAGAATTAGTTTTTCATATCAAATCCGCTACTGAACAGAAACACTCAAGAGGAATGAAAGATCTGCAACTAAAGATCTAACAAGGGAAACCGCTAGAAACTCATCCAAAAATCCCCAAGAAAACCGACGAACATACGAGCCCCAAGCATATTACCCAGAAAAACAAAAATTTCTTATTTTGAAACACAACAATAAATCGAAAAGCAAAGAAAACTTACTCATACTCATGTTGATTGACGGAGAAGTCCTGAAAGATCCAAGAAGAACGTCGGAAAATGAGAGGAGCGCCGGAAAGCTTGAGATGTTGTATTTGCCGAAGAAACAGATAGTTCAGAGAGTCTGAGTGCGAAAAGTGAAGACGAGAAAAGGGGAGGAGTACTTATAGGGAGAGTAGAGAAACTCTAACCCTCAGATTAAAGTCATATTCAACGGTTGAGATGATGCACGGAATACGAAGCGGTGGAGAGAGAAAGCGTCTTATTAATGTTCAAGACCTTATTTTTTGAATTTTGAAATTTGAAAAGATTTAGACTTATCCAATCAATTTGAAATTTGTTGAATAGATAAGTCACTTTACGAGTCGAAAAAGCAAGCGGGCGCGACTTAGAACAACGACAGGCGACAGGATATGTGAAAAGACTCGAGTGAGACATTCAGTCGTCAAAACTTACTCTTAAGCTCAGAATCGCTTCGAGTAATTTTTGGGGGGGACTAGTTGATATAGCCACACTGTCGTATAACGGTTCATGTCATCACGGTTCAGAGATTACCGAGTCGACTTACGCAAAGTCGACTCTGTCCACAGATTCTTTATGATATCTCCGGTCAAGGGTCCCGGCACTCATCTAAGTCGACCTCCACATGTCGGCTAGCATAAGTCGATTTCCTCCGGGACGACGGTCAAACGTGTCAGGACCTACTAACGATTGAATATGACCCAGTCGACTCGAGTTGATATCCCAAGTCGACTGAGGAAGTCTTGAAGCTCGTAGATCTCGACGACTCCAGTACACTTCAACATATCGAAGGAAAACTGTTAAGGATAAGGAGAAAACTGCCAAAGATAAGGAAGAATCTAGATGTTGACTAGGAGGTGGTCGGAATGCGAACCGACCAGGGTATTTTGGACATTTCCAGTAAGTCAGCCAGGGCATTTTGGGGACTTCAGGTAAATGTTTTACTTCTATATAAAGGAGCTGAGGTAACTCCAAAACCCTAACTCCCATTCATTATATACTTACACCATCACTGCTGTTGCTCTGAAGGCAGCTTCCTCCATCTCATCTCTTTCACATACTGACTTGAGCGTCGGAGGCTCTACGCCAGAAACCCCTCTGGCGTTGAGTTCTTGCAGGTTTTCTCGAAGGTTCAACAACGGTTTGGAGGCTATCGAGTCAGATCGGAGCTAATTCCCATTGGTTCATTCTAGATCTGGGCGGTTTTTCATAGGTTCACTCCAGATCTGAGAGGAGACCCATCAAGATGGAATTATTGTGTTGGATCATGTACCTACAGATGATCAGCTTGCTGACATTTTTACAAAAGCACTTGATGCGAAATGTTTTCTGTCACTAAGGAAATCCTTAGGAATGTGTGCTATATAATATCTACGCATAAGTGTCAGTTGCATTTTTATATATCTATATAAGAGTCTCATATAGGAAACCTTCTGCATTTAGGCATTATAGTATGTAGGTTCATCCTTAGAAGCTTATTTGAATCATTTATTGATGTATTCGTTGATTGATGGTCTATGGATTCTAACTAATCAGTTTGGTAGAGCTCGTCATAATGATCATTTAAATCTACTTGTAAGAGCTGCTCTCGTAAAAATAAGCATCGGGCAACTATCACATGAGGTGTTTCCTTGATCACCTGTGAAACGAGTTACATGCTTAACAATAATCAAGGTGTGATAGCTACAGGTAGTCATTCTTGTGAATGAAGGTTCATTTATGAAATAAGGTTGGTTATCTTCGTATCTTCTTAGCATGTTCTAAATTAAACTTTTTGCAGGATGATTCACCCCTCAAGTAATGGGTTGACATTGGCGTATAGTCGATGTTAGTAAGTGAATTGGTGTGGAAGTTCATAGAACGGAGTAAATTTATCATAAGTATTGGGGCTGAATTGTGAAGGACAATTTCGTTTTTTGCTAAGAGAAAGTGATGAATGAACTTATATTAATTCCGTGTTTTATAAAAGTTGGATTAATAAGGGCTGAGTTGTGCTTGACGAGAATTTGATCTCTTTCCATTAATAGTGTCGAGCTCCTTTCGAATTGACTTAGAAAGATTTATGGACTAATCAGTTTATGGATTTCTCAATATTACGTGATTAGAAGTTACTTGGGTATTATTTGATAAATATCTTATTTAGGCATGTGCATCAAAGCTTTCTTGTGATTCATACGGTTTCGAAATAGTGCTTAACTTATTTTTGGTACATTATTCTGACCAAAATTCCTTCTGAAACTTCATGCCGTATATATGGTAGTTATGTCAAGAATATTTGGTAAGTGAATCATTTAATTTGGAGAGAACAGTTTGTAGTGTTGGGCAAGTTTATTTTTGAAATTCAAATTGCCAAACTGAACTGTCGTGTATATCCTCCTCGGTAACTGAAATTGCTTTTTCCTATATCTATCATATCACCGTCTCTCGTCTCTCTCATATCAAATCTCAGAATTTTCGTATCTCTCTAAAAATTCTTCTAACCTTCCATTCGTGTGTGAAGCTCTCTCTTTCGAAATCATGCCTAAATCCAAACAGGGAAATGAGAAGTTGAATAAGAATGTTCCTCCACCCTCTCGGCGTTCAGCTCGTCAAAGCTAAAGCACTGAAACTCCACCAAACCCTACTGCCTCCGATATGGCAACCGATAAAGTTCAAACCTCTGAACAAGTCGCACCTAGGTTTCACCGAGCCCTAAGAAATCCTCCACAACCAAAGTTGTTCAACCCAACGTTGCAGGTACTAACGAGAAAGGTGTAAAAGGGTCTCCTTCCGTCACGAAATCTCCGAAGAAGCGCAAGAAGGTCCCAGCACCTTCTGGAACAAAACTTAAAAAGGCGAAAAAGACCGTTCATGTGCCTGAACCTCCTACTGGTGATGCTTCTGTCACGAAGTCTGGAGGAGAGTCATCCTCGGAGCTGATGTTGATTCTACTGACAAAGAAATTGCAAATTATGTAGCTGAACTTGACAAATCAGACAACAATCGTGCTGCTGTCAAAGAACTCTCTCTTGCTACCAAAGAAAAAGCTGTTGATGAGACCGAAGGTAATGGTCCAGATAGTCCTCTTGCTGTGGCTATCGATTTTTCCCATCAGTTTTATTCACCTGTGTCTGAGATTCGTTTTTCTACCATTTTCTCTCAAATGAAATTTCGTCCTGAACAGACAATTGTTGGTGAACACTTTAAGCAACTTGGATTGCTTGAACTTCTGAAAAAGGTTGGGCTTGAAGGCTCTATCTCGTCTGTTCAAAAATATTTCCCGCAACTTGTGTGTGAATTCTATTCAAATTTGTCTGTCTCTGTTTTCGACCCCTCTTCGATGAAGTTTCACAAGGTTTTTGTACGAAATAGCATCATTGAGTTCTCTTCATCTGTTGTGAACTCCGTACGTGGTCGAGCTGAAGGTTCTTCTGTTTCTCCATTGACTGATGATCTCGATGAAGTTGCCCGCACCTTGACTAGTGGGCAATTAAATAAATGGCTCGCTCCGGGACTTTTTGTAAAGAGTCTCACTCCGACCGCAAATGCTCTACAGAAGATAGGAGCGTCGAATTGGACACCGACCTCTCACAAAAAGTTTGTGACTCCTACTCAGTCTCGAGTTGTATATCGCATTCTCAATGGTGTTCCTTTTGATATTGGTTCTGTTATTTTTTATGTCGTGGTGTCGTTTGCTGAGATCTCCAAGCCCCACAAATTGTTGTTTTATCTGTCTACCATTTGTGCCATTCTCTTCAAGGCTGGTGTGAAAATGGACTCGCGTGTGGGTGATAATTTCTCCCCTATGCTCAAGCCTCTTGCCCTAGCTGGTGTTAAGTCTGCTCCTCCGCGACCTTCTCTTGTCAAGGCCTCTGATGTTCCTTATCACCTGCGCGGGTTCTTGAACCAACAAGTGGCTATCCTCTCTAGGCTTGAAAAGAAGCTGACTGATCAACGAAGGTACTATAAGGAGGTGCTGCGTGCATTTGAAGTCATGGGCCTCTTTGGTACCTACATCGAAAAAGGGGGAGACAAAGAAAGATGTGGGAAAGAAGAAAGTACCTGCTGGGACTAAGGGGGAGAAGTAAAGGGCTGCTGAGGTCACGACTAAAGGGAAGAAAAAGGTTGTTCATGTTGCTGCCAAGGAAAAGGAAAAGGAGAATGCACTGGAAAAGGATGATGGTTCCGACGCAGAAGAAGATGAAGCAGGTTCTGATGGTGAGAATGAAGAAGAGGATGTGGCTACTGAGGAAGAGACTGAGGATGGTTCTGAAGAAGGTTCTACCGAGGAGACTGAGGATGAGGAGTATGCGTAGTCCTTGCGTATAGATATTTATTTGTGTTTTGTTAAAACTATTTGAAGTGCGTGTGTTTGTTTGAAATTTTTATTATTATTTTTTTTTTGCTCTGCTTGCATGTGATGAACATTTTCCTTAGTAGTATCCTTTGAACTATTTTGCTCTTATTCAGGTATTCGAGTTGTTCTTGTGAACAACATTCATGTGATAAGATGAGTATTCCTTGGGTTGTTATTTGTTGTGCAGGATATGTAATTATTTATGCAGGTTCAAGGAAATGGTTTTCGATTTATCTGCCAAAGGGAGAGATTGTAAGTTCTGGAGATTGGCAGTAAATCAATGAACCTTCTGGTGTTCACAGGATTTAGAAAAACGCAAGAGTATTTAAGGGAAGTTTGTTTTAGATTGAATGGAAGCTATTTTTATTTATTATTTCATTAATAATAATGAGTGTTTATTTTGGCAGGTCTATGGGGAATAAACTTGGGATTCACCTTCCATAATCGCAAGAGAGAGAGTGCGGCTTTGAGCATCAAGAGACCTTCCTTATGTGCATGTTAACTTGAAGGCTAAGAAAAAGAAGTGACTTACCAAAATGAAGCTTGAAGATAAAAGGAGGCTGAGATCTGGGTTGAAGATGACTTTTGGACATTATTATTGACTATGTTTTTTTATTTTCTGAGATAAGTCATATATTCGGTTTGTTTTATTTGTGAGATATTGAACAAAGTGTTCGGAGGTTCATTCTGATATAGTTTGAGGGATTCGAACTAGGAAAGCCACGAGGGATTTGTGATCGGATAAGTAATAGTGAAAATTACTGTTCAAGTTTAGTGTAGAGGGAGTCTATACTGTAAACCCTTGAAGAGTGTTTGAGATGTTTGCATTAATGAAATAGATCTGAAGGGAGAGTGGGACGCTCTCCTGAAGGTTCAATTCCCAGTGAAACTGCTTCTGTGCTTGTTTGAATCTTCCTTCATTTCTGTTTTGATTAAATTGTTCGCAAGTCTGGATACTTGGTATACGAGTATCAAATTTCATACATTTTATATTAATATACATTAATAAAGTTAATATATTATATTATATTATATTCGTATAATTATTATAAATTATAATAGTATAAGATATAATTAATTATAATAGAAAAAAACATATTAGTATAAATCATTATGTTGTAGATTATAATTGATTATTTTATAAAATAAAATTTAATGAAATTATGTTAGAAGTTGGAAATTATTTTGTATAGATTATATAATTTATTGATGTTAAGTTAGAAGTTGGAAATTGTTTTGTTATAGATTAGAATAGATTATGTTACGAAGTAGAATTTATTGATATTATGTTAGAAGTTAGAATTGATTATATAGTAAATTACAAATTATTATTATTATGTTACAAATTATAATGGATTATTTTGTACAATTATTAAATACATCGTAATATATTGCAGGTACCACTCGAAGAATTTGGACGAGACGGTGTTTATTACAGACCTGCTTTCACTCCAGATGACCTTTTGATAGTTGTGAAGAAACTGTTAATGGGCAAAAGAGAGTAATTATATGAGGTTTCGAATTAGTCATCTTGAAACACGAAAATTATTGTTATATTATGATATTCGACCTATGTTTGTGATTGACGACATTCATTATATTATTGATATATTATGATTTTGGTCGTGTTTATACGTTAATTTCGAGTTATGCTTGTTATGAACTTGTTGAGGATAAAATGAACAAAAAACAAATACAGTTAAATAAATGATTTTCATATAGTTAGTATAAATTATATTATTATAAATTAGAAATTATACTAGTTTGAAAAAAAATTATATTAGTATAAATTATTGTGTTATATATTTGAATTGATTATCTTATAAGTTAGAATTTATTACTATTATGTTAGAAGTTATAAATTATTATGGTATAGAAGTAGAATTGAATGTTCTATAAATTTGAAATTTATTGTTATTTTGTTAGAAGTTAGAAAATATTGTATTATAGATTATGAATTGGGATCATATGAGAAAGAAAGATAGTGAAAGAAATTAGAATAAATTTGAATCATTGGTTACATCATATGAATGGTTAGGATTAAGTTAAAATCTGGTCAATCATTAATGGGAACATAGTAATATAACATACACATTGTGGTCAAATATACATATTTATGTACTTAGTAAGGGTAAATAGATAATACACAAAATATACAACTCATCCACCTATTATAGTGGGCCCCACCACCTCCACCATAATTGACCCCCATTTCTCTCTCTCTCTCTCTCTCTCTCTCTCTCTCTCTCTCTCTCTCACACACACACACACACACACAAAATCTGGGAACTTGTCACATCCTTTTGGTTCCCACCTCCGGAAGAAATGCAGTCTGCCAACTACTGCAACCCCGCCGCCGTCAGTTGTCGTTTGCCGCCGCCCGACACCACCATCAGCATGTCCCTCGCACAAAATCTCTGTGTTCTCTGCCGAGTATCATTGCCACAAAATAAGGCTTCGTCCTTACCTTCTCTCCCAGCGTCGACCGCGTCATCCAGCCGCCGGCGAGCTTTGATTATATCACGGCAAACGTCATTAACGATATGTTTATCTCGCTCATCGTCAACCCGCCCCTGCCCTCAATCTGCGCCGTCGTGAAAAAACTGGTTAGACGACAGAAGGAATCCATCGACGAAGCTACCGCCAGGTTTGAATCTGCCGCCGTATTCGACATCCTGCCGTAAATCTTCTTCCCGTTCGTCGGTGTTTTCATCCTTCTTGCAACACATACGGGTCAGGGGATAAAATCAAGGTTGCATCTCGCTTCAGGAGGCCGCCGCTGCCGGGCTTGATCAGGTGGTCTCCGACACGAACCGACGGTCGCTTGTGTGAGCATCTGTGACGGGTTTCATGTTGGATATTTGGTGTAAAATTACACGGGAATCCTACGAACTGATATGTATTTTCAGTTCTTACAAATAATCTAAAAATAGAAAATTACAATTGAACTGAAAAATAAAATACAACTGAAAAATGAAAAGATTTTAGCCGACGCGAGTAAAACTCTTTCCGCAAGAAGAATACGCCCCGTGTGTCAGCTAACGGTTCAGGCGTAACTTCCCCAAAGATACAACGGCAAACATCTCTAAATCTGTAGCACACCAGATTTACGAGCTCCGGCGAGTGGGAACAGAGTCGAGAATTGAGCACTTAAAAATAAAAGGAATATCTTAAAACAAATAAAGATATCACTTGTTTCTCTCTTTTGATATTTTTATATCCGATATTTGGACATAAATTTTTTCTTTCCTTTCTCTTTCTATTTCTTTCCTCGCTTTTCCTCTCTTTTTCTGTGTTGTACGATTTTTTCATCTGCCCGAGAGGAGTATTTATAGGTACAGAATTGAAAGAGTTTGAGCAAGTTGACCAAATGAATATCATTTCCGTGCATCTAATTGGCAAGTTGGGGATTCTTTCACATGCATACAACTAACAATTTCAATTATTTGTGCATTATTGCTTTTAAAAATTGGCACACAAACCAAGATGAAGGGTCCCACATTATTTTAATTCTCTCAATTATTCACAATCCCCCACATGAGAGAAATAAAATGCATACAAAATATTGTGCTCAATTCTCACAAAACACTATTGCATCAGAAAAGGTAGCTTTTGGCTTTGAACTTTTCTTAGTAAACATCATCGGATGTACTGGTGACCTAGTTGACATAATGCCTTGAACTATTCCTCCATAGTGTACACCTAGACAATGACATTCACACAATAGAGTCTTAACTCCATTCCGTTCTATCGTTGTGTCCGTTTTGGCCATGGACAACACAATGGATTCATAAGTGTTTACATTTGAAGCGGCCCACACTTCACACTTATATAGGTGACCTCCCTATCAAGAGTATCCTGTAATACTCCACCTTTACAAGGTTAGGGATTCATTAAAAGTCAACATGACTTAACCTCACCACAATCAACAGGTAATCTTGCACTTGGAGTGCTCTAGGGAATAGCTTTGGACATTCATATGTTCCAAGTGCTCAACTAAATTTTCATAGCTTAGCTTTCCCTTTGAACCAAGTTTGTGGGATATCCACTCAGCATGGTAGGGTTACCACTATGATCATTCTTTACATTGTGGATTTTTAAGCTCATTCCCTCTAGCAAAACTGCCAATTGATCTCTATTTAATCCTTTCGTCAAAGGATCAGCTAAATTTTCCTTAGACTTCACATAGTCAATGGAAATAATACCATCTGTGATCAATTGACGTACGGTATTATGTCTACGACGAATATGTCTAGACTTACCATTATATAAGTTGCTTTGCGCCCTACCTATAGCAGCTTGGCTATCACAGTGAATCATCACAAGCGGCAAAGTCTTATCCCAACATGGAATATTAGATAAAAAATTTCTAAGTCACTCGACTTCTTCACCAGCTTTATCTAAAGCGATGAACTCTGATTCCATCGTTGATCGAGCTATATAGGTTTGTTTTGTGGATTTCCACAAAACTGCACCTCCTCCAATACAGAAAACACATCCGCTAGTGGAGCGAGAATCTCTCGAATCTGATATCCAACTTGCATCACAGTACCCTTCAAGTACGGCTGGATATCTCGAGTATTTTAGCCCGTATTCAAGGGTGTACCTCAAGTACTTAAGTACCCTTCTCAAAGCATTCCAGTGCTCATGACTGGGATTGCTCGTAAATCTGTTCAACTTATTCACCGGATAGGCTAAGTCTGGTCGTGCACAATTTGTCAAGTACATCAGACTATCTATTATCCGTGAATATTCCAACTGAGCCACTGGTTGACCTTGTTGACTTCCAGATTTATACTGAGATCAAGGGGTGTCTTACACATATACCTAGACTGTGCACCGTCATAGGTATCGAATTTCTTGAGCACTTTCTCTACATAATGAGATTGTGACAAGACAATTCCATCTTGGGTTCTGATAATCCTTATTCCAAGAATAACATCAGCCAAACCCATATCTTTCATGTCGAAATTTCTTTTCAACATTCTTTTTGTATCCATGATCACTTCATGGCTACTCCCCATGATCAACATATCGTCTACATATAGACATACAATCACAAATGTATTTGATGTACCCTTGACATAAACACATTTGTCACATTCATTGATTTTGAACTCATTTGACAACATCACGTCATCAAATTTCAAATGCCATTGTTTCAGAGCTTGTTTCAGTCCGTACAAGGATTTGATCAATCTACACACCTTTCTCTCTTGTCCAGGTGCAACAAACCCTTCAGGTTGTTCCATGTATATTTCTTCTTCCAATTCACCATTCAAAAATGCCGTTTTGACATCCATTTGGTGAATCTCAAGATTGTGCAAAGCAGCAATCGAGAGAAGCACTCTTATCGACGCTAAACGCGTAACTGGTGAATAGGTATCAAAGAAATCATACCCTTCCTTTTGTTTAAAGCCTTTGACCACCAATCGTGCTTTAAACTTGTCAATTGATCCATCAGCTATATATTTCTTCTTTAGGATCCACTTGCATCCTAAAGGTTTACAACCATCAGGGAGATCAACCAACTCCCAAGTATGATTTTTCATAATGGACTCGATTTCGCTATTTACAGCTTCCTCCCAGAGTGGTCCATCTGGGCTGGACAGAGCTTCCTTAAGGGAACTCGGTTCATCGTCCAACATGTACGTAATAAAATCAGGTCCAAACGTTTTAGCCGTTTTTATCCTTTTACTACGTCTCGGTTCTTCATCAGTACTCTCTGGTACAAAACCACTAGCAGTTTCATACATTCGTTTATTAGAACTAGATTCTGCCTTTTCCTTCATAGGAAAAACATTCTCAAAGAATATAGCATTCCTTGACTCAATCGTGGTACCAACAGATACCTCTGGATTTTCTGATTTATGAACCAGAAATCTATACGTTGTACTATTGTACGCATATCCAATAAATACAAAATCGACCGTCTTTGGTCCGATTCTCATTTGTTTGGGTTCAGGTACTGAAACCTTAGCCAAACACCCCCACGCTTTTAGGTATTTATAAGACAGCTTACAATTTTTCCACATTTCGTAAGGAGTCTCATCTTTCCCTTTAGGTGGTATTTTATTCAGGATATGATTTGCTGTAAAAATAGCTCCCCCCAAATGTTCTGTGGTAATCCTGAATTAATCAACATGGCATTCATCATTTCTTTTAAAGTTCGGTTTTTGCGTTCAGCAACACCGTTCGACTGTGGAGAATAAGGGGCTGTCGTTTGATGAATTATGCCATATTAAAAACATATTTGTTCAAAGGGAGCTACATACTCCCCACCCCTATCTCTTCGGATTATTTTAATCCTTTTGCCGAGTTGATTTTCAACTTCGGTCTTATATATCTTAAACGCTTCCACATCCTCATCTTTGCTTCTTAACAAATATAAGTAGCAAAACCTTGTGCAATCATCGATAAAAGTTACAAAATACTTTTTACCGGTTCTTGTTTGCACACTTTTCATATCGCATACATCAGTATGGATTAAGCCTAATGATTCAGTACTTCTTTCCACCGAGTGAAAATGCAACTTAGCCATTTTTGCTTCAATACAAATTTCACATTTTGTATTTGTCTAAACTTTAGAATTAGAAATTAATTCTAATTTCATCAACTGTTTAATTGCATTTACATTTACATGTCCCAATCTAATATGCCATAAGTCAGAGCACTCAACAGTATAAACAGAAATAGGCTTTTTATTATCAACAGTTACAAGGCTTACAGCCATTATATTCATTTTGAACAATCCCTTGTCGATATAACCACGACCAAGGAATTTTCCATATTTGCTAAGCATAAACTTCTTATCTTCAAATACCAGCCTAAATCCATGCTCAACAAGAAGTGATCCCGAGACTAAATTCTTGCGGATGTATGGGACATGCAGAACATCCTTCAGCTTCAACTCCCTTCCAGAAGTGAGCTTCAGCACCACCGTGCCCACTCCAGCCACAACAGACGTAGAGGAGTTTCCCATGTAAAGTTTCCGACCCGCAGCAGGAGTGTATTCAGAGAACACCTCCTTGTCGGAACACACATGATGAGTGACACCAGTATCAATGTACCACTCCCTTGGGTTATCTACCAAGTTGGCTTCAAACACCACAACCGACATATCAAAGTCGGTCAATTCGCCCGGCACAGGGCCGTGTTCAGCAACAAGGGCACTCGGTTTACCTTTCTTTGTTACAACCTTCTTTGGCCTCTTGCAACTTTTAGCCATATGATTCGGCTTTCCACAGTTGTAGCAAGTGCCGGTAAACTTCCCAACCTTGTTTGGCTGCTTCCCTTTGTCAAGGGATTTTCTCTTGCTCGAGTTTCCTTGCTCTAGAGGTTAGCACGAGCTTCCATCATCGGGACTTTTGCTGATGACTTCAGGTTGTCCTCCTCGATACGAAGACGGACCACCAAGTCTTCAAGACTCATCTCCTTTCTTTTGTGTTTGAGATAATTCTTGAAGTCTTTCCAGCCTGGCGGCAGCTTCTCGATCACAGCCGCTACTTGGAATGACTCGCTCAAAGTCATCCCTTCAGCATGGATATCGTGCAAGATCAGCTGGAACTCTTGCACTTGTGACACGACAGTCTTCGTGTCAACCATCTTGAAGTCAAGAAATTTGCCGACGACGAATTTCTTCGCCCCTGCATCCTCGGTCTTGTACTTCTTCTCCAAGGTAGCCCAGAGCTCCTTGGCAGAACCAACAGAGCTGTACACATTGTACAACTCATTACTAAGTCCATTCAGGACATAGTTCCGGCAAAGGTAATCACCTTGCACCCAAGCTTCGTACGCAACGCGTAGTTCAGCGTTGGTTTCATTTTCAGCAACAAGAGGGGGATAGTCCTTCAGATATTTTGCCAAACCTAAGGTGGTTTGGTAGAAATGCATCTTCTGCTGCCACCTCTTGAAGTCAAGCCCGTTGAACTTTTCGGGTTTTTCAGCAGTCGGGACCTGAACAGTAGGTACAGAATGATAATGCTAAGTTGTTGACCGGCTGCTGAGAGCTTGAACCTGCTCCGGTGGAAGCCATCAGTTCGGTAGAAAATATATTCTTCTTGCGATTATCGGATATTTGGTGTAAAATTACACGGGAATCCTACGAACTGATATGTATTTTCAGTTCTTACAAATAATCTAAAAATAAAAAATTACAATTGAACTGAAAAATAAAATACAACTGAAAAACAGAAAGATTTTAGCCGAGGCGAGTAAAACTCTTTCCGCAAGAAGAATACGCCCCGTGTGTCAGCTAACGGTTCAGGCATAACTTCCCCAAAGATACAACGACAAACGTCTCTAAATCTGTAGTACACCAGATTTACGAGCTCCGGCGAACGGGAACAGAGTCGAGAATTGAGCACTTAAAAATAAAAGGAATATCATAAAACAAATAAAAATATCACTCGTTTCTCTCTTTTGATATTTTTATATCCGATATTTGGACATAAATTTTTTCTTTCCTTTCTCTTTCTATTTCTTTCCTCGCTTTTCCTCTCTTTTTCTGTGTTGTACGATTTTTTCATCTGCCCGAGAGGAGTATTTATAGGTACAGAATTGAAAGAGTTTGAGCAAGTTGACCAAATGAATATCATTTCCGTGCATCTAATTGCTACGTTGGAGATTCTTTCACATGCATACAACTAACAATTTCAATTATTTGTGCATTATTGCTTTTAAAATTAGCACACAAACCAAGATGGAGGGTCCCACATTATTTTAATTCTCTCAGTTATTCACATTTCAGGTGAACGACGGGTGGCTGCGATTTTGTCGGGTTTGGGATTTGGGGGGCTTTTTTTTGTAAATTAGATAAATTCTTATGTGTAAATTAATAAGGTTCATTTATATTTCAATTCAGTATAGGAGGCAAATTTACAATCTCTTAAACTTTAAAATTGAACAACATTAATAAGTAAAATGCACAATATTGTGTATATACACGCACACACCAAAAATACTCATATTTATACGAACTTATTCAAAAATAGTAAAGATGCAATATTTGATAAGTAATTTGTATAATATTTTGTGTAGTTAAAAAAATATATAATCTAACCGAAATATAAAATTTTGAAGTAAAATTTTTAATTCGGTCAATTTCGGGTGCTATTATGTAATTTAGTAGTCATTAATGTGCAAGCAACCTATGCATCCTCACTGCATACATTTATATATCTTGCCCAAACTCAATTAAAACCTGACGAGATAGTTAGTTTATTTAATTGGTTAATCACATTAACATAATTAGTCAAAAAAATTTATAATTTATGCTATAAAAAATATATTTAGTATTTTAACGTTTTATTTTATAATTTTATATTATTTTGTTGTAAATACCAAAAATATATAAATAACACAACAATATTTTATTTTATAATTCGGCCGGTTTGGTTATTTTAACAAATAAAATTGACATTGAACCGAATAACAAAAAAATTAAAAAGTACAAATAATATCCGAATCAAAATATAAATATCGGACCCAAAAACTTAGTTTGATATGCTTCGGCTGCTATAGTGCATTATGCCAGTTAATAATATGCAATCCGTGTATAACTAAGGTGCACTCAAAGCGCAATTATTTTTCTATTGGTTGGTGTCAATCAAACTAAAAACATCATATTCGGTTTATTTTATTAGTTAATCGAGCTAGTCTAATTAGTTGAAATAATTTGCAATATTTTATGTCATAACAATATATTTAGTATTTTAATGTTTCATTTAATAATTTATATTATTAATTTTGGACCCAAAAACTCAGTTTGATAGGTTCCGGTCTCTATAGTGCATTATGTCAGTCAATAATGTACAATCCGCATATCATTAAGGTGCACTCCATGTGAAACTATTTTTTTTTTT
>CACSLK010027813.1:3324215-3336124 GCA_902706635.1 Striga hermonthica
TTTTTTTTTTTTTGGTGTCAATCAAACTAAGAACATCATATTCGATTTATTTGATTGGTTAACGAGCTAGCCTAAATAGTCGAAATGATTTGTAATTTATGTCATAACAATAAATTCAGTATTTTAATATTTTATTAATAATTTATATTATTATTTTTTCCAAATACATTATATATATAAACAACAAATGTAATATATTTATATAGTTTGGTCGGATATATTATTTCGGTTGTTTTACAATATATTCACAATTTTAGAAGTAAAAAAAAAAAAAAAAACAAAAAACTTACGTATCAATGTACTTTTTGATTTTTTACGCGGGGTCATTGTATTATGATAAAGTGCATTTTCAAACATCTAATGTGCATTTAGTGTATCAATATGGTGCAATATGTAATACATGTATTTTTTAATATGCATAGTCGTAAGTTTCATATTAAAATTTTAATTGTGTAGTACATGTATCATTGAAATGATTTATTAATTTTTGTTGTAAATCATATATTTTTCCTTTAAGCAAATTGAAAAACAATTAAAGAAATTGCAAATAGGTCCTATAACATTATTTAATTCAAAAAAAATCTAAATCCCTTATTTTATTTATGCAGCTTCTGATGTTTGTAGTACATTTATCATTAAAATTTAATGATTTATTAATTTTTGTTATAAATCATATATTTTTTTTCTTTAAGAAAATTGAAAAACAATCAAAATTAAATAAATTGCAAATAGGTCCTATAACATTATCTAATTCGCAAAAAATAAACGTAAATCCCTTATTTTATTTATGCAGATTCTGATGTATTTGCCGGAACCTCCGCCATGGTAGACCCTCGCATCTGATGACGAGCAACGACATCCGATCAACTGCGACTGAGACGCTGCCGTGAGGGGCTGTCCGACGCTGCCGTGACTGGCTCTGTATCCGGTGAATCTCCACCACTGTCGGCTGTTAGTCCCAGTCGGGCTCGCCGACGACCACTGGCCTCCCGTCGGTCGTGACCTCTGGCCTCACGTCGGCCGCAACCTCCACTCCATACTGACACACTAATGCAGCAGACATGGATGACTGCTGGGCTAGAGCGGCGGACATATATGGATGATGGATGGAGATGCCGGCCTTCGTGACGTGAATCTGTCGAACCGGCGGTCGGAGCGGAGGACGTCAGAGAAGTCGGAATCCTGCGAAAAGGAGCTTCTGACGGCAGCGCTTGTGGCGGAGCTAGAGCTAGTCGGGAGGATAACCCCAGTGTGTGCGTGTGTGTATGGAATGTGTGTTGTGTGTGAAAGATGTTGGTGGGCTGTGTACGTGTGTGTTTTGTCATTTGTGTGAAATAAAGTGTGCGTGGGCCCCACTGGATAGTTGGTTGGTTAATGAGGTGCTCTCGACTTTTTGTAATGCCTCGGGCTTAAAGGTGAGTGTGGCTAAAACGAGCATTTTCTTTTCGGCAAACGTGGAGGAGCGGATAAAACATGACCTTGCCCACCGCACCGGCTTCAGGAGAGTTGAGAACCTGGGTAAGTACCTCGGCATGCCTATTATCCACGGGCGAGTTACGAAGCATACCTACGAAGGCATCCTGGAGAAGGCGGAGACCCGACTGGCTGGTTGGAAATCGTCTTCCTTGTCGTTGGCGGGTCGAGTCACTTTAACGCAAGCGGTGGTGAGCAGTCTGCCGTATTACTCCATGCAGACTGCATGGATCCCGTCGGCAGTTTGTGAGGGCCTGGAGAAGGTTTGTCGTAGATTTGTTTGGGGAAGCTCGAGCAGTGCACGTAAAGTTCACCTCGTTAATTGGAAATCCTTGTGCTCGCCTAAAGCGGAGGGTGGGCTGGGGTTTAAAAACCAAAGACGTATGAATGAGGCTCTTCTGATGAAACTTGCGTGGGGACTACTTAGCAGGCCCGAGGCTTTGTGGGTACGGGTTCTTTGTGCAAAATATAATCTCCAACCGCGTGCTTTACAGGCTGACTTAACCTGCTCGTCGGGCTCGGTGGTTATGCGCGCGATTGCCCGAGTATGGCCAAAAGTCGTCAAAGGATCACGGTGGGCAATCGGGGATGGGACTAGCATCCTTTTTTGGTGGGATAATTGGTTAAATTTCTCGGGTGCCTTAATTCATCGCGTTCGAGGTGTGGTACCGGCGGAACAGTTAGCTTGGCCCGTTTCTAGGTACGTCAACGCATTAGGGCAATGGGATTGGCATAGTTTTTCTTCCCTGCTACAACCCTCGGACCTGCTGCGCATATCGGCCATTTTGCCGCCTCGGGCCGGGGCAGGGCCTGATCGCATTTTCTGGGGATGGTCGTCTAACGGGATGTTTACGACTAGTTCAGCTTATAAATCGTTAGACCCACCTGAGCGGGCCCCTAAGCGTCGGCTGTGGAAACAGATATGGGGTTCGGTCGGCCCTCAACGGGTGAAGCAGTTCCTGTGGCTGGCGGCACAAGACCGTCTGTTGACCAATGGCGAGCGACACCGGCGACATTTAACAGATACCTCATTGTGCGACTTGTGCAAAGTTCAGCCGGAGACCGTTCTTCATGCACTACGTGACTGTACGCACTCGGTCCAATTTTGGAAGGCGATATTACCCCGCTCACGATGGACGGAGTTTTTTGCTGTGGGACTTGGTCCGTGGCTGGAAGCTAATCTTACCGGCACGTCGAACGACCTCGACGATGACTGGGACTGCTCCTTTGGTGTCGGGGTGTGGCGGCTGTGGCATGACCGGAACAATTACATATTCAACGGTCTTGAGCCCGTGGTGGAGCGGACTGTTCATGAAGTCCGGAACTATGTGGCCTCTTTGACTAATGCGAAGCTTAGTGTCCTACAGCTCGGGCAACGAGGAAAGTTGCGTCAGGACCGAATGATTTACTGGGAACCACCGGGGCCGGACTGGATAAAATGTAATTCGGATGGGGCTTTCAACATCTCTACTGGCATGGCTAGTGCGGGTGGTTTACTTCGGGACCACAATGTTCGCTTTCTGGGTGGCTTTATTATGAACGTGGGGTTTAGCTCCATTGTGGGAGCGGAGTTATGGGGGCTGCTTCAAGGTTTGTTGCTCGCGTGGGATTCGGGATATCGTCGAGTGGTAGTGGAGGTTGACAGTAAGGTGGTAGTGGACCTGTTGCACAATCAGGACGACGTCGACGGTGTGCATAGTAGTTTAGTCCAGGCTACAAAGGAAGTGTTGCTTCGTGATTGGAGTGTGTTTATCCGACATGTTTACCGGGAATCAAACTTCTCGGCTGATTTCTTGGCTTCTTTGGCCGCGACTAGTCCGGGAGGCTTACATCGCCTGGAGTTCCCACCCGCTGGCTTAAAATCGTGGCTTGAGCATGATGTTGTCGGCGTGGCTTACCATCGTCGGGTAGCTTGTTGAGCTTACCCCCCTCCCCTCTGTACCAAAAAAATAAAAAAAAAATGAGGTGAGTTGATATCTGGTGGGGCCCGTGATTTTTTTTTTATATTAACTGAAACGATAAATATATTGAAAACCAAACTCAAAATACATACATTGTTCGGATAATGGAAAATAACCCTTGCTTGCAAAAACAATTGCAAACAAGTGGAAGAAATAGGATTCAAACCCACAGCGAAAAACCACAAACTAGGGAGCCACTCCTACAAAATAAAGGACACTAGGATAATAAGCACTAACAAAATAGAGAACTAGATATGCCAGCAAGAATAACATCAACTATGCCACAACAGAGGAGGAAAGGGATAAAAGAAAAAGTTGGTACCTTCTGTCTAACTACTAACTCCTAGTGAACCAGTCAGCAAGCCTATATTTAGTAAAGGCAAGGGTGCCTGCGGAGGCGCTTGCTTAGATGAGAGTGAGTGAAAGGCGTGGCAAGAGAGCGACTTCGAAATTCCTTCGGGCCGAGCCTTTGAATGATGTACTTTTAGGATCGTCATTCACATGCATGTACGACATATGAAGAGGAAGAGATGAAACTACTCTAGGATCGGGCATTGTGGAAAGAGTGCACCTGCGGGATACGCTTTCCGAAAACAGGTTATTGTCTGGCATATATGATCCCTAGACGCAAAAGAGAGTAGGTCCACAAACTCTGCACTGCTAAACAACTTGTTGAGCCTATAGAAGGAGCCAATACACACTAGGGATAATCTCTTGAGCTTGGCCAGACAGCTACAACAAAATCAGAACCCAATAACCAAAAAGGAGCGGCAATTAAATAGAAGAGATGAGCTCGAACTCAGACCATTCTTTTTTTGCCCCCCCACACAATTTCAATCTCAGATTTTCTCACCTTTTGGAATACCCACAAGTTACGCGTCTTCCATAGCTACCACAAGATATACTGTTACGCCCGTTAATTGGAAAATTATTTAGAATTATTTGTTATAATTATTGTTGCAATATTATTATTATTATTATTATTATTATTATTATTATTATTATTATTATTATTATTATTGTTCGTCCAAATACTTTTAATTTTTTTACTTGCCTAATTGCTTATTATTATTAATTAAATAAATATTATTGTGTGGTTATGTGTATATATATATATATATATTAATATATATATTGTGTGTCTGATTGTTTTGTTTTTAAATATCGATCGCCGTTCGAATATTTGGTTTAATCGTGTAAATCCGTTTTTGAGCCTTTTATTAATTGTCGAACCTTGGGAGATTATTTTTGACCCAATTGCTGCTTCTTATTTTCGGCCCAATATCAAGCATCTGGTTCGGCCCAATTGTACTTGCAATAGTAGCCCAAATATATTGGTCCAAGCCTTAATACCAACATAATTAGACCCTAATCCCTCAGCCGCCAATACTTTTTCTCTCTGCTCGATCAAACCCGTCTCTCTCGTTCGCCGTCGTGCAGAGGAAAGGATAGAGAAATCATCTTATCCAAATCTGATCCCATCTCGTTCATCACCATCGCTGATCATCATCCCCATCAAGTCACCACCGTGACCAGCAACTTCTGGCTCACGTTCAACCCTCACCGTTCGCGAGCCCTGCGAGCAGAATTTTTCGACTTTCAGCGAACAGCCCAGACCTGCTGCCGACGTTCGTCATCAATCGATCATCATCTATCATCACCATCTTCAGCGCTCATCGCCGGCAACCCGCAGTACCGCCTCCGCGATCATCACCGTCGTCAGGCCCTCTCGCTGCACGTCACCATCATCATTACCGAGAGACAGTCCATCACCCCGTCAAGAAGATGCAGCAGGTCCACTGCGGCGCCACCATCACCCTCCGTCGGGTCCCGTCGAGTCTCGTTGGAGTGTCGAGCGTAGACGTTGAGTCCCGTCGTGTTCCGTTGGACTGCCGAACAAAGCCGGTGAGTTCCTGTTGGAACCCATGAGGATCTCGATATGCACAAATCACGGACAAACATTCAACATAAACCTATGCGCAGCGGATCTAAAGGTTTGATGAAGAAAACTTACTGCTTAAAATTTATGTAGATCTGGCTGGCCCGGACAGTTGACCGCAAATCAAATCTTCTCGGAATCGAACAAACTTGACCAATCCAGAAAGCTGACGTCACGGCGAAGTCAACAGCGTTGACCGGTCGGAAAACGGCCTTCTCATGCGCTCTCACGTGCGACGGCAACTTCCAGCAGCAGGTTCCTCCCGGCGGCGCGTGTGGGCGCGTGCGTCGGCGATCTCGACGGCGATCTCTTCGTCTCGTCGTCCTGGTCGTCGTGGTATAGTCACTTGCTGGTTTTGGTCTCCGGTTTGGATGTATGATTGGAATCTCTATATACCTTAAGATCTTCTACTGTATTCTCAAACAGCTTTCTAGATCTTGTATTAGTGGAGCACAAGAAATAGAAGAACTCCTTGGAAGAGAGAGAGAGAGAGAGAGGGGCGTGTTTCCCAAGGTGTGGGATTGTATTGTTCTCTTCCATGAGCCTAATGCTGTATATATAGAGCTACAGTAGGGACCCTAAGGAGAATAGGATAAGGGCTTCTAATATATTAATACTGTGGAGCAACCCCACAATTAATATATTAATAATATTAAAGTCCACCACAATAATATTATTGCACTCCCCTCACCTATCCCAAATTACATTTGAGACTCCTTGTTATAATTATCCGATTTACCTCCCCATGTTTAAGATATAATATCCGTTAATTAATTCGATCACTAATAATCAAGAATTAATTAATATATTATATTACCGAAGCTAGCGCTCGCTCATAGCATTCATATTATGCCGGAATAAATCCACCTGCAGGGTTTAGCATAATATTCCTTCATGAACTCACTTCGGGGACATCATCATACTAACGCACATGGTGACCGTAAATATCCTAATAGCACATCGAACACACAATGTCATTACCCAATTCATTAAGTATGTCGACCCAGCTTGGATCTCACCCAAAGAATCAAAGCAACAACAATTATGTGCACATGCCTATTTAATATCTTACGGGTTAAGAGCACGCAATAATTAACTGAGGCCTAGTTCGTTTACGACGATTAGTATAAAAGGAACATCCCTCTCTGGGATCCTGTTCAATACATAAATGTACTAGTGCAACTAATCGGTCAAGACAAACCGTACGGTTGACACTACAACCGTTCCGATGGGTTGTTCAATTCCATCTAGGTTGTGAACCAACGATTCTTGTTTCGCAAGTAACTGATATAGTGATCTTCGGTACGCCCGATGACGACCCACTTATCTACATGCAAAACAACAGAACGTGGAACTTATTTAACCAAACATAATTCTCATTCATCAAGGAATAACAAGTGTAATATCCACTAAAGCAAAGCTTAAGTATATAACACCAACAGTTCCGGCGTATAATTTTCCTTCCGCCGACAAGAATCCTTTCCCCATCGCAGCACCTCGTGAAACCAGTCGCCGGAGAGCCCTTCTCCTCCGCGACGAGCCGCCGCAGCGCCTCCCCACCGCGACTAGAGCCCCTTCACGTCGTGAAGTCTCTGCCACGACTTGCAGGCCACCGTCCAAAGCTTGTTATCCGCATGAGGTCGCTGTCGTCTTCTAGTTCTTGAATGCGAGCCCTCTCGTGTAGTGTCTGTTCATGTATCGTTGTCCCCGCACAATCGTCATCCATCGTTGTTGCTGCTCGCAGGCCCGTACTCGACGACTACAGCATCTCGTTAAGCGTGCAGTCCTGAGCCATCGTTCATCGCAGCCATTGTTGGTTCCCGTGATCACGAGACCTGCTTCCGCCGAGAGCCCACGTAATCCAGCAGCCACTCGAACCCCACGCGAGTCACGCCTTTGCTTCCGAGCGCGCATAGCAAGCTCGTTCGACCCTTACGTGGTTCGTTTTTCGTAACCACGTCTCGAGAGCGGTACCCGAGCTAACTCTCAACTTATTTATCTAGCTCTTATGTGTTTAAGTGCTCTTATATGTGTTGTTACTACTGAACATGCGTCATTCGAGTTAATTACGTGCCTTAGATATGTGTTCGTATGAATTATGATAATTTATATGCGTTTTGGATATCAAAGTGATTGCCGTCACATTGGTCGTTATCGAACTGAGTTTTGAGTGGTATTTTTCGTGGAAATCCTGGAGTTATAGGTACTTGGAGTTGTCTTTGATTTATTGGTTTTGGTTTGAGGTCGTTTCGATATGTATATCATGAGTTATGAATTTTCTAAACCGAGCATGCTTCTGAATTGTAATTAATTCATGGTAAACCGTGTGATTGCCCGAATGCCGTGAAATTTTATATGTGATGTCCTGTGATGATTTTCTAAATCCTGTAAAATTTTCAAGTCGAAACTCCATCTGTAGCTATTTTAATTAATTAAATCGGTTTTTGGTCAGAATTTTGTAAAATTCATTAAAAATCGTACGGTTGGAGTTTTGAGCTGAAACTTTGAGGAGTATGTTATTTTGTGTTGTGTCAAAATTTTAGATTAAAATTCAAAGTGTGGCTACATGAACTATTAACGTCGGATTTTGACACTATTCTTGATTTAATTATTTAAAAATGCTCCCATATGAATTAAGGGCTGAAACTTAGTGAATCAATGTGTTTTTGTATGCTCTTTGATGTGGTAAAGTTTCAGATCGATTGGCGGAGCCTAACTCCCGTTGTTATAGTTTGTTCATTTTGGAGTCTAAACGCTCGGTAATCCATTGTTTAGGTTCGGGTAGAATTTTGTTGATGTTGGCATGACTTATGTGAATTACATTAAGTGTATGAGTTGTGTTCAGGTCTAGAAGTCACTCCATAGTACTTAACTCGGTCAAGGATTCCACGAGTCACTTAGTCGATATGATTTCGGCTAAGTATATGTGCTTTGTGTGTTGTCTTGTAGTGGATAGTCAGTTGATAGACTATTATAATTGTTGTAGGTTCATCGAGCACTTTTGCCATTATTCCTTCAACCCTGTGTTTGGCTATATCTCGGTATCCAGGTGGGTTCTAATCTAAAATTGTCTTTGCCATACGTGTTGTTTAATGTTTAGTTGGTATGACCAATGTATGAATGTGAACCATGTGGCCTACCGATGTGAGCTGTTACGGCCGTCGGTACGGTTGTCCCCGTCGAGTTACGGTAGGTTGCCCTTGCGAAGCAAGTCTCCTTAAGACCTAATGAAAGGTCGTGTTCGTTACAGTAGCACGCACTCCCGTCGTTAGGGTTTATGCATCCCCTTTCTGCGGCTAATGATAGATGTGCACATGAGTGAGTTATTGTTGTGATTATTAGGAGATGAGACATGATGATGATTGATTTATATTCATGCTGCTGCCATTCCATCTTTACATGTTATTATGTGCATAGTAGTGATCACTACTTTATCATTTGTGCTCATTTCCACCTGCTCTTCACGGATGCAGGTTAAGCAGTGGCCGGGTGACGGGACAAAGGACGAGTGGTGGTCTATTTATTGTTTCGTTTTGCTTCCGCTTTAATAATATGGTTGTTATGAACCTTTCTATGTTTTGGACATGTGAGAACTGTTTTCGAACTATGTTATGTTTTGATGTTTGGGAATATCTTGGAAAACCCTTTTTAAAACTTGAATAAATATGGTGTTTGATTTATGAGGTTACAATTGTTCATATTGGATATTATGTTGAGGTGTGAATCTGGTTAATGAAAACCTTGTGAAAATCGGGTTTATGAATCCCTGTGGGTCCAGATAATACTTGGACTAAGTAAAATGTGTTGGTTAATGCCCTTGATTTCGAAAATGAATTCGGAAAATTTGTTCTGATTTTTAGAAAGTCCGGAATTTCTTTAAAATCAAAGTGGGGGTGCTACAGTTTGGTATCAGAGCCAAACTGCGTTTCTGTAGACTGGTTTATATGTGAGTATGTGTTTAGACATTGTAATATGACCACTCGTCTCCGTCACTCCGTGCTGCTTAAGGTATGTTTTATATAAGTATCAATGAAAATACTTATAATGTGAATTGTGATTTTGCACGAGTAGCAATGAAACTACTTGTGATGTTTTGCACGAGTAGCAATGAAACTACTTGTGATGTTTTACATGAGTAGCAATGAAACTACTTATGAGGTTTTGCATGAGTAGCAATGAGACTACTTATGATGTATTATATATGTTGTCTTGGGGCTTAAGAAATCTATCCACCTCAGGTTATGTGAACTCTAGTGTTTGACATTGAACTCTGGTGATATAGAGTTAAGTTCGGATTCTAGTGATTCGTAGTTGTGAGTTTCAGTATATTATCATTGAGATAAGCGTTGTTTATAGCATTTCTTGCTATAAGATTTGTTCAGTGTCCTTAGAGTAGGACCATTCGTGACCCATCTCGAAAGAGAAAGATTAAGTACCGAGTGAACCTCTAGAGTATGAGATCACTCGGGAAATTAGAACCTCAGTCGTCGAGGACCGGGAGTGTCGTTTAGATGCCGCGAATTGGTAACTAATCGAACCCCGTAGTTGGGAGAATATAATGCGTATCACCATCATAACTCTTGAGAGTGGCTAAGCCTCGAGAGGAACGATGGTTGATAATTCTCGTACGTTAGATCAAACGTAAGTCCTGAAGACTGATGCATGGATGAAAGACGACGACGTCGTCCATAGGATGAGTGAATTGCTCCGACATCGCGTGAATATCTTGTGAGTTAGTTGTAAGGCGCGCAGTTGTAAGAGGTATGAATTTAAGCCTGATATTGAGGCTCTATAAGACTCGAGATGTTAAAGTTGATGCTATGAAAAGCATGTTTATATGATTGAACTTGACGATTATTGCACGACTAAAATTCTTTAAAATGTATTATGTGGTGATCGTATGAGTTTATGTGAATTTGTGTTAAAAATCATGTTATGGCTGACTCTCTTATATTGTACATGCGCGTGCATGATTTGTATATTGTGATTACATGTGACCCCTGATGCTACGTACATGAAAGTATGTTTTTGTGCTGAAAATCGTATGAGAACTTCTCGTTATAGTCTCTGTTTATGCGCAGAATTTTTAAAACAATGGCTGTGTTTACGATTGAAATGTATGCTCTGAAATGAGGCTCTTAACATGATTATTTGTAAAGTTTCCCTTCTTGGAACTTGTAGCAATTCAAGTGTAGTTTCTGTAGGTTTTGACTTTGCATGATACGGAGTTTTGTGGCATGAGATATTCCTGATTTAGTGACCTGCTGTAATTTATAAATAGTTTCGTTGGCAGATTTCTTGACCTAAGTGTTTTATGCTTAAACTCGATTTTAAAATTATTTTTGGCTTAAGTAATCAACATGAAAGTTGTAAATAATTGAGTTAGCTATCTTTGAGATTTTGAATTTCAGTAATATAATGTTTTTAGCTTCGGTTATTGTGCATACACTGAGAACCTGTCAAGCTGTATTTCTTCATTTATCCGCTGCAGCTATGTTTTGTATGTTTGCTGTATTATGTGCATTTAAATGATTTTATCTGCCTGAGTGTTCTGCATGAGAGTGATAGAGGCCTGAGTTAGAGATATTTTCTAAGTGGTTTCAGCATGATACGATATGTAAACTGGATCCTACATGCATTTTAAATTCATCACGCATGCTGGAAATTGGTGCAAGTTCATGTTTAGGTATCCAAATTGAGTTGTTAATTTCAAAATTAGCTTTTCGTCAATTTTCATATATATGTGCCCTATGTGACTTAATCTGATTAGTATTATAATGTTAGCTGGAAACACTTGCGAGAGAATCTTTACGCTAGACCTCAAAGTGTGAAAGCTATAGGCTGTGTATATGGATTAGACTCGTTTAGGACTGTCGGCATGATTAGCTACCTGAGTAAAAGCTGTCGTGACGGCCGATACTGTTAGTCGGTAGAGTCAAACGAACTAACCATTTTGTTGTTCGGCGTTGACCGCCGAGTTAGGATTGTTCCTGGCGGTGACGCCAATGCTCGTTCCCTTTTGGGAAAATTGTTGTTGCCAACCCAAACCTTTGTGATTTTGAGTCTTGGGGAAAAACCCTTCTTCCCATTTGAGTACCTAGGAATTGTGAAACCCGAAAATTGAATTTCTGGAATGCACCTCGAGCCGAGTGCCGAACCTGACTGGGTGTAGCCACGCGAAGTGGTGGCCGAGCCCGCACGCCCGTGCTGAGAGACGTGAGGCCAACTGCAGTGGCCGATCGTTGACTCGCACGAGGGCTGCCGCCGCCATCACCGAACGCCAAACTCCCCAGGTCAGTGTGTACGGCCAAATCTTGACCTTGTAGCTGGTATCCGAGGGGGTACATGCACGCGTCCCAGCGCCCCACATATGCAGCGCCAGCGTGTGTGTCACCTCTCGGGTGACAGTGCATTAAACCCAGTCCGACCTTGTCCTTTTAGGGGTCTTTGAACTAGATTTTTGGGTCAAAGTGTATGTTGATCTTTCGAGTCGTTGTATGAATGCCCTAATCAACAATCCCCGGTGTATGAGGTTT
>CACSLK010027813.1:3342607-3352919 GCA_902706635.1 Striga hermonthica
TGTAAGGTGGGTAGACTGTAATGCCTCGTTAATTGGAGAATTATTTAGAATTATTTGTTATAATTATTGTTGCTATGTTATTATTATTATTATTATTATTATTATTATTATTATTATTATTATTATTATTATTATTATTATTATTATTGTTTGTCCTAATACTTTTAATTTTTACTTGCCTAATTGCTTATTATTATTAATTAAATAAATATTATTTGTGTGGTTATGTGTGTATATATATATATATATTAATATATATATTGTGTGTCCGATTGTTTTATTTTTATATATCGATCGCCGTTCGAATATTCGGTTTAATCGTGTAAATCCGTTTTTGAGCCTTTTATTAATTGTCGAACCTTGGGAGATTATTTTTGACCCAATTGCTGCTTTTTATTTTCGGCCCAATATCAAGCATTTGGTCCGGCCCAATTGTACTTGCAATAGTAGCCCAAATATATTGGTCCAAGCCTTAATACCAACATAATTAGACCCTAACCCCTCAGCCGCCAATACTTTTTCTCTCAGCTCGATCAAACCCGTCTCTCTCGTTCGCCGTCGTGCAGAGGAAAGAATAGAGAAATCATCTTATCAAAATCTGATCTCATCTCGTTCATCACCATCGCCGATCATCATCCCCATCAAGTCACCACCGTGACCAACAACTTCTGGCTCACGTTCAACCCTCACCGTTCACGAGCCCTGCGAGCAGAATTTTTCGACGTTCAGCGAACAACCCAGACCTGCTGCCGGTGTTCGTCATCAATCGATCATCATCTATCATCACCATCTTCAGCGCTCATCGCCGGCAACCCGCAGCACCGCCTCCGCGATCATCACCGTCGTCAGGCCCTCTCGCTACACGTAACCATCATCATTACCGAGATACAGTCCATCACCCCGTCAAGAAGATGCAGCAAGTCCACTGCGGTGCCACCATCACCCTCCGTCGGGTCCCGTCGAGTCCCGTCGGAGTGTCGAGCGTAGTCGTTGAGTCCCGTCGTGTTCCGTCGGAGTGCGGAACAAAGCCAGTGAGTTCCGGCGTATAATTTTCCTTCCGCCGGCAAGAATCCCTTCCCCATCGTAGCACCTCGTGAAACCAGTCGCCGGAGATCCCTTCTCCTCCGCGACGAGCCGCTGCAGCGCCTCCCCGCCGCGACTAGAGCCCCTTCACGCCGTGAAGTCTCTGCCACGACTTGCAGGCCACCGTCCAAAGCTTGCTGTCCGCATGAGGTCGCTGTCGTCTTCTAGTTCTTGAACGCGAGCCCGCTCGTATAGTCTATGTTCATGTATCGTTGTCCCCTCACAATCATCATCCATCGTTGTTGCTGCTCGCAGGCCCGTACTCGACGACTACGACATCTCGTTAAGCATGCAGTCCCGAGCCATCGTTCATCGCAGGCCATTGTTGGTTCCCGTGATCATGAGCCCTGCTTTCGCCGAGAGCCCACGTAAGCCAGCAGCCACTCGAACCCCACGCGAGTCACGCCTTTGCTGCCGAGCTCGCATAGCAAGCTCGTTCGACCCTTACGTGGTTCGTTTTTCGTAACCACGTCCCGAGAGCGGTACCCGGGCTAACCCTCAACTTATTTATCTCGCTCTTATGTGTTTAAGTGCTCTTATATGTGTTGTTACTACTGAACGTGCGCCATTCGAGTTAATTACGTGCCTTGGATATGTGTTTGTATGAATTATGATAATTTATATGCGTTTTGGATATCAAAGTGATTGCCGTCACTTTGGTCGTTATCGAACTGAGTTTCGAGTGGTGTTTTTCGTAGAAATCCTGGAGTTATAGGTACTTGGAGTTGTCTTTGATTTATTGCTTTTGGTTTGAGGTCGTTTCGATATGTATATCATGAGTTATGAATTTTCTAAACCGAGCATGCTTCTGAATTGTAATTAATTCATGTTAAATCGTGTGATTGCCCGAATACAGTGAAATTTTATATGAGATGTCCAGTGATGATTTAGTAAGTCGTGTAAAATTTGCAAGTCGAAACTCCATCTGTAGCTATTTTAATTAATTAAATCGGTTTCTGGTCTGAATTTTGTAAAACTCATTAAATATCGTATGGTTGGAGTTTTGAGCTGAAACTTTGAGTAGTATGTTATTTTGTGTTATTTTGCATTGTGTCAAAATTTTAGATTAAAATTCAAAGTGTGGCTACATGAACTATTAACGTCGGATTTTGACACTATTTTTGATTTAATTATTTAAAAATGCTCCTGGATGAATTAAGGGCTGAAACTTTGTGAATCTATGTGTTTTTGTATGCTCTTTGATGTGGTAAAGTTTCAGGTTGATTGGCTGAGCTTAACTCCCGTTGTTATATTTTGTTCATTTTGGAGTCTAAACGCTCGGTAATCCATTGTTTATGTTGGCATGACTTATGTGAATTACATGAAGTGTATGAGTTGTGTTCAGGTCTAGAAGTCACTCCATAGTACTTAACTCGGTCAAGGATTCCACGAGTCACTTAGTCGATATCATTTCGGCTAAGTATATGTGCTTTGTGTGTTGTCTTGTAGTGGATAGTCAGTTGATAGACTATTATATTTGTTGTAGGTTCATCGAGCTGAACTTTTGCCATTATTCTTTCAACCCTGTGTTTGGCTATATCTCGGTATCCAGGTGGGTTCTAATCTAAAATTGTCTATGCCATACGTGTTGTTTAATGTTTAGTTGGTATGACCAATGTATGAATGTGAACCATGTGGCCTATCGATGTGAGCTGTTACGCCGTCGGTACGGTTGTCCCCGTCGAGTTACGGTACTGTTGCCCTTGCGAGGCAAGTCTCTTTAAGACCTAATGAAAGGCCGTGTCCGTTACAGTGGCACGCACTCCCATCGTTAGGGTTTATACATCCCCTTTCCGCGGCTAATGATAGATGTGCACATGAGTGAGTTATTGTTGTGATTATTAGGAGATGAGACATGGTGATGATTGATTTATATTCATGTTGCGACCATACCATCATTACATGTTATTATGTGCATAGTAGTGAGCACTACTTTATCATTTGTGCTCATTCCCACTTGTTCTTCACGGATCTAGGTTAAGCAGTGGTCGGGTGACGGGACAAAGGACGAGTGGTGGTCTATTCATTGTTTCGTTTTGCTTCCACTTTAATAATATGGTTGTTATGAACCTTTCTATGTTTTGGACATGTGAGAACTGTTTTCGAACTATGTTATGTTTTGATGTTTGGGAATATCTTGGAAAACCCTTTTTGAAACTTGAATAATCATGGTGTTTGATTTATGAGGTTACAATTGTTCATATTGGATATTATGTTGAGGTGTGAATCAGGTTAATGAAAACCTTGTGAAAATCGGGTTTATGATTCCCCGTGGGTCCAGATAAGACTTGGACTAAGTAAAATGTGTTAGTTAATGCCCTTGATTTCGAAAATGAATTCGAAAAATTTGTTCTTATTTTTAGAAAGTCCGGAATTTCTTTAAAATCAAAGTGGGGTGTTACAGTTTGGTATCAGAGCCAAATTGCGTTTCTGTAGACTGGTTTATATGTGAGTATGTGTTTAGACCTTGTAATATGACCACTCGTCTCCGTCACTCCGCGCTGCTTAAGGTATGTTTTATATAAGTATCAATGAAAATACTTATAATGTGAATTGTGATTTTGTACGAGTAGCAATGAAACTATTTGTGATGTTTTGCACGAGTAGCAATGAAACTACTTGTGATGTTTTACATGAGTAGCAATGAAACTACTTATGAGGTTTTGCATGAGTAGCAACGAGACTACTTATGAAGTATTATATATATTGTTTTGGGGCTTAGGAAATCTATCCACCTCAGGTTATGTGAACTCTAGTGTTTGACATTGAACTCTAGTGATATAGAGTTAAGTTCGGATTCTAGAGATTCGTAGTTGTGAGTTTCAGTATATTATCATTGGGATAAGCGCTGTTTATAGCATTTCTCGCTATAAGATTCGTTCAGTGTCCTTAGAGTAGGACCATTCGTGACCCATCTCGAAAGAGAAAGATTAAGTACCGAGTGAACCTCTAGTGTATGAGATCACTCGGGGAATTAGAACCTCAGTCGTCGAGGACCGGGAGTGTCGTTTAGATGCCGCGAATTGGTTACTAATCGCACCCCGTAGTTGGGAGAATATAATGCGTATCACCGTCGTAACTCTTGAGAGTGGCTAAGCCTCGAGAGGGATGATGGTTGATAATTCTCGTACGTTAGATCAAGCGTAAGTCCTGAAGACTGATGCATGGATGAAAGACGACGACATCGTCCATAGGATTAGTGGATTGCTCCGACATCGCGTGAATATCTTGTGAGTTGGTTGCTTGGCGCGCAGTTGTAAAAGGTATGAATTTAAGCCTGATGTTGAGGCTCTATAAGACTCGAGATGTTAAAGTTAATGTTAGGAAAAGCATGCTTATATGATTGAACTTGACGATTATTGCACGACTGGAATTCTTTGAAATGTATTATGTGATGATCGTATGAGTTTATGTGAATTTGTGTTAAAAATCATGTTAGGGCTGACTTTCTTATATTGTATATGCGTGTACATGATTTGTATATTGTGATTACATGTGACCCCTGATGCTACGTACATGAAAGTAAGTTTTTGTGCTGAAAATCGTATGAGAACTTCTCGTTATAGCCTCTGTTTGTGCTCGGATTATCGTGGCCTAAAAGCTGTTTTCTGGTTAAAAGTTCTGCATAAACTTTGTAGTGCTTTGAGTTAAATTTCTGTGAGTTTTAAAATTTCATGATTCGGAGTTGAATTGAATTTATTATGAATTTTTGAAGTTGTAACTGCGAGCAGTTTTTGAAATTTCGGGCAGAATTGTGAATCATGATGTTGGGCTGTTTTTGACAATGTTAATGTGACTATGTGAAAATATGATTAACATGAAACTTGTAGTACATGTTATAAGCTTTCTCTGGAAGTTGAAATCTTGCAATTTGGTGTTTTATTTGATTTTATATGATTTTTTTCAGAGTTGGAGTTATGCCAAGAATTTTTAAAACAGTGGCTGTGTTTATGATTGAAATGTATGCTCTGAAATGCGGCCCTTAACATGATTATTTGTAAAGGTGCCCTTCTTGGAACTTGTAGCAATTCAATTGTAGTTTCTGTAGGTTTTGAGTTTGCATGATTTGGAGTTTTCTGGCATGAGATATTCCTGATTTAGTGACCTGCTTTAATTTATAAAGGGTTCCGTTGGCAGATTTCTTGACCTAAGTGTTTTATGCTTAAACTTGGTTCTAAAGTTATTTTTGGCTTAAGTGATCAACATGAAAGTTGTAAATAATTGGGTTAGCTATCTTTGAGATTTTAATTTCAGTAATATAATATTTGTAGCATCAGTTATTGTGCATACACCGAGAACCTGTCAAGCTGTATGTCATCATTTATCCACTGCACCTATGTTTTGTATGTTTGCTGTATTATGTGCATTTAAATGATTTTATCTGCCTGAGTGTTCTTCATGAAAGTGATAGAGGCCTGAGTTAGGGATATCTTCCAAGTGGTTTCATCATGATACGATATATAAACTGGAAGCTACATGCATTTTAAATTCATCACGCATGCTAGAAATTGGTGCAAGTTCATGTTTAGGTTTCCAAATTGAGTTGTGAATTTCAAAATTAGCTTTTCATCAATTTTCATGTATATGTGCCCTATGTGACTTAATTTTATTAATATTATAATGTTAGCTGGAAACACTTGCGAGAGAAGCTTTACGCTAGACCTCGAAGTATGAAAGCTATAGGCTGTGTATGTGGATTAGACTCGTTTAGGACTGCCGGTACGATTAGGTACCTGAGTAAAAGCTGTTGTGACGGCCAACACTGCTAGTCGGTAGAGTCAAACTAGCTAACCATTCTGTTGTTCAGTGTTGACCGCCGAGTTAGAATTGTTCCTGGCGGTGACGCCAATGCTCGTTCCCTTTTGGGAAAATTGTTTTTGTCAAACCAAACCATTGTGATTTTGAGTCTTGGGGAGAAACCCTTCTTCCCATTTGAGTACCTAGGAATTGTGAAACCCAAAAATTGAATTTCTGGAATGCACCTCGAACCGAGTGCCGAACCTGACTGGGTGTAGCCGCGCGAAGTGGTGGCCGAGCCCGCACGCCCATGCTGAGAGACGTGAGGCCAACTGCAGTGGCCGATCGTTGACTCGCACGAGGGCTGCCGCCGCCATCATCGAACGCCAAACTCCCCAGGTCAGTGTGTACGACCAAACCTTGACCTTGTAGCTGGTATCCGAGTGGGTACATGCACGCGTCCCAGCGTCCCGCATATGCAGCTCCAGCGTGTGTGTCACCTCTCGGGTGACAGTGCATTAAACTCAGTCAGACCTTGTCCTTTTAGGGGTCTTTGAACTAGATTTTTGGGTCAAAGTGTATGTTGATCTTTCGAGTCGTTGTATGAATGCCCTAATCAACAATCCCCGGTGTATGAGGTTTGTCGATTAGTTTCCCATGCCACATGCGAGATTTTCTCGAGATGGCGAGATAGTAGTTTCCGTAGTAATGTGAGGGCGAAGCCTTGAGTCTCGACTGGAGACCGACTCCGCGGGAGGAAATCGTTATTGAGTATCTTATTGGTACTCCCGAAGCCGCATACGTGGTGTTACTCGTGTCGGCAATGGGTGAGGCCTTTTCATTGGTATATAACAGAATCATGTGTTATGGATGTACCAGGTTTGAGTATAAGTGTCGATTGTCTGTCCTATCATGATTTCTCGACAAAGTCAATATATCTTAGCCTGACGATTGACTCCACCACCGGGACTTGCTATGATGCATGACACGTTCTAGCCTCGTGATAGAGGGAATGTGTGCGTGATCTTGAGGTATGTGTGAATTGACGAGCTGCGTGATAGGCAGAACCCTACCTGTATGGAGGTACCGGTGACCTGTTGGGACCGATGGTCCATCAGGGAAAGACCGAGAGGGGTACTCGTCAAAGTTCAGTAGTGGTAGTCGAGTCGAGGGAGTGTCGACTTGGGAGAGGGAAACTGAGATTCGGAGGAAGTACCGAACACTTTGTGTTGATATTCCCCTTGTATTCTGGTTGTCGTGTTTTGGAATTCCGAGGACGGAATTCCTTGTAAGGTGGGTAGACTGTTAGGCCCCGTTAATTGGAGAATTATTTAGAATTATTTGTCATAATTATTGTTGCTATGTTATTATTTTTATTTTTATTATTATTATTATTATTATTATTATTATTATTATTATTATTATTATTATTATTATTATTATTGTTTGTCCAAATACTTTTAATTTTTTTACTTGCCTAATTGCTTATTATTATTATTAATTAAATAAATATTATTGTGTGGTTATGTGTATATATATATATATATATTAATATATATAGAGTGTGTCCGATTGTTTTGTTTTTATATATCGATCGCTGTTCGAATATTCGACTTAATCGTGTAAATCCGTTTTTGAGCCTTTTATTAATTGTCGAACCTTGGGAGATTATTTTTGACCTAATTGTTGCTTCTTATTTTCGGCCCAATATCAAGCATTTGGTTCGGCCCAATTGTACTTGCAATAGTAGCCCAAATATATTGGTCCAAGCCTTAATACCAACATAATTAGACCCTAATCCCTCAGCCGCCAATACTTTTTCTCTCTGCTCGATCAAACCCGTCTCTCTCGTTCGCCGTCGTGTAGAGGAAAGAATAGAGAAATCATCTTATCAGAATCTGATCCCATCTCGTTCATCACCATCGCCGATCATCATCCCCATCAAGTCACCACCGTGACCAACAACTTCTGGCTCACGTTCAACCCTCACCGTTAACGAGCCCTGCGAGCAGAATTTTTCGACGTTCAGCGAACAACCCAGACCTGCTGCCGGCGTTCGTCATCAATCGATCATCATCTATCATCACCATCTTCAGTGCTCATCGCCGGCAACCCGCAGCACCGCCTCCGCGATCATCACCGTCGTCAGGCCCTCTCGCTGCACGTCACCATCATCATTACCGAGAGAAAGTCCATCACCCCGTCAGGAAGATGCAGCAGGTCCACTGCGGTGCCACCATCACCCTCCGTCAGGTCCCGTCGAGTCCCGACAGAGTGTCGAGCGTAGCCATTGAGTCCCTTCGTGTTCTGTCGGAGTGCCGAACAAAGCCGGTGAGTTCTGGCGTATAATTTTCCTTCCGTCGGCAAGAATCCCTTCCCCATCGTAGCACCTCGTGAAACCAGTCGCCGGTGTGCCCTTCTCCTCCGCGACGAGCCGCTGCAGCGCCTCCCCGCCGCGACTAGAGCCCCTTCACGCTGTGAAGTCTCTGCCACGACTTGCAGGCCACCGTCCAAAGCTTGCTGTCCGCAGAGGTTGTTGTCGTCTTCTAGTTCTTGAACGCGAGCCCTCTCGTGTAGTCTCTGTTCATGTATCGTTGTCCCTGCACAATCGTCATCCATCGTTGTTGCTGCTCGCAAGCCCGTACTCGACGACTACGACATCTCGTTAAGCGTGCAGTCCTGAGCCATCGTTCATCGCAGGCTATTGTTGGTTCCCGTGATCACGAGCCCTACTTCTGCCGAGAGTCCACGTAAGCCAGCAGCCACTCGAACCCCACGCGAGTCACGCCTTTGCTGCCGAGCGCGCATAGCAAGCTCGTTCGACCCTTACGTGGTTTGTTTTTCGTAACCACGTCTCAAGAGCGGTACCTGGGCTAACCCTCAACTTATTTATCTCGCTCTTATGTGTTTAAGTGCTCTTATATGTGTTGTTACTACTGAACGTGCGTCATTCGAGTTAATTACGTGCCTTGGATATGTGTTCGTATGAATTATGATAATTTATATGTGTTTTGAATATCAAAGTGATTGCCGTCACTTTGGTCATTATCGAACTGAGTTTTGAGTGGTATTTTTCGTGGAAATCCTGGAGTTATAGGTACTTGGAGTTGTATTTGATTTATTGGTTTTGGTTTGAGGTCGTTTCGATATGTATATCATGAGTTATGAATTTTCTAAACCGAGCATGCTTCTGAATTGTAATTATTTCATGATAATTCGTGTGATTGCCCGAATGCCGTGAAATTTTATATGTGATGTCCTGTGATGATTTTGCAAGTCGTGTAAAATTTTCAAGTCGAAACTCCATCTGTAGCTATTTTAATTAATTAAATCAGTTTCTGGTCAGAATTTTGTAAATTCATTAAAAATCATACGGTTGGTGTTTTGAACTGAAACTTTGAGGAGTATGTTATTTTGTGTTATTTTATGTTGTGTCAAAATTTTAGATTAAAATTCAAAGTGTGGCTACATGAACTATTAACGTTGGATTTTGATATTATTTTTGATTTAATTATCTAAAAATGCTCCAGATGAATTAAGCGCTGAAACTCAGTGAATCTATGTGTTTCTGTATGTTCTTTGATGTGGTAAAGTTTCAGGTTGATTGGCTGAGCCTAACTCCCGTTGTTATATTTTGTTCATTTTAGAGTCTAAACGATTGGTAATCCATTGTTTAGGTTCGGGTAGAATTTTGTTGATGTTGGCATGACTTATGTGAATTACATGAAGTGTATGAGTTGTGTTCAGGTCTAGAAGTCACTCCATAGTACTTAACTCGGTCAAGGATTCCACGAGTCACTTAGTCGATATGATTTCGGCTAAGTATATGTGCTTTGTGTGTTGTCTTGTAGTGGATAGTCAGTTGATAGACTATTATAATTTTTGTAGGTTCATCGAGCTGAACTTTTTCCATTATTCCTTCAACCCTGTGTTTGGCTATATCTCGGTATCCAGGTGGGTTCTAATCTAAAATTGTCTATGCCATACGTGTTGTTTAATGTTTAGTTGGTATGACCAATATATGAATGTGAACCATGTGGCCTATCGATGTGAGCTGTTACGCCGTCGGTACGGTTGTCCCCGTCGAGTTACGGTACGGTTGCCCTTGCGAGGCAAGTCTCCTTAAGACCTAATGAAAGGCCTTGTCCGTTAAATTTGGCACACACTCCCGTCGTTAGGGTTTATACATCCCCTTTCCGCGGCTAATGATAGATGTGCACATGAGTGAGTTATTGTTGTGATTATTAGGAGATGATACATGGTGATGATTGATTTATATTTATGTTGCGACCATACCATCTGTACATGTTATTATGTGCATAGTAGTCAGCACTACTTTATCATTTGTGCTCATTCCCACCTGTTCTTCACGGATCTAGGTTAAGCAGTGGCCGGGTGACGGGACAAAGGACGAGTGGTGGTCTATTCATTGTTTTGTTTTGCTTCCACTTTAATAATATGGTTGTTATGAACCTTTCTATGTTTTGGACAT
>CACSLK010027813.1:3356299-3368207 GCA_902706635.1 Striga hermonthica
ATGTTTTTCAGGTCGCAGGGTCGGAGATGAGGAGTGAGCGGGCGAGCTGTTCAGGAAATTTATGATTATTGTATTTTATGTTAAAACCACGCTAGACTTCCGCTAAAACTTTTCAGTACTTTTATCAGACTTTGTTCCGATGTTTGTCGGATAAGACATTATGACCGTTTTTATTTATCAGTTTAAATTTTTAAACGGTTCTGTGAAAAATCAAGTTTTCACGGTAGCATCCCGATCAGTTTTCGCAAAAATAAGTATTTTGTTTAATTATTCAGAAAATTTGCGAAAAATCGCGCACTCTGATGTATATCAAGAAGCGGGGTGTTACAGCATCGGTTACACGAGCCCCTAATTGAGAACCCCAACGGTCGGAAATCGCAGAGTATAAATAGGGCATAGAGGATTGTAATTGAATTTTTCTGCCTTTACGTTCATCTTTGAGCAATTTAATCTTCTGAGCGTTATCAATTTCTTGAGCATTTGCTTTGTTGCCTACGAGTTGTTCTCGTGCGTGATTCCTTTTCCTTGGGTAGCATCGAATTCTTCGGTTCCAATTTCTTTGGTATTTGTTTCTGTGTTTAATTTCTTCATCGATTCTATGGCGTCTAAGGGTAAGGGTAAGGCCGTTGCAAGTTCTTCGAGTACTGAATCGGTTCCGCTTGAGGTGTATCACGATTCAGAGTTGGTTGAACTGGCCTTTGAATATCATCGGTGGGATCCGATGTTGGTGAGGCACCTCGATATCAAGACGAATGATAGAGACGGCGATAGTGTGGTGGAGAAGAATGCTTTGGACTTGGAGGACCATTGGAGAAGGCCGGTAAGGACATGGCCTGATCCTAAGGTCGATTTTGAGGGCGAGCCTAGCATTTTAACGGACGCCGACATGGTTATCTCCGAGAGCAAGTTCAGATTCCGCCCTCGGTGAAGATTTTTGCGCCCTATCCGGGGGAGAGGATAACTAGCGCTCCTCCGGGTTGTGTTGGCATTTTCGCCGAGAGCCTGAGGTCGGGACTAAGGTTTCCGTTGCCGAATTTAATCACGGAGTACCTTCGAAGTTGGGATCTACCCCTGTGTCAGATAACACCGAATAGTTAGAAAAAGATCATCGGTTTGATGGTCTTACTGCATGATAGGGGTGGGGGCCTGCCGTCATGTGAAGTGATTAGAAGCATTTATGCCTTTAAAAAGAGCCCAAGTCGGATGGGGGCAGAGACTTCATGTTGTTTTTTCGCCGGAGCGAAACCTCAACACGGCCTTAAGGTCGGTGAAATAATAACCGACATCCCGGAGACCCTCCACGGTTTCCAGGAGGAATGGCTGTGGGTCGGTAGTGAATGGCAGTCGGAGAGCTTTTTTCATGAACCCCGAATTGATGGGATGACAATCCCAATGAATATTCACTGCAGAAATAGTAAGTTTTTTGTCTTTTGTTTCTTGAGTACTTCTCTGATTCTGGCTTTGTTCTGTGTACTAACAGGTTGGCACTTTTCCCATTTATAGAGAAAGAGACGAAGAAGAAGGAACCAAAGCTTAGCCCAGAGTTCGGTGGTAAGTTAATTGTTCTTGCGGATTTGGACGAGAATCTTCGCAATTATAAGAGGCTAGTAGTGGATACAAAGCTTGAAGTTGTCGGTCTGTCTCCCGGGGTTACAACTTCTGTCTTTGATCCCGATAAGAAAAGATCGCTTGTAGTATGTAATTGGTACTTTGGTTCATATAAAATAATGATTACTGACTTTATGAACTCTGGATGTGTGCAGTATATTACCCACTATTGGGCTTTTCCGGTTACCGAACTATCAAGGACGCCAAAGACTTTAGGCGTCGTTATCCGAACAAGGATCTTCAATCAAAATTTGGTAAAAGTCGAGACTTAAGATTAACCGACGCCATGAGGAGGGATTTGGTAAGAGCGTTGGTTAAGAGGACTGCTGGGATAAAATCCGCTAACGTCGGAGCTGGTGCGACGTTGGTCGTTGATTTGGAAAGTCCGAAGTCTCAGCAGGAGGTGGTGTCTACCGAAGTGCCACCAGTTGCAAATGTCGAGGCGATTAACCAAGCTGAGCCAGAAGAAAGTTTGGCAAGAGATAAGTTGGCCTTGACAGAGCAGGTTCATACCGAGGCACCAATGGAAGAGCCGGAGAAACACCAGTCTCCTCCGAAGTCATTGGAGACTGTACAACCGAAGAAGAAGAAGAAGAAAAGAAAGCTTGTTAAGATGTCTGCTGGAGAAGCTTCGACCACTGTGGAGAAGAGATCGAAGAAAAAACATGACTCTGGGCGGCGCGAGAAAGAGCGGGATATCGATGAGCTTCTGATATTCGAGAGGTCATTTTTGTCAATTGATGAAGAGAGGGCCGCGAACGTGAATGTGCCCAAGGGGGTGGTTGAGGATTGGTTTACCACCTTCAAGTCGGTCAAGACCCCTCACATGTCTTCGAGAATTGAAATGTCGGAAAGTGCGAAGAATGCAGCTCGCGTACCCCTAATGGTATGGGATCCAAAATCTGAAGTGGGGGTCTCATCCTTGTCGAGCGTGGACAAGTTGAATTCCGCTAAAGCATGTTTGGGTCGAGCTTTAGTGAGCCTGGTCGCGGCTGAAGACGATCATAGTCGAATTGCAGCACAATTGGAAGGAAAAAGGCACACCATATCTTTACGCGATGGGACTATTGCGTCACTGCACGAGGACGCCGCCAAATTGGAAGCTAATTTGAAGGACAAAATTGCTGATCGGGACGCGCAGCTTGAGGTAGTGCAAAACGAGGTGGCCACATTATCCGAGGAGAAGAAGTCTCTCCAGACTGCGGTGGAGGAACTTAAAGCACGCCTCGCCTTTGTCGAGCAGCACACCAAGGCATTGGAGGTCAAGACGGAAGAAGCAGAGGAGAAGTTTCTGAAGGAAAAAGCTGAGCACGATGAAACTCGTAAGGAGTGCACCGATGTCCGGGTACTTATGGCCCGACAGCGGGATGCTCATCAAGCTGAGATGGCTAAGCTTGAGAAAGAAAAATCTTCTTATCGCGAATTTATGTACGAGAACGGTTTTCAGGCCGAGAAGGACTCTGTTGCTGTTATTGAAACTCAAAGTGGTGGAGAAGATGTTGTAGCTGTTGTTGATACCAGAGTGGAAGGTGAAATTGGTCCAGACCTGGAATTGGAGATGAACACTTGTCTCGCACTCCGGTGGGTCATCGAGCGGTGCAGCGCCAGATTTTACAATGTTGACGAGCTGCGTATCTTTCTGTTCCACGAATTGGAGAAATATGGCTTTAATATGGAGATCAAAGGCATGCACGTGGAAGAAAATGATGATGAGCGGGAGTTCTGTGCCAATTTGTTGGGCCAGACTGAAGAATTTGCCAAAAAAACTAGCCTTCCTCCATTGTCTAAAGAAAGAGAGGATCTTCTCCGTCGTGCATTTGTGAATATGATCCTCGAGGGCGAGAAGTTAAAGAGGAAGAGTTGGTTGATATCTACATCGAAACGCTCACCGAGGTGGTTATCGAGCAAAATTTCAAGGATATGACCCCGGAGCAAATTCGGGAGGCCGTGGAGGCATATGCTGCTGAGAAGGCTAAACAAGCGGGCAAGGAGGTCGTCGAGACCGAGGTCATGCCGGTTGCAGAGAAGATACCAGCGAATGCCTCAGATCCTCGCCACGAATCAGTTTCGGTCAGTGACGCTGCTATTATTGCGGCGGCAAAGGCAAAGGAAATCGCCGTGCTGGAGCGAATCTAGGAACAAATAAAAACATCTGCGATGGAAGTCGGTGAAGGAAGTGGTGCTGGCCGGGATGGGGAAGACAAAGATGATGACGCCTGAATTTTATTTTTATCTTAGTATATATTTGAATATTTTTCGCATTTTTAATATCAGCCGGGGTATCAAGTTGATGATGCCCTTAGTAGGATAATGACGATGTACTTCGAACTTTTTAATGGAATGAACAACAATATTTTCAATTGTCACGAGTTGTTCGTACTGTCGTGTGATTTAGTATTTTCGAGATCAAGTGTAATGAACTCGGAAAGTGTGTGAGATTGTAATCTCAACTCAATTTTAACTTGTAAGGAATATTTTGAGACTATTTTGAATGAAAAACCGAGTTGAGAGTTTTTTACGAAAGCCATTTCCGAGTTCCACGTTGATCTTTCAATAAATTCGGCTATAGTGTAAGTTGATACGCAAACTCATTAGGAATTTGCAAAACTTAACACAGTTTATGCCGTGCATGAGTCAAATAGGGTTCACCGAACTTCATTAGAGTTCGATTATGAAGTGACCCCAACCGAGTTGTTTGATATATATTCAGTTGTTAGCAGGACCCTTCAAATCATGTTTGTTGAAGTGACGTGGACGAGCTTTAGCCCAACCAAACCATACATGGGATTTGGATGTATTACAAGGCGTCAGCAAGACCGAGTGTCACAATGTTTACATCGGTACAAAATATTGATAAAACCAAGTGTCAAAGTGTATACATCGGTACCGAGCTGTTGCTCGGATTTATAAGTGAAAGTCTTTGAACCTTCATTACATCAAAAGAGTGATTTCGTTCCCTCATAGAAGCAAAAGGAGGGTTCGTCAAAAAGAAAGTCAGTCGTATGACTTTAGGTGGGTTCACTGGTAGAACTTTTTCAGGAATACGGCGTTCCAAGGGTACTGATGAGGAGTTCCATCAGGATGTGCAATCCGGTATGCCCCGTGGGGTAGGAGTTCAATGATTTGGAAAGTTCCTTCCCACTTCGGTCTGAGTGGACCGAGGTTAGGTCCCATAATTCTCTTGAGGACTAGATCTCCAACTCGGAATAGGCGAGGATTGAATTTCGAGTTGATATACCTCTCGCTCCTCTGTTTATAAGAAGCATTTTTGAGTTCGGCATGAGTACGATGTTCTTCGAGTAGATCTAAGTTTGCTTTCATATTGTCTGAGTTGGACTCCTCGGTATAATGTTGAATTCGGTAAGTCGGTTCACCGAGTTCGACTGGGACAATGGCTTCTGAACCGTACGTTAATGAAAATGGAGTTTCGCCTGTGGAAGTCCTCGTGGTTCTTCGGTATGCCCATAGGACGTGCGGCAGCTCTTCTGGTCAGGCCCCTTTTGCAGCATCAAGGCGGATTTTGAGACCGTTTTTAATGAGCTTGTTGACGGCTTCGACTTGGCCGTTTGATTGTGGGTGATAAGCCGAAGAGAAAAGTCTTTGATGTCGTATTCTTCGCAAATAGTTTCAAGCCGCTTGCCTTCGAATTGTCGACCGTTGTCGGTGATGATAGAGTTTGGTACTCCAAAGCGGCAAATGATGGACTTCCATATGAAATCGACAACTTTCTGTTTGGTTATCGTGGCCAGTGGTTCGGCTTCAGCCCATTTAGTAAAGTAATCAACAGCAACAATGGCAAACCGGACACCACCTTTTCCGGTTGGAAGGGGACCGATGAGGTCAATTCCCCATTTAGCGGAAGGCCACAGACTGTAGATCGACTTGAGTTCTTCAAAGAATTGATGAATGTTAGGTGCAAAAAGTCTGCACTTTGGGCATTTGCGGACCCTTGCAGCGGCATCTGCTTTTAAAGTTGCCAGTAATATCCTTGTCGCAAGATCTTGTACGACAAGGCTTGCGCGCTTGGGTGACTTCCACAAATCCCTTCGTGACTTCCACAAATTCCTTCGTGCACCTCTTCAAGAACATAGCGGGATTCAGATTCGGTCAGACATTTTAGCAGCGAGACCGAATATCCTCTTTTGAATAAGATTCCATTGTCCAGAGTATACTGAGCAGCTCGAATCTGAAGTGCTCGAGCTTCTTTAGGATATGGGGGTAAGGCCCCGGTTTCCAAGTATTGAATAATAAGATACATCCAAGTCGGAGGTTTTTTAGACGTAGCCGGATCAACGGTCAAGACTTCGAGAGGATGGGTCGATGGTTGTTCTTGCTGACCGACTTGGACATATTCCACACTTTCCATCCCGGTGCTCGAAGCTAGTCGGGATAAAGCATCTGCCTGTACGTTAAGAGTTCGAGGGATGTGTTCGACGTCGACAGAGAATTTCGACAACTTCTGTTTTGCCAAGGATAAGTATGGTGTCAACTGAGGTTCCTTGACTTCGTATGAACCGTTAATTTGATTAACCAAGAGCTGCGAGTCGAAGAATACTTTAATGTACTTGACGTTCATGGACTCGGCTAAACTCAATCCGGATAACAAACCTTCGTATTCACCCTCGTTATTGGTAGCGGGAAAAAGAAACTTAACCGAATGGCAGAATAATCGATTTTCTGGAATGGCCAAGACTATTCTCGCACCCGCTCGGTTTGCCGTGGAGGACCCATCGATCTAGAGGACCCACGGTTGGTCGTCGCTGTGCACCTCCACAGCTAGTGTGAATTTGACGATGAAGTCGGACAAGACTTGTGCTTTGATTGCAGTCCTTGGTTGATAGTGGATGTCGAACTGTCCGAGTTCCATGGCCCATTTAATCATTCGTCTCAAGGTGTCAGGTCGGTGCAACATTTGTCGCAATGGATACGAAGTGCGAACAATTATGGAGTGTTCTTGAAAATAAGGTTGTAATTTACGAGCAGCCGTGACAAGTGCAAACGCTAGCTTCTCCATAAGAGGGTAGCGGAGTTCGGTGTCGTGTAGGGCCTTGCTGACATAATAGATAGGTGATTGTTGCACCCCTTCTTCGCGTAATAAGACGGCACTGACTGCTGTATCACTGACTCCGAGGTACAAGAACAGCATTTCCTCCAGATTCGGCTTCTGTAGCGTCGGGGGAGATGTGAGGGTCTCTTTGATACTGATAAGGGCTTTCTGGCATTCCTCGGTCCATTCGAAGCGTTTTCCTTTCTTGATGGCCTCAAAAAAAGGTTTACAACGATCTGTAGACTTGGAGATAAACCGATTAAGCGCGGCAAGTCGGCCGGTGAGAGCTTGGACGCCCTTGACCGAGGTCGGAGGAGTTAAATCTTGGATCGCTTTGATCTTGGCCGGATTGTCCTCAATTCCTCGCTGACTAACCATATAACTGAGGAACTTTCCGGACTCGACTTCGAAGGTGCACTTTTTGGGATTCAAGACCATAGAGTATGACCGAAGAATGTTGAACATGTCCTGAAGATGTGTTACGTGGTCGGAAGCGTTTACCGACTTGACGAGCATGTCGTCTACGTATACTTCCATGGTATGACCGATTAGATTAGCGAACATCTTGTTGACAAGACGCTGATAAGTGGCCCCAGCGTTTTTTAATCCGAAGGGCATCACGGTATAGCAATATAGACCTCGGGCAGAATAGAACGAAGTATGTTCTGAGTCTTCGGGATCCATGGGGATTTGATTGTAGCCTGAATAAGCATCCATGAAGCTCATCAACTCATGACCCGAGGTGTATCAACCATGTAATCAATGTGGGGAAGTGGATAACTGTCTTCTGGGCATGCTTTATTCAAATCTGAAAAGTCTATGCACAATCGCCACAAGCCGTTGCTCTTCTTCACGAGGACGGGATTAGAGAACCAGGTCGTATATTTGGCTTCTTTGATGAACTTGTTGTCCACAAGCTTTTTGACTTCCTCCTCCAAGGCTTTTTGATGGTCCGGCCCCAGCTTTCTTCTTTTCTGAACAACGGGCTTGATAGTTCGGTCAAGATTTAACTTGTGGCTAGCGACACCGGGGTCAATTCCCTTCATATCTTCGTGTTTCCATGCAAAGAAATCAGAATTGTTCTTGAGAAATGACACGAGTTCAGATCGAAGAGGTTCTTGGAGGTGGCTTCCAATGCGCAACGACTTCTGACATGTCGGTTCATCGATATAGATTAAATCTACTTCTTCTCCGGGTTCGGCTCGATCGCTTTGGCTTTTTTCCTTGAATTGAGTTCTTGGGTCCAATTCATCTTCTTCTTGGATTGGTTCTTTCATGGGTCGTCTTCCTCGGTCCTCAGTTAAAGGGTCCAAGGTGATGGGGACGTCGGTTTCAATATTTGGTTCCTCGGAAATCATGTTGTCCGAGGTGGTTGATGGTTGGGAATTTCCTTCGTCGACCGAAGTGGCGGAGTGGACTCCGGTGGATGGTATGAAAGTAATGAGCTCTCGAGCTTCTCTTTGATCCCCATAATGCGTTCCTTCTCCGCGTGTAGTTGGAAATTTAAGTGCGTAATGGAAAATAGAAACAGCAGCTCGGAGCTTATATAAGGCAGTTCTTCCAATGATAGCATTATATTCGTTATTGATGTCGAGAACCTTAAAGGTTTCCATGACGAGTTTTGTGATGTGTTCCGACGTACCGAACCTGACGGGTAAAGTGATCTCGCCAACGGGTCGTGAAATACTTCCATTGAACCCCTGTATCTGGTCGTTGCATGGTCGAATATCTGCAGGGTCAAGACCCATTTTATCAAAGGCTTTCAGCATTAGAATACTTGAATAGGCCCCGGTGTCAACCATAACACGGTGAACCGGGATCCCGCATATCGGAACGGTAATAACGAGGGCATCAGAGTGTGGATGCGCGAAGTGATTCACGTCTTCCATATTGAAGGTGATGGGACAATTTCGTGCGTTAAGAACATCATGCAGATCGGTGGTGAAAACTTGTTTATCCGAATTGTGAGCCTGTCGAGCGTAAGCTTTAATTTGACGACGAGATGCTACACACCGGGAATTATTGGTACTTACTCGGTGGACAGTGATTCGCATAGGGCTTTGCTCAAGGATACACTCAGACTCAAGGGATTGATTTCGATGAAACCTTTGACCCCGTTGCTAGACTTGAGTCGATACGTATATTTTTGTCTATTGCTTGCTTAATGAAGTTCATTGTTTACCAGATGGACGTGAAGTCAGCTTTTCTGAACGGAATCTTGCACGAAGAGGCATACGTGAAGCAACTTGAGGGGTTCAGAGATCCCAAAAACCCAAATCATGTCTTCAGACTCAAGAAAGCTCTGTAAAGACTAAAGCAAGCACCGCGAGCTTGGTATGAACGTCTCACCATGTACCTTCTGGAGAAGGGATTCAAAAGAGGGGGAGTTGATCAGACATTCTTTGCTCTTAGAACGAATGAAGATCTGCTGGTCGTTCAGATATATGTTGATGACATTATATTTGGTTCAACGTCCTAGAAGCTAGTCAATCACTTCGTCAAGCTGATGTCTTCTGAGTTCGAGATGAGTCTCGTCGGGGAACTTTCATACTTCCTTGTCCTTCAGGTAAAACAAGGTAAGGATGGTATTTTCTTACATCAGAGTAAATATGCAAAAAACCTTGTGAAAAAGTTTGGTCTTGAAAATTCTAAAGCTCCTCAAACTCCCATGGGCACGCATGTAAAGGTGTCCAAGGACGATGAAGGTACATCTGTTGATCAAACGCTTTACCGGAGTATGATTGGTAGTCTCTTGTATCTCACTGCTAGTAGACCTGACATCAGCTTTAGTGTTGGATTGTGTGCCAGGTACCAGACTGCGACCAAGGAGTCACATATGAAGGCAGTCAAACACATTATCAAATATGTTGGAGGTACATCTGAGTATGGATCATTCTACTCTGCTGAGAGGAACTTACTTCTTGCAGGTTATTGTGACGCTGATTGGGCTAGAAATTTTGATGATCGAAAAAGCACATCTGGTGGATGTTTTTATATAGGGTCAAACTTGGTGTCTTGGTTCTGTAAGAAACAAAACTGCATCTCCCTTTCTACTGCTGAAGCCGAGTACATTGCAGCAGGAAGCTGCTGTTCACAGTTGGTATGGATGAAGAAAATTTTGTCTGAGTATGGTATGAACGTTCATTCGGCTCAACTTTTCTGTGATAACACTAGTGCAATAAATATTCTGAAAAATCCTGTCCAACATTCTCGTACCAAGCATATTGACATTCGCTATCATTTTATTCGTAATTTGGTCGAAGATGGAATTATTATGTTGGATCATGTACCTACGGATGATCAGCTTGCTGATATTTTTACAAAAGCTCTTGATCCGAAACGATTCTTATCACTAAGAGAATATTTAGGAATGTGTGCTATATAATATATATGCATTTGCTTCAGTCGATTTATATATCTATTTGTGTCGCATATAGGATCTCCTCTGCATTTTAGGCATTGTAGTATGTAGGTTCATCCCTGGATTTTTCTTTGATCTATGTATTGTTGAAATTGTTGGTTGATGGTCTGTGAATTCTAACTGGTCAATTTGAGGGAGCTCGTCATAATGATCATTTTCTCTACTGATAAGAGCTGCACTCGTGAAAATAGGCATCGGGCAACTATCACATGAGGTGTTTCCTTGATCACCTGTGAAACGAGTTACGTGCTTAAAAATAATCGAGGTATGATAGCTACAGGTAGACATTCTATTGAATGAAAGTTCTTTGGTGAAATAAGATCGGCCATCTGAATATCTTCTCAGCATGTTAAAAAAAATTGCGGGACGATTCATACCGTAAGTAATGGGCTTGACATTGGCTTATAGTTAATATTAGTAAGTGAATTGGTGTGGAAGTTCATAGAACGGAGTAAGTTCATCATGAGTACTGGGGCTGAATTGCGAACGAAAATTTCGTTTTTTGCTAAGAGAAAGTGATGAATGATCTTATATTAATTCCGTGATTTATAAAAGTTGGAGTAACAAGGGCTGAGTTGTGCACGAAGAGAATTTATTTTCCCCTCATTTTGATAGTGTCGAGCTTGTTTTCAAACTGATTTAGAAAGATTTGTAGATTTATCAATTAATGATTCCTTTCATATTGCGTGAATTGGAAAATCTAGGTTATTGTGTGATAAGTATTTTATTTAGGCATGTGCATCATGATTTTCTTTGTGACATATATTGTTTCGTTTTTGTGCTTAAATTATTTTTGGTACATGATTTGATGATATTCTCGTCTGAAACTTCATGTGGTATATATGGTAACTTTGTTACAAAACTTGGTAACAAATCTTTTCGGTTTTGGAGAGAACAGTTATTAATGTTTTGCACTAAGTGTTAGTCAAATTTTGAATTTCAAATCTGCAGAGCCAAACCATTTTGTAACCCACCTCGGTAACTGAAATTTTGCTTCCCTATATCAATCATACCACCTTTTGTATCATTCTCATATCAATCTCAATCTTTTATTTTTGTTATATCTCTAAACCTCTCTAACATTCCTTCTCTGAAGTGTAACTCTAGTTCACGACCATGACTAAATCCAAGCAAGGTACAGGAAAGCCGAAGAAGAATGTTCCTCCTCCATCTCGGCGCTGAACTCGCCGAAGAAGAATGTTCCTCCTCCATCTCAGTTATTTATGTTTCGAAACTGCACCAGATCCAAATCCCTCAACCATGGCAACCGAGGACACTCAACCTCCTGTTAAAGCCACCACTAGAGTTTCACCAAGGCCTAAAAATTCCTCAACAACGAAGGTTTCTCAACCTGAAGTTGTCGAACCTAGTGAAAAATAAGGAAAAGGTTCTCCCTCTGTCGTCAAATCTCCAAAGAAGTGCAAGAAGGTCCCCGCAACTGCTGCCCCAAAAGCAAAAAGGCAAAAAAGGTCGTTCATGTGCCTGAACCTGCTGCTGGTACTCCTTCTCTCACGAAATCTGGAGGAGAATCGTCTCCTGATTCTGATGCTGATTATGTCGAAAAGGAGGTCGCCAACTGATATAGCCATACTGTCGTGCATCGGTTCAGTAACCGCGGCATTGCCGCGATTGGCTCATAACGGTTCATATCGTCACGGTTTGAGATTACCGAGTCGACTTTAGCAAAGTCGACTCTATTAGCAAGGTTCCATGATACTCATTCAAGAAGCCCGGCTCTCGACCGAGTCAATGTACACCTGTCGACTAGAGTAAGTCGACTTCTGGTAAGAACGGTCAGACGTATTAGGGTCTACTAACAGTTGAGTGCGACC
>CACSLK010027813.1:3379692-3392566 GCA_902706635.1 Striga hermonthica
TAATATCTGACCGTTGAACACCCTCACACCTCTTCAAGTGCTATCGAAAATTTGTCAAAAATTTTGCCAAGTGTTCTCAACTCGGAAAATAGCCTTCACCTCGGAACACACGACCCACTTCGGTTACCTCGTATATACGAACGCACCAAAATAGGCATCTCCAGCTTACGGCTAATTACCGACTCAGAGTTTCCATCCATTTTGCAGTACCGACGACCATCACTTCGTATGCCCGTCGATACTGGGGGCCTCTATGTTATCATCCGACCCCGTAATCCGAGATTACTTATCCAAGATCACGTGTTATAATAATCATCACTAGCGGTAGACCCGAATCCCGCTTACCCCGGTTTATAATGCAAAACTGGGCTTCGACCGACGTGAAGAAAAACTGATTTATTTCATGAAGACCGAGGTCATCACAAACCAAGATCACTATGAACCGAGGTCAGCGTCCCCGAAGCTGGTGACAAGGCGCTTACACGCCATCTTCACTTACCACGAGATCTTTCATCATTCAAGTGGGACCCACTCACATGGCCGTCCACCGAAAAGCTACTTTACAAAAAAAGCTACCGTACACCTCGAGATATGGACCCAAAAAACTACTATAAATAGCACATTCATATTCTTGTCTAAGGATCGATCTCTGAACATTCAATACATATATATAAAAAAAACGCCCAAACTCCTTTTACCTCGGTTCACCTCGGACTGGGGCCATTGCTCGTGTTTTGAATGCATGTTTTACGGTCAAATATATTCAAATATCCAACTAATCACGTACTCGATCGTTGTTAGCAAACCACATAACAACATTTTGGCGCTAGAGGAAGGGCCTCATAAGCTATTTGAAGTTAATCTTCAATCCTTGACTAATAATAAATATTTCACAATAAATATTCATTAATATTTTTTGTACTTCTCACATTAATACATCTTATTGAGTGTAATCATGTATGTTTCTATTATATTAGATAATAGTTATTGTTAATATCAACTAATAATAAATATTTCACAATAAATATAAATTACATAATTATAAATAATTGTTTCAAGTTATTTATTTTAACATCAATATTATCTTTTTCTTTTATATCTCATGAAAAAAATCCTTAAAAAACAATTAGTAAATTATTTTAATATCATAGTCAAACATCTTTAGAAGCTTATAAATAATTTTTTTTAATAATAATAATAATAATAATAATAATAATAATAATCAAACTGTTATTATCTAATGATAATAAACAATTGTTCAGAATAATAAAATCATTAATTTATTTTTCCTAATGATTAAATTTTTGAAAATGTAATATGTTCATTATATAGAATGTTAGTATTAAATTCTCAAATATTACTTATAATATTTTATGTACATCTGTGCATGTGCACAGGATATCTACTAGTTTTAATTGAATACAAACCTCTCCATTTCATAAAATTTGGACCACTTGATTAAATTAATTTGATCCAAGGCATTTAAAAAGGCACAACAGACTGTGCGGTGCAAGTATGCACCGTTGGGACCCCGGATCCATGGTCAAACTTATCCGCAACTCCACCGGATGAATCTCCCATTACAAATAAAAAGTACAAATTTGTGCACTCAAACAAATCTCAATTTTCCATAAAACAGATGGCAGAGGTGGAGCCTTCACTGGTGCGTTTCGGAATCGTTGGCTGCGCCAACATAGCACGCAAGGTGTCTCGCGCGATTCTCTTCTCTCCCAACTCCACCATAGTCGCCGTCGGCACGCAAGGTACTACAAAGAGGTTCTGGGTGCCTTGAGGTCGCGTGCACCTTTCGTTTCTAAATCGAAAAAGGGGGAGAAAAAGAAGGATGTTGTTGTTGTTATTGGAAAGCAGAAAGCTCTTGCTAAGGGGGAGAAGAGAACATCGGCTACTGAAGGAAAGAAGAAAAAGGTAATTTGTTGCTGCTGCTACTGAAAAAGGGAAAGAAAAAGTTATTGCTGCCAAGGAAAAGGGAAAGGAGAAGGCCGTGGAAGAAGATAAAGGTTCTGATGGAGAAGTGGATGAAGAAGTTGGGTCTGATGCGGAGGATGATGAAGAGGAATCTGACGAGGAAGAATCTGCATAGCCATCCCTCAGCTGGATATTCATTTGTGTTAAAAACTTAAAAACTTTTTCTTATGTTTGCTGAACTCTTTTCTTTTTGTTTGTTTTCTTCTTCATGCATGTGATGAACTCCTTGTGTCATTAATATCCTGTGATTTGTTTCCTTTATTCAGGTATTCGAGTTGTTCTTATGAACAACACTTATGTGATGTGATAAGCATTTGTGTGGTTGATAAATCTAGTACAGGATCTGTAATTCATCATGCAGGTTCAAGGAAACAGTTTTCGATTTATCTGCCAAAGGGGAAGATTGTAAGTTCTGGTTATTGGCAGTAAATCGATGAACCTTCTGATGATCACAGAGTTCAGAAATATGCGGGAGTATTTAAGGGAAGTTTATTTTTGGTATAAATGAGACCTGTTTTCATTTAAGTCAAATTGACTAATTATTTGTATTGTCATCTTGGCAGGGTGATAAGACTGAAGGCAAGATTCTCTTTTCATAATCAAAGATGAAGCAGATCGCGGGATTCACCTTCCTTATGCATATATGACTTTGGGCGCAAAGATTTACCAAAAGATGCTGAAGATAAAAGGAGGACGAGACCAGAGTTGAGGATGACTTTTTTGGTGATTTCATTTTTGAGTTTTATGTTTCTTTCCTTGAGTGAAAAGAGAAATATTCAGAACCCATTTTTGTAACAGAATGTTCGGAGGTTCATTCTGATATAGTTTGAGGGATTCAAACTAGAAAATCCACAAGGGAGTTGGGGTCAGACAAGTAGTTGTGTGGATCATTATTCAAGTAGAGTGTAGAGGGAGTATATACTGTAAACCCTTGAATGATGTCTGAGTTGTTCACATTAATGAAAGAGATCTGAAGGGAGAGTGGGACGCTCTTCTGAAGGTTCAATTCTTATTGAATACTGCTTCCACAATTGTTTGAATATTCGTTACTGTCTGTTTGTTCTATTTACGTGCAACTCTGGATACTTGTTTTACAGGTATCAAACTTCACGTAGTCTGAGGAGAACTGACTTGAGCGTCGGAGGGCCAAGCTGGAGATCTTTCTTTTTCGGCCCAGGCTTCTTTGCAGGTATTGAGAGCGATTAACCGGTATGAAGAACGAGATTCTGAAGATCCTAATCGGTCAAAGGTATCAATTTCATACCATTTTGGCGTCGTCTGTGGGGACAAGATAAAAAAGCTTTTGTTTTACAAAATCTGGAGCTATGACGAATGGAATCCCAAGGAAAAATTTGCAGTCATCATTTGACAATGCATGAGTGGAAACAAGGCTAATAGGCGAGGGCCCACCCCCCAGGTTTTGCCAGGACATCACAAACACCGGGAAGCCGGCCGACTGTGACCCAAAGGCGAGGAGATCCGGCGACTGCAACCCAAGGTGGAGGATATCCAGCGACTGCAACCCAAGGTGGAGGAAATTCGGCGACTGCAACTCAAGGTGGAGGAGATACGATGACTGTGACCTAAGGTGGAGGGGATCCGGTGATGCTTCCCGCAAATAGGGAACAAGATAGGGTGGTCGAACCACCACCCTAAGCAAACCGGGTAGTAGCGCAAAATGAAGGAGTTGTGGCACAACCTGCACCACCGCTGGTGGCGGAACAGCCCCCAGGGCAACAAGTAGTGACTTTGACCAGAGAACAATTGGAGCAGATGATAGCCAATGCTACTGCTCGAGCGGTGCGGCAGGTGACAGCTAGTCAATCTCAAGCAACGGCTGCCCCAACAACAATGAGTGAAGACAATGAAGAGAATGTGTCTAGCCGTAGAGAAGCGCTTTCTCGTGGAGGGGAAATAGAAAGATTGGTCGAGCAAGTGAGGCAACTACAAGAAAGAGTTGATGGTCAAACATCTGGTCGGATTCGAAAGCATCCTTTCTCAACTCGCATCTTGGATGCACCACTGCTAGGGAATTTCAAGGAAACTCATTTGGTGTTTGACTGAACAACAGACCCATGGCGATATGTTCGAACTTTTGAGAACATAGAAGTTTTACATAGGTACTCAGAGGCCGTAAGTTGTAGGGCATTCTTGTCGACCCTAAGGGGAGAGGCCTTGGATTGGTTTAACCAACTTCCCCCATGGTCGATCAGAGATTTCGAGGATTTCACAAAGAAGTTATTGAATCAATACTACAGCTCTGTCTCTCAAGAGAAAACATATCTTACTTTGATGGCGATGAGACAAGGAGAGCATGAGCCGCTCCGAAAGTACATGGCTAGGTATAATCAAACATGCTTAGAAGTACCTTCGGCATCAGACAAGGCGAAAGCAGGAGGATTGATTCGAAGCCTTCGAGTAGGACTTTTTCGGACGTCCTTGGCCAAGACACCTGCTCGATCTTATGAAGATATACTGAAACGATGCAAGAAGTATATCAGTTTCGAGGAGACGGAAGAGGAGTTCTCAAGATTGGAGAATGTTGCTCGACAAGAACAGAGGAAAGGGAGGCAAGCTTCTCCCAGGAGGAGTCCTCAGCCAAAATCGTCCCCTAGGAAAAAATCGCCAAGAAGGGATAATCGAGGAGGACCAAACAGTATCCGTAATGATAAATGGGCCGATAAGCCATTCGTGACTCGAGGAGCAAGGTTTAATAATTTCACACCTCTAAATGCTAAGATGGGAGAAGTTCTGGTAGTAATGGAGAAAAAGTTCGAGGAGAAGGACATTTCTTAGCCGAGATCCAGGTTCGAGGGCCCTACCCAACCCAAATCAAGAAGATACTACCTCTTTCACAAAGACTACGACCACACAACCGACGATTGTCGTCACTTGAAAGATGAGATCGAAAGGTTAATAAGGGCAGGACATTTGAAAGAATTTGTGTATCATGGTCAAGTAGGAAGAAAAGATCAGAGAAAGTGTAGAGAAGACTTGGGAGAAGAAAGTGGCGACGATGAACCCGAAGGTGATCCACACGGAGATAAAATCGACCAGGCAGGACAGAAGAAAACAGGAGATAATGGCCAGGTACCAATAAAGAGGGGTATGGTGTTCATGATTTTAGGAGGTCCGACTGATGGAGATTCAAATCATGCTAGCAAAGAATATGCGCGGTCGGTAAAGCGCAAGAGAGAAGAAGTCAACTTAACCGCTCGAATGCCCACAAAAAGTTTTCGAGCAGAGGACGCAGGAGGGAATGTCGTACCTCATAACGACGCGTTGGTAATCACAGCCGAAATTGGAGGTTTTGATGTAAGAAGAGTCTTCGTAGACACGTGAAGCTCATTTGATATCATGTTCTATGATTTCTTTGCTCAAAGCAACCATGAGCTTAGCCTGGAATTGAGGCCGGTAACCACAACATTATATGGGTTCAACGGAAGTGAGGTAGCACTAATGGGGGAGGTTAGCTTAACGGTCTCTTTAGGATCGGGACCCACAAGGGAAGTGCGAATGGTTCGATTCATGGTGGTTACAGCTGAATCATCTTATAACGTCATTATGGGATGAACTTGTTTGAACGCCTTCCAAGCTATTGTATGAACATATCACATGATGATTAATTATCTAGTAGGTGAAGGTGTTGGTGAAGTACCGGGCGATCAACTTGGTTCAAGAAGTTGTTATCAAACCACCGTTACCAATAACAAACAGCTGTCGAGGAAGCAGTACCAAACTTGCAGTGAAGTACCTGATCGAGTGAGCTCTTCAAGGTCCAAGGAAGACAAATCTCTAGCCGATAGAGGCAAAGATAAAGTGAGTATCCAGCCAGGTGGAGAGACCAAAGAGTGCCAGATGGTGGAAGGAAGTGAGGATCAAAAATTTAAAATTGGAGCGAACCTCATCGAGCCAACTAAATCCAGACTTATAAGCCTTATCTGAGAATTTTTAGATATCTTCACCTTCAATACAGAAGAATTAACAGGCATTGATGCGAGGATCATAGAGCATCGATTAAATATCGATCTTGCAGTTAGGCCAGTGAAGCAAAAGAGAAGGCACCATGGTGCGGAAATGGACAGAGTTATTGAGGAAGAAGTGAAAAAGTTGTTAAAAGTTGGGCACATTAGAGATCCAATTCCCAGAATGACTGTCAAATACAGTAATGGTAGCTAAAAATGGAGGAAAGTGGCGGATGTGCATCGATTTCAGGGATCTGAATAAGGCTTGCCCAAAGGATTTATATCCTTTACCCAGGATTGACCAACTGATCGACTCCACTGCAGGTTGTGAGTTGTTGAGCCTTATTGACGCATCTCAGGGCTATCATCAAATACCTTTGGCGAAGGATGATCAAAAGAGAGTGAGTTTTTTGACAAGTCAAGGTACATATTGCTATGTTGTGATGCCCTTTGGTCTAAAAAATGTTGGGGCTACTTATCAGCGATTGGTAGACAGGATCTTCAAAGACCAGCTTGGAAAAAATATGGAAGTATTTGTGGATGACATGATGGTGAAGAGCAAATTTGAAGTCGACCATGTGGCCGATCTGAGAGAAAAATTCTTGTCGCTGAAAAAATACAACATGAAGCTGAATCCCAACAAGTGCTCATTTGGAGTAAGATCAAGAAAGTTTCTGGGATATTTGGTAACCAAGAGAGGAATTGAGGTGAACCCAAAAAAGGTTCAAGCAGTAAGGGAGATGAAAACCCCTACTAAGGTGAAAGAAGTGCAAATACTAACAGGCCGGCTAGCAGGACTGAGCAGATTCATCTCGAAAGTGGCGGAAAAAAGTGGACCTTTATTCAAGACACTGAGGAAAAGTACCAAATTCCAGTGGATCGACGAAGCTCAAAAGTCTTTTGGAAAATTGCAGGATATGCTAGCCAATCTACCATTATTCGCTAAGCCCGTGCAAGGCGAAGATCTGGTCTTACATATTTTGATCGGGGAAGGAGTCATAAGCTCGGTTCTTTTGCGAGAGGAAGGTGCGGCTCAATTGAGTAATGCAGGGTGCTGAGATGATATACTCGAAAATTGAAAAGTGTGCCTTAGCGGTGGTGGTTGCAGCAAGGAAGCTAAGACCATACTTCCTGAACCATCGAGTAAAGGTCAGAACTAACATGCCTCTAGGAGATATCCTGGGTCGACCATCTGTATCTGGTCGAGTAGTGAAATGGGCACTCGAGTTAAGCAAATACTCTATTATATACGAGCCAAGGAAGGATATTAAAGCTCAAGTGTTGGCAGACTTTATACAAGAAGGGACAAAGATGGAAGAAGAATCTAAAGGAATATGGCAAGTGTTTGTCGATGGGTCTGTCTCAAAGATTGGACCAGGATTGGGTATTGTTATTGTTTCACCCAAAGGAGATGATTTTGAATTCTCAGTAAAGGTAGAGTATCGAATGTCCAATAATAAAGCCGAGTATGAGGCGACCATTAAAGGAGTACAATTAGCAATGGCAGGGGGTGCTCGAAGAATACAACTTCATTCTGATTCGCAGTTGGTCGTGGGTCAGTGCCAAGATGGTTTCGAAATTAAAGAAGAGAGAATGCAAAAGTATGTAGACCAGATGAAGCAGTTACATAGGGACCTGGACACTCTTGAGTTCGTACAGATTCCCTTGGGGGAGAATGGTCGAGCATACTTATTGTCAAGAAAAGCTCAAAACCTGGTCGAGTGCAATAGCAGGAGTGTCACACTACTTCGTCTCGAGAAAAGTGTGATAGAAGAGGAAGTTTCCATGATCGAGGAATCGGGGAATTGAAGATCTCCCATAGTCGCAGAATTAGAGCAAGGAAATGTTCGAACTATGAGATGGTTCTTTAGACACAGTAATGTTCTGTATAAACGATCGTACAATGGGCCCCACCTACGGTGTATAGGTAGAGAAGAAGGGCGCAGTGTCTTAGTAGATGTGCACAAGGGAGTGAACGGTGACCACAATAAGACATGGTCGTTAGTGGCAAAGACACTTCGAGCTCGATACTTCTGGCCGACCATGAAGATCGATGCTAAGGAAATTGTTAGAAGATGTTTGAGTTGCCAGAAGCATGGCCCTTTGCTATACTAACCAGCTAAAGAGATGATTACAATGAGTGCACCAATTCCCTTTGCTCAGTGGGGAATAGATTTGGTCGGGCCACTTCCACAAGGAACAGGACAATGGAAATTTTTTATCGTGGCTGTGGATTATTTCACAAAGTGTGTGGAAGCTGAACCACTTGCAAAGATCACAGAGGAGAAGGTGATTCATTTTCTATATACTCATATATGTTGCAGATTTGGCATACCCCAAGTGATGATATCAGACAATGGAACCCAATTCAATGGGAAGAAAGTGCGCGAATGGGGCAGAGAGATGAACATTGAGCAACACTTCGCTTCGGTCGCTCCCCCGCAAGCTAACAGATAAGTGGAAGTCACCAACAGGATCATACTAAACAGGCTGAAAGCAAGGTTGGAGAGAGCATCTGGAGCTTAGGTGGACGAGCTCAATTCAGTATTATGGGCATATCGCACAACGGCTCGATCGACCACCGGAGAAACCCCCTTCAGCTTGGTGTATGGGATGTAGGCATCACTGCCGATTGAGGTGGAGTTAGAAACATAGAGGGTGAACACATTTAACATGGAACAAAATAAAGAGGTGATGGTGGCGGCCCTCGACACTATCGGAGAACTGCGCGAGAGGGCTTCGATCAGAATGGAGGCTTATAAGCAGAAGATGAAGGCTGCACATGATAGAAAGATCAAAAAGCGAAGCTTCTAAGTGGGTGACCTCGTGTGGAAGAGGATTAACGTACTAAAACATGTGGAAAAACTTGAGCCAAATTGAGAAGGACCATATCTGGTCGAACGAGTGCATACAGGTGGAGCTTACTCGCTGAAAGATGCGAAAGGCCGATCTCTGGCCAGGTCATAGAATATCGCGAACTTAAAGAAATATTATGTTTGAATTGTCATTTCCTTTATTGTGATTTATTAGGAACTATTGATGTAATCTTGTTCGAACTCCTATTATTATGCATTGTTATTTTAATAGCGAGTAAGATCATATCGATTAAAAACTCCAGCACGACTAAGGCCATGAGGCTGGGTGGTCGCTTGTTTGGGAATATCTTTAAGGATGGGCAAGGGCTCGATAAAAAAATCCACCACGACTACGGCCATGAGGCTGGGTGGTCGCTTGTTTTGGAACATCCTTAAGGATGGGCAAGTGCTTGATAAAAGACCTCACCATGAGTAAGGTCGCTGAGGCTGGGTGGTCGCTTGTTTGGAAACATTCTTAAGGCTTGGTGGTCGAGCATGATGATATCTCATATTAGAACGCATCTCTGACATCCTTAAAAATGAAATCGCTCGATCATTAAGACAAGGATATAATGTTCCCAGGCTAAGTAACCTCAAACATTTCATGCACAAAGAACCAACCTGACATGGTCGAATGTATGAACAAGAAAGATTGCACACACAAATCCACATTATGATCATTGAAAATAGTTGATCGAAAATAGATAATGTCAATTACACATTCGCAGATGAAAGAAAAATATTACAAAAACTTTAAAGGGGCCTATTTTTAGCTCGAACCTCATTATAAGGCTGCTTGCTGGACTTAGCTTGGTCTGGTTTTGCGCGAGGAGGAGGAACAAGGGGATGCGCCTTGGTCGACTTAGACAGAGCTTTGGACAAAGACACATGAGGCACACTAGGTTGAGGAAGCTCAAAGACTTTCTTTATTTGGTCATGGCTAGCCAAGGCTCTTTCCTGAGTGTTCGTCCAACATGGGTGGTCGACGGGTAAACTCAGATCGCCAGTAAAGCCTGCAGGCACTTTAGGCATTTCCTCCCATATCTTTGTCACCTCAAGACACTCGAAGTCATCCTCGGCACTCTGCTCAGAGGCCTTTGTCATCGCTAAGCCAAAGTATTCACTACCAAGCTCTTGAACATCAGAAAGGTACTGTGTCGATTTTTTAAAATCAGCCACCACTTGGTTTAGATAAGCTACCAGGAACTGTTGACCCAACTATGGTATGCCATAGCACTTAATGAGTATGAGCACCAGCAGCTTAGCCGATCCAGCTCTGAAAATCTTTTTCATTCTCGACCTGAACTTTTAAGGCCTCATTCTCCTCCTTGAGTATCCTGATTTTTTCACAAGCAGCTCGACTTTTCTCGTCCTGAGCTCTCAAGGCCTCATTCTCCTCCACCAGCACTAGTTCTAATAAACCAGTTGCCTGAGTTTTAAAATCCTTGCACAAAGGGACCAGTTCGGCGAGACACTCCGCTCGCTGCGCCGTAATGCACTCGAGAGATCCTTGAACCAGCTCAAGCTGTTTCTCGAGGGCTTGGATCGACCTGCTGGACGCACTTTGAGAAGTGATATGGGAAAGCAGGGGCGCTAGATGCGCAAAACCCTATGTTGAACAAGAGAAGAAATATTAACAAAAAACACACAATGTAAACATGTTAAAAAAAAAAACAGGAATGAATGAGAAGTTCTAAACCTGAGCAAGCCAGTCGACCAGTACTTGGCCGCAGGTAGCGAGAGTAGTATCGTCGACTTTAAAGTCTGTGGTCAAAAACATCCCTTGAAGAAAAGATGACACAAAACTACTGACCGCAGAGGAAGAGGGAAGTGGCTCGTCAGGACGCCGACGCTTAGAGGCACAATCTTCTTCAGAGACAAGTGGACGATTCTCCCTCAAGGCCTCGAAGGTTGCATCCTTCTCAACCATTGGTTTAGTCGAGCAGGAAGGGATGTTAGTAGGATCAGGTCATGGTGAGGAAGGGATGTTGATGTTCTGGTCCACTTGCTGATCAGAAGAGTCGATCAGATGAGTCTCAGTGATAGGTGGAGAGGTAGGTTGTGCCTCAACACTAGTGGCAACGTCAACATGAGAAGAGACAACCTCAGAGGTTGTGTTACCTCAGGTTGAGGAGAAGGCTCATGAACAGCTGCATCATTCGCATTAGTGGATGGAGTCGAGGAATCAGTTGCTAGATCAGCGGTCTTAGTCGTTTTCTTTCGAGGAGCTCTCCTCTTGACCATAGGGACGGATGGCATCTCTGCAGAAAACAGACGCAGGGATAAACATCATTATGAGATAATATTGTGCTAAGTACAAAAAATGTGAACGACTCAAACACAAGTTATACCAGGATCCTCGGGAATTCTGATCGACTCTATAATGCCGATAGTAGGAGGAGGCAGATACTTGTTGGTAAGAATGCCACAATAATGGAGGAGAGAGTCATTTCTCAAAATCGTGTTCGAAGTAATGGGCTTTGAATTTCAAACATGGATCTGCTGACCGAACAGAGGGTCAGAAGGAGGGGTTACGATTTCCTGAGGAACCTTTGTGACCCATGGCAAAGGATCCCAAGGCCAGGCGGAAGCAGGTTTCACAAACGTGAAAGTCTCCTTCAACCTGGGCAATTGGAGGGTCGATCGGAAATGAAAGCCACACCATTGCTTCCTTTCAAGTATATGCCTGCCGGGCCTTTAGAAGGTAGATAGCAGTAAGAAAAGAAATTTAGGTCGATCTTACCCAGACGAAGACGGGACATGATGATATACGAGATAAGAATACGAACGGTGTTAGGAGGCAATCGATTCAAGGGTAGATTAAGCCATGACAGAGAGTCAAGAGGTCCGGGCAAAGGGGAAACCTAACTCCCATGTTGAGGTGGATTTTGAAAAAAGTTTAATACCCCTCGGGGGGCTTAAAAGCATCATCGTTAGGGTCTGGTCGTAAGAAAGTTTCGGGATGGCCGTATTTGTTATGATCCATCCATTTAAGGGTGTGGGTGTGAAAACGTGAATCCTTGAGTTTAGGGGTGGAGGTACGGTGTAACACCCCACTTTGATTTTAAGGGAATTTCGGACTTTCCAAAAATCAGTAGAAAATTTTCGAGATCGTTTCCGAAATTTAATGGGTGTTAAACAACATTTTTCATAACCCAAGTCTTATCTGGGCCCACGAGGATTCATTACCCGGTTTTCGCAAATGGTTTTCATTAAGCAAAACATAACACGAGACAAGATTCTCAAACGTGAATATTTAAACCAAACCATCACACCCAACATCAGGGTTCCACAAGTTTTCCAAAAAAAAAACAAGTCATAAGTTTGGAAAAAGGCTTAAACAAGTCTCCACATAAAGGTCTATAAAAGTCTTATTATTCTACGGAAGCCATAAAATGCATAATGAAATGACCGACCCACTCGCCTCTTCTCGTCACCCTGCTCCTGCTTAACCTGCATCGGTGAAGAGCAGGTGGGGATGAGCACAAGATGAAAAGCGTGCTCACCACTATGCACATATATCACAACATCAATAATGAAGAGAAGGTATGGTTACAGTATGAACATAAAACAATTATTCTGTCACGTCTCCTAATCACATCACAACATATTACCCACGTGTACACATCTTTCATTAGCCAAGGAAAGGGGATTCATTACCCTAACTCATGGGGGTACGTACCATACAACAAGGCACGACCTTTCATTAGGTCTTACGGAGACTTACCTCGCAAGGTAACCGTATTACATCGACGGGGACAACCGTACCGACGGCCAAATCGGCTCACGCCGATAGGCTACATGGTTTACATACATACTAAAATCATACCAAATCAACATTATAATAGACACATACGACATAGCAAATTTTAGATTAAAACCCACCTGTATACTAAAATATCGGGCAAGTGCTCGAAACTGCAGTAGCAGTCGGAGGCTTGACTCTCCTTAAGCTACAAAAATATATAAGCAAATAAATGCTAAGTATTATGCTCAACTGCATATATTAATATGCTCGGTTCTATATGCTTACTTACCTGGATGTAACAGAACGCTCTAAGGGTTTGC
>CACSLK010027813.1:3433860-3452696 GCA_902706635.1 Striga hermonthica
TTTTTTTTTTTTTTTTTTTTATTTTGCTCTCTCTCTCTCTCTTTTTCCTGCCAGTGCTCCTCCTTTATGTTGTTACTTTTTATTTGTTGGATTTTCCCCTTGGCATCTGCAGGTACACAGCATATTCTCATATAACAGTGGCCCCGATTTTCTAAACAACGACATTCGTGTGAAGCCGGACCTCGATGCACTCGGTGCTTTAGGGGACACTGGCTGGTACTGCATCCGGGCCATATTGTGGGCTGCGGGCTATCAACTTCCGAAAACTGTGACAGCTTTACGGGATGCTGAGTTCAATGAAGCCGGCGTAATCCTGTCCTGTGGGGCTTCCTTGCTCTTCCATGATGGTAATCTCGCAACCTTCTATTGTTCTTTCCTAAGCAACCTAACTATGGAAATCAGCGCCCTTGGGACCCATGGGTTTTTGCGGGTCCATGATTTCGTAATACCCTTTCAAGAAATGGTGGGCCCGTTTTACGTTCATGCAAACACCAAATTTGCTGAGCTTTCGATTGGGATCGAGCCAGGCCCGACCGAGCACATTGTCGCTACAGATCTTCCCCAAGAGGCTATGATGGTGAAGGAATTTTCGAGTCTGGTGGAGAAAATAAAGGTACATGGCTGTGAGACTGATAAGATTTGGCCGACTATTAGTCGGAAAACTCAGGCAGTGGTGGATGCTGTGAAGTCATCGATTGAGAAGGGGTTCGAGCCTGTTGAGGTTACATATTAGTAGTTGCGACTGCATAAAATATACTACATATTATAAGCATTAAGGCCAGGTTTTATCGCCTTAATGACAGCCATTAGGCAGTAAAAAGAAGCTTTGCATATTAGGCATTAGCCATATGAGTCGTATCTACTGGATGGGGTTTGAGAATTTTCACATAATGTCGACTTGATCAAATGTGTCACCACGTACGTTTTCTTATTCAGATTAATCGTCGTCTTATTTGTCATAGTTAATGACAATGGTTCATGCAAGTTGTCTTAAGCACTAAAGTAGCATGCTTGAAACATTGGTGGGGAGTATTTAGTATGAAAATCCCCTCCTATATACATAGTTTAAAATGGCGACGCCTCGAGGCGAGGCGACCGAGGCGAGGGCTACATTGCCTCGCCACTGCCCGAGGCGACCCTGTTCGCGAGGCGCTCGCTTCAGGTCGCCTCGGCTCGCCTTTTCACGTGGCGAGAGGCGCCTGTGAGGCGCGCCTCAACACCTTTCAGAGATATTAAAGGTATTAAAGGTGCAGTACATTTTTTTTTTTAAAAAAAGAGAATAAAATTAAAAGACTCTTTCTTCACTTCATACTTACGAACTGAAAACTACAGTTTTAGACCGAGAATAGGAAAGCTGAAGGTGAAAAATCCCTAATGGCTTCTCCCCAAACTAGGGGTTATGTGAAAGCACTCCTTAGGCTTCTCATGTTTGAAAATTGTAGAAACCCACGGCTGACCCATCCATTTCCGTCCTCTGAACTCCGGCCACTACCTCGCCACCAAGATGGTCGGTGATGCATGTTTTTTCTTTTCTTTTCCTTCTTCCTTATCTCTGTTTTTTCCTGTTCTACATTCTTTCTTTTTCTTCTTTCTTCATTTTTTTACTTTTATTTATGTTTACTAGTATGGTCAATAGTCAAATGTGAAAGGGTGCAACGTCTTTATTTTATTTACTTTTACTTTACACTTTTTATTTACCCTCTTTAATATTTTTCTATTTTATGTTACTACACAGTGTAAATTCAACTTTTTTTTTTCCTATTGTTACTAGTATTCACATTTAAGTTTGAGATGCTTTTAGTAATTTCAACCTAATTTAATTTATATTATTTTCTTTGAGGATATTTAAGGTTATTTTTGACACTTAAACTTAAATATATGATATTACTACCTATATAAATATATTTTTTAAGCTTTGATGGCTTGTGTTGCCGAGGCCTCGCCATGGCGAATCGCATCGCCTCGTGGCGAGGCTATGGGCGAATCGCCTCGCCTCGTCATTCGTCATTTAAAACTGTGCCTATATATTAATTCAAAACTCCTATATATTAACTCAAAACGTTCTGAGTCTAAGTGACAGACACGCATGTTTCAGGATCTTATGTGTCAAAATTATATGCTTCGTTATTAGGTTTGGTTAGATTTTAATTTACATCAATCCAAAAATAATTAGGTCCGGATTATCCATATCATTTCTTATAATAACCATTGAATTGTAAATAGTATTTTTAAAGTTAATAACTTTTGTATTTTTTTATCATTTTTACATATATAATAAATCAAACTAATCATCTCTTCAAAAGTTTCGATTTAACATCCATATTGTATGTATAAAAAAATAAATTATATTTATCTTTTAATAATAAAATTATTTTTTAATATTAATTAGAAAAATCAAATTATTTATCAATTAATAAATTTATATTTCAAGTAGTTATATGATATAAGTTATAAAATTATTATAATATAACATATGTAAGTCGCACAAAGAAATAAGTGTTATTCTATAATATATAATGGTAAATATTTATGTACAAAAGTAAATAAAATTTTAAATAAATTTTTTCATTAGTTTTAAAATTTAAGAATAATTTTTATACAAGCACTCATGTAATACACGGGTGTTGTACTAGTGTGTGTTTAAACAAGAAACTAAAAGTAACAACATAAAAACAAATATTCTTTGGGGAGTAATGCAAGTGTGAGCGTCCTGGCCGGTTTGGAATAGATCGCCTCTCGTCCTCGCCGGTGGAACGCCGGAAAACCTGCAAACAACTCTCACACCGGGGGGTTCTCTGGCGAAGAGCCTCTGATGCTTAAGTAAGTATGTGTATGTTTGAGTAGAATAATGAAAATTGTGTGTTTTGGAAGAAAGCTCACCCCTCTTTATATAGGGGTGAGATACCTGACCTTAGGGCTGTCCGGACTTGGTGAGCTGGCTCCCCCAGCTGCTCGTCCGTACTCTAACACGCCGCGCGTATGTCATAGGTGGCGTTGGAAGTCGTCAGAGGTGGTTGTCGTTGTCAACCAACGCATTCTCGCCACGTGTCCTCTGCACATGGCCGGCCGGATGATTAATCCTCTGAATATTCCCCTGAAATTCAGTTAGAGGCTCTTACACGTGCCTGTGACTAGGTCGATCTCCAAAATACTGCCAATCCATAAAGTGGTTGATCTATTGAGGTCGACTCGACTGCTCGACTGCTCGACTGCTTGACTGGTCGATCTTTCAGCTACTGGTGATACGCTGTCCGTCCTAGTGTCTTCCATGTTTTATCTTCAAGCTGTTCGACCATCATCATCTTGCTCGGTTACCGCTAGATTGGTTCGATTTCCTCGCAGTACAACCCCTTCGACCTGTTCAGCAGACCGGTTTACCCTCGTGGGTATAATATCCTATATCATCTAGTCCCCTCACTCTGGTCGAGTCTAAATGACTCGATCTAAGAGTGAATTTGTGCTCGCCTTTCTTCGGGGTAATATTATATCGGATATCGACCATCTGGTGAGTTTCCCACTATTTCCTTAATTATTTCTTTTCAACCGCCATAATGCAGGTGTAAGCGTCCTAGCCCGGTTTGGAGTAGATCGAACCTCACTCTCGTCGGTAGAACATCGGAAATCTGCAAATAACTCTCACACCGGGGGTTGTGTCCGGTGAAGAGTCTCCGATGCTTAAGTCAGTATGTGTATGAATATACTGGAGTTGAATAATGGAAAAATCGTGTGTTGGGAGAAAAGGCTCACCCCCTTTATATAGGAGTGAGATACCTGACCTAAGGCTGCCCGGATTTGGTGAGCTGGCTGTCCAAGATGCCCGTCCGTACTCTAACACACCGCGCGCATGTCAGAGGTGGTGCAGGACGTTGGGAGCTGTCAGAGGTGGTTGTCGCTATCAACCACTGTGTTCTCGGTCCTTCTGCACATGGAGTGAATATTCTTCTGAAATTCCGTTAGAGGCTCTTACACGCGCCTGTTACTAGGCCGATCCATAAAGTGTTAGGTCCGCGAAGTGGTCGACCTGTTGTGGTCGACTAAACTGCTCGATCGTTTGCTCGATCGTTTACATGGTCGAATGATGGATTGGTCGAATGATGGAGGCCACCCAGCTCGAAAGCGTGAGCATTCGACCAACCTGCCCACCCCAAGGGATGTTCCAAACAAGCGACCACCCAGCCCGAAGGCCTTAGTCATGGTGGGTTTGGTCTTCACACTTGCCCATCCGCGAGGAATGTTCCAAACAGATGGCCGCCCAGCTCGAAAGCGTGAGCATTCGACCAACCTGCCCACCCCAAGGGATGTTCCAAACAAGCGACCACCCAACCCGAAGACCTTAGTCATGGTGGGTTTGGTCTTCACACTTTCCCACCCGCGAGGAATGTTCCAAACAGGTGGCCGCCCAACTCGAAAGCGTGAGAATTCGACCAACCTGCCCACCCCAATGGATGTTCAAAAAAAGCGACCACCCAGCCCGAAGGCCTTAGTCATGGTGCGTTTGGTCTTCACACTTGCCCACCCGCGAGGAATGTTCTAAACAGGAGGCCGCCCAGCTCGAAAGCGTGAGCATTCGACCAACCTGCCCACCCCAAGGAATGTTCCAAACAAGCAACTTCCAATCAAATCAATTTTAACATCTTGTCATCCAGATCATACCAACATGCGAAATGTATGAATGTGCGGAGTAAGGAGCATGTATTGTAAGAGAACAAAATTCCATTAATATCGAGCAAATTTGCGAGTTAAATCATTTCATTTCAACTTTTCCAATTTTTTCCTAGAAAAAGAAAAAAATTCACACATAATATTTTTCCAAATTAGCGATGTTCCATGACCTGGCTAGTGATCGTCCTTCAGCATCCTTGAGGGAGTACGCTCCTCCGGCATGGACTCTCTCGACAAGGTATGGTCCTTCCCAGTTTGGCTCTAGCTTTCCCACATGTTTGAGCACATCTACGCGTTTCCAGACCAAGTCGCCCACCTGTAATTTGCGAACTTTCACCTTCTTGTCATGGGCTACTCGCATCCTTTGTTTGTACGCCTCCACTCTGATCGCTGCTCTCTCGCGCAATTCCTCAATGGTATCTAAGGCCGCCATCATTAGATTTTCATTCTGCTCCGAGTCATATGTGCTCGACCTTTGCGATGATAGCTCGACCTCGACTGGCAGCAGTGCTTCCATCCCATAGATTAGACTGGAGGGGGTTTCTCCTGTTGTCGACCTCGGGGTAATGCGGTATGCCTAAAGTACTGAAGTTAGCTCGTCAACCCACGCTCCCGAGGCCTTTTCCAGCCTTGCTTTCAGCCCATTCAGTATAATTCGGTTGGTCACCTCGACTTGGCAATTGGCTTGCGGATGAGCTACGGAGGCAAAGTGTTGCTCGATCTTCATATCTTCACACCATGCTCGAATCCGCTTGCCATTGAATTGAGTTCCATTGTCGGAAACCAGTACTTTGGGAACGCCAAACCTGCAATAAATATTGTTATATAAAAATTTGATGACTTTCTCCTCCGTGATCTTCGCCAAGGGCTCGGCCTCCACCCACTTCTTGAAGTAATCCACAGCCACAATCAAGAATTTCCTCTGCCCAATTTCCTGTGGCATCGGCCCCACCAGGTCGATTCCCCACTGGGCAAATGGTGTCGTGACCCTTATCGTTATCATTGCTTCCGCCGGTTGATGAATCAACGGGCCGTGTTTTTGACATTGCAAACATTTCTTCACCATCACCTTAGCATCTCCTTCATTGTTGGCCAGAAATATCCCGCCCTCAGGATTTTTACAACCAAAGCTCCTGATTTGCTATGGTCGCTGCAGCATCCCTCGTGCACTTCCCTCAGCACGTATCGACCCTCCTCTTTGGTCACACAATGAAAATGCGGCCCAGCATACGACCGCTTGTAAAGGATACCTCCCTGCTATAAAAACCTCCTTACCACCTTCAACGCCCCCTCCTTCAACTCCCTTAAGATTGGGGCCCTCCAATCCTCAACCTCCTCGATCTCAACCACCTCTGCCTCGACCACACTCCTCTCCATATGTAATAAGGTCACACTTCTGCTTTTGCAATCCACCAGATTTTGAGCAATCTTCGACAACAGGTCTGCTCGACCATTCTCCCCTCGCGGGATCTGTATCAGCTCGAATGTGTCAAACTCCTCCTTCAACTTCATCTTATCCACGTACTTCTGCATCCGCTCCTCCTTAACCTCAAAACCTTCCTGAAATTGTCCCACCACCAACTGAGATTCAGAGTGTAGTTGCACTTTTCGGGCTCCTCCAGCCGTAGCCAGTTGCAGACCTTTGATTGTCGCCTCATACTCGGCCTCATTATTGGACACCCTGAACCCCACCTTGGCTGCAAATTCTAGATAATTGCCTTTAGGGGAAACAAGCACGATTCCCAGTCCTGCCCCACTTCTCGCCACCGATCCGTCTACGAACAACTGCCATACTCCCCGTTTCCTCCTCGACCTTCGTACCCTCCTGGATAAAATCTGCCAACACCTGCGCCTTTATGGCTCTCCTTGGCTCGTACATCAACGAATACTCACTTAGCTCGACCGCCCATTTCACTAATTGACCGGAAACTGAGGGCCGGCCGAGCGTCTTCCCCAACGGCATGTTCGTCCTTACCTTCACTTTATGATTTAAGAAATAAGGCCTCAGGTTTCGAGCAGTCACAACCACCGCCAGAGCACACTTCTCAATCTCCGAGTACCTCATCTCCGCTCTCTGCATCACCCTACTCACATAATAGATAGGAAATTGCGCTATCCCTTCCTCTCGCAACAATACTGAACTCACCGCCCTCTCTCCAATTGAAATGTATAACACTAGGTACTCTCCTTGCACCGGCTTAGCCAACAGGGGAAGGTTGGCTAACACTCCCTGCAACTCCTCGAACGCGCGCTGAGGCTCATAAGTCCACTGAAACTTTGCACTCTTCTTCAGTGTTTTAAATAATGGGCCACTTCTCTGTGCCACTTTTGATATAAAACGACTCAGCCCCGCAATTCGACCAACAAAGATTTGGACCTCCTTAACACTCGTCGGCGACTTCATGTCCATTACTGCCCGTACCTTCTCCGGATTCACCTCTATACCTCTCTTGGTCACCAGGTAGCCCAAGAACTTCCCAGATTTCACCCCAAACGAGCACTTGGCTGGATTCAACTTCATCCCATACTTCCTCAAAGTCAAGAATGTTTCCTTCAAATCTCGCACATGATCTATCTCCTCCTTACTCTTCACCAACATATCGTCCACGTACACCTCCATATTTCTCCCCAATTGCTCCTTGAAAATTTTATCGACCAACCTTTAATATGTGCACCAGCATTTTTTAGGCCGAACGACATCACCACGTAACAATACGTCCCTCGACTTGTCACGAAACTTACCCTCTTCCTATCCTCTCTCGCCAAGGGAATTTGATGGTATCCCTAGGAGGCATCCATTAAGCTCAGCAACTCACACCAGTCGTGGAGTCAACCAGCTGGTCGATTCTAGGCAACGGGTATAAGTCCTTCGGTCATGCTTTGTTTAAATCGCGAAAATCAATGCACATTCTCCACTTCCCTTCTGCCTTTGACACCATCATTGTATTTGATAACCATTCCGGGAATTGGATATCCTTGATGTGCCCCGCCCTCAGTAATTTCTCCACTTCCTGCTCAATAATTCGATCCATCTCTGCCCCATGGTGCCTTCTCTTTTTCTTCACCGGCCTCACCACTGAGGTCGATGTTTAGACGGTGCTCGATCACCTCCGCACTTACTCCTGTTAGCTCCTCTGCCGTATAAGCACAGATATCGACAAACTCCTTAACGAAACTAATCAATCTCGACCTGATTGGCTCCTCCAATTCCTTCCCGATCCTAAACTTCCTCTCCTCATAACCTTCGACCATTTGAATCTCCTCGACCTCCCCTCCTGGTTTGATATCTGCCTTCTCCTTAGCCTTCTCTAACCTCAGCCCATCCTCCTTTGATCTCGACCCAACTGGTCGACTAACTTCTTCCTCCTTCGACTTGGCCTGCCTCTTCGCCAATTGTTTGTTGTTGCTTACCGTTGTCTGATAGCAACTCCTCGAGGTAAGCTGATCCCCTGCGATCTCACCAACGTTTTCGTCCATCGGATATTTGATCGTCATATGGTACGTTGATACGACTGCCTGGAACGCGTTCAAGCTCGTTCTTCCCATAATGATGTTATAAGATGACTCAGCTCATACGACCACAAATCTCACCATCTGCACCTTCCTCATCACTCCGGACCCCAGCGCCACTGGCAAACTAACCTCGCCCATCGTCATAACTTCTCCTCCATTGAAGCCGTAAAGCGCCGTGGCTACCGGTTTCAGCTCCATGTTCAACTCTTTGTTGATTTGCGAAAAACAGTCATAAAACATTACATCTACCGAACTCCCGGTATCAATAAACACCCTTTTCACATTGAAACCTGCCACCTCCGCCGTAATCACTAAGGCATCATTGTGTGGCAACACCACTCCTTCAACATTCTCCGCTTTAAAACTTATCACCGGCATGCGAGCCGTAATCCCCACCTCCTCTCTCTTCCTTTTCACAGCTCGGGCATGCTCTTTCCTGGCATTATTCGAGTCGCCATCCGTTGGGCCTCCTTAGATCATATAGATTGTTCCTCTCTTCACGAGAGCTTCCCCCCCTTGACCTCCTTTCTCTCCATCTCTCCTCGGCTTCTTCCCTCGATCGTCTCGACCATCTCTATCATCCCCCTCTTCATCTCTATCACTTCTCTCCTCCGAATCCTCCCGACATCTCCTCCTTCCTTTTCCCTTCTCCCTATCATGATACACAAACTCTTTCAAATGCCCCGCCCGAATCAACCTCTCAATCTCATCCTTTAAATGCCTGCAATTCTCCGTGGTGTGGCCATAGTCCCGATGAAAGCGACAATAGATATCCAACCTAGGCCGAGTCGGGCCTGTGAATCTCGTCTTCGGCCATGTCACATCCTCGCTCGACATCTTCTGCTCCATCGCCTTGAGCACTTCTGTCATATCTTTTCTCAAAGGTGTGAAATTATGGTACCTCTGTCTCTCGAACAACAATGGCCTCCCCTGCCACCTGTCATACCCTTTCGATTGCTTTGAGTCTCGCCCCTCCCCTCTAGGCGATGTTCTTTTCGGTCCACCCCGCCTGGGCGAACTTCTCCTCGGCGACCTTCCCCTTGGTGGACTTTTTTCCTTCTTTAGCTCTGGTCGAGCAGCTCCCTCCAATTTTACAAACTCCACCTCCATCTCCTCCAAGTTAATATACTTCCTGCATCTCTTCAACACTTCCTCATATGATCGAGCAGGGGTCTTTGTGAACGAAGTTCGGCATGGCTCCGCTCGAAGACTCCTTATCAATCCTCCCGCCTTCACCTCATCTGACGCCGAGTGAACCTCCAAGCATGTTTGATTATATCGAGCAACATACTTCCTCAACGACTCCTTCTCCCCCTGCTTCATCGCCATCAAAGTCAGATATGTTTTTTCCTGAGCCACTACGCTCGAGTACTGATTAGTGAGCTTGCTAGAAAGATCCTCGAAATCAGCGATCGACCCCGGGGGTAATTGAAGGAACCAATTGAGTGCTCCCCCGAGCAAGGTCGATAAGAAAGCCCTATAACACACAGAATCAGAATATCCATGCAACACAACCATATTTTCAAAAGTCCTCGCATGTCTCGACGGATCTGATGACCCATCAAACACCAAGTTGGTCTCCCGAAAATTATTCGGCAAGGGTGCCGCTAAGATCTCCCTCGAGAAAAGGTGTCCTCGAGCTCTCCTTTTTGGCCTCCCTTCAACTTTGTCCTGCAACTGGCGCAACTGCTCCGCCGTCCTCTCCATCGCACGATCCCTTACGACTCCTCCATCTCCATAGCTAGACACATCCTCATCCTGACTTCCTACCACCGTGGTCGGCGCGGTCGTGGCGTGAGACGTATGGCTTGTGACTTGCTGCACCGCCTGCGCCGCCGCGGCCGCCACCATCCTCTACATCTCCTCCCTGGTCATCGCCACCATCTGTTGACCGGGGTTCTGAACACTCGCCTGCGGTGGCGCTCTTCCATGTACCGCTGCTCCTCCTGGATGCGCCACCACTGGGTTCTAGGGCGGCGGCGGTGGCATCGCCGCATCGGCTGCTGCGCGAGCCTCATGGGCACGACTGGAGCTTGCATCTCCTCCAGGAACCGCCGTCGGTGCTCCTACGCCTTGAAGGACGGATGTGGAAGTAACCGTCGTCTGTGAAGGGCCAGATAAACCCGGAGGAGGGCCTAGCCCAATCACCCTAGTCGTCGTCTAAGCGTCAGCGAACGTCGACTGCAAGTTTGTTCTGGGAATTTCGTCAGCCATAGCTGATCTTCAAACACAACCTTTCGATCAAAAGTCCCACAGACGGCGCCAATAATGCAGGTGTAAGCGTCTTGTCCCAGTTTGGAGTAGATCGAACCTCACCCTCGCAGGTAGAACACCGGAAACCTGCAAATAACTCTCACACAGGGGGTTGTGTCCGGTGAAGAGCCTCCGATGCTTAAGTCAGTATGTGTATGAGTATACTGGAGTTGAGTAATGGAAAAATCGTGTTTTGGGAGAAAAGGCTCACCCCCTTTATAAGGAGTGAGATACCTGACCTAAGGCTGCCCGGATTTGGTGAGCTGGCTGCCCAAGCTGCCCGTTTGTACTTTGACACGCCGCGCGCATGTCAGAGATGGCGCAGGACGTTGAGAGCTGTCAGAGGTAATTGTCGCTATCAACCACTGTGTTCTGGACACGTGTCCTTCTGCACATGGAGTGAAAATTCTTCTGAAATTCCGTTAGAGGCTCTTACACGCGTTTGTGACTAGGCCGATCCATAAAGTGTTAGGTCCGCGAAGTGGTCGACCTGTTGAGGTCGACTAAACTGCTCGATCGTTTGCTCGATCATTTACTTGGTCGAATGATAGATAGGTCGACTGCATGACTGGTCGACTGGTTGACTGATCGATCTTCCCGCCACTTGGCTCAGCGTCTTCGCAATACAGTCCATTCGACCGGTTCAGCAGACCGGTTTAGCCTTGTGGGTATAATATCCTATATCACGCCAGAAGTGAAGTTGTCTGACACGCATCCATTCTGCCGCGCCTGCGCATCTATCACATGTCGTACCTGTCGCGTCTAACAGATGCTTTAATTATTACACCCCTTCGCATAACGCACTTTTTTGAATCCCGTGTTACTCGAATGCTCTCAACCGTGAGATTACACTTTAATCCAACGGCCCTTATCTTCCAACCCTTCAAATCGTCTGGGTATAAATACAACACTTAGCGAATTTTCAGACTTTTTCCACCTTTGCATCCTTTGAATTCTCTCGAGCTCTAAGATTTCTCTGCAAAACCCTACTATGTACTCTTGGCGATCTCCTTCATCTCTCCTAGTTCTCCGATATTCCACCCTCTACAGCGATGAGTAAGTTATTCTTCATTTGAACTTATGCTTCCAGTGTTTCGAATTTACGTGCTTCTGAATTTTTCGTGTTGGGTGCCTTGAATTTGTCTATTGAATGCTTCTGAATTTGTGTATTTTGCTCTGAATCTGTGCACTAGGTACTTTGATTTGCTTGTTGAGTGTTGTGAATTTTGCTCTTCCCCTTGAAGTTTTTGAAATTTCTATTTTCCCCTTTCAATTTTTCGAAATCGCCTCCTCAGAAAAACCCTAGTCCTTGAAAGTTTCCTCTTTTCTTTTCTTTTCTCTTCGTGGGAACGCCCTTTTTGATATTGCTCCTTCTGCTTTTTTGTTTTTTCCGATTCCGCAACCTCCAGCGAAAACGACCACCATTCTGGTGCCGACTTGAGTTCTCCATCTTCCTCTTCGACCACTCCTGTGGTGTTTCCTGCTTCCTCTAACTCAGTCCAGGAACTGCCTTTCGTCCCTGACGCTGTTCCCCTCTCCATTCTCCGCCCTGGTGACACCGTCCCTACCTCTATCTCTACCTCTATTCCTTCTTCTAACTCCGGGGACACCATGGATAACATTCCCCTCCGCCGTGGTCGACCTGCCTTTGGCTCGCAAGATGTGCCAGAGGAGGACGAGGACAATCTTGACACCATCCCTCTCTCCTCTGGATTTACTACCTTCAAGTCTGCTACCACCTACCCCTTCTTCCGCAAAGGTTGACTCACCCAAACCTTCGACCATTCCTTCTTCTTCCCAAACTGCTCCCCTAGAATCTTCGACCATCCATTCTTCCTCACAGCCTGACGCGCCTAAATCTTCAACCAAAACCTCCTCTAAATCTCCTTCTTCTACCTCTCGCTCAATTGGGTGGCTAAAGCGTGATAAGATCAGTCATCCTTCTGGTTGGGCGTTCTATTGCCCTTCTTCCTCCGACACCTACGACCATCCCCCTTTCAACTACTATACCTTCTTCAAGATCCAGTTCGACCTTGGCATCCGTTCCCTCTAAGCCCCGAGCTACTCCAAATTTGCGAGTGGTTCGTACTTCCCTTAAACCAACTTCCTCCCAATGCCATCCGCTTCATGACCACCTTCATCATTCTATGCCATGTCCGTCTAGGTCGATTCGACCTAGCTTTTTTCCATTACTGCTATGCCCCCTCCAAACAGGCTCGAGGCCTTTACCCAAAAAGTCGCAATAACGCCCATTTCATCTCGGACATTCTCTCCAGCATCCCCAAGTGGGAAGATACTTTTGTCTATGTCGAACCTGATACCCCTTTTCCTTGGGCGAATTCTCCTTGGCTCAAGGAACTTCCTCGCGAGATCTCGAACCCATCTCCTAACCCTCTCTTCGACCAACAGATCCACATTTGGAATTCTAAGCCCGTTGCGTCGGGAACTCTTCTTAAGGATGACAACCTTCTCCACTACTGCGGCCTTCTCACCCACAAAACCTTCTCTCGTCCTACCGAAAAAGTCCTTGATCTGATTAGGATTAAAGATGATCCAGGTAATCTTCGACCAATTTGCTCGAGTATTCATATATTTCGAGTATGTATTGCTAATATTGACTTTAATGTTCTTGTTATTTTTTTGTAGAGGTGCCCAGCTTCAATATTCCTCCAAGGAAGACTTCCCTCAAGAAAAAGTCGGGCCCTGGGTCCACCTCTGGATCGACCGGGAATCAGGTCGATCGAGCTGAGGGACGACCATTTCCTCTCAGCCCCAACCTCCGCCACAACCACAACAACAGCAACAGCAACAACAATAGCAACAACTGTCGAAGCAACCACAACAGCAGCAACAACAACAACAAACAAAACAACAACAACAACAACAGCAACAGCAACAGAAAAAAAAGCAACAACACAACAGCAGCAACAACCAAAACAACCACAACATCAACACGCTCCATCACCCCAAAAATCTGGGACCAAAACCTCAACCACCTCGACCACCTCCAAAAACAGCACCGGCCAAACTTCCTCCCAAAAAACCAACAGCCAAACCACCGCTTCCAATACCAATTCAAGGGATAAACCTTCCCCAATCAATACTCAATCCAAACCTCCTCCCCCCGACCAATCTTCCTTTAAAAAGCCCCTCGCTGACTCGACCAAAATCGTGGTCGAGTCCAGTGGTCGAGATACCTCTGAGCGCAACGTAGCTCAGGGGAAGCGTCCCCGCACCGAGCAGGGCAAGGAACTACAGAAGCATGCGCGCACTGGCCAACCTCCTGACATTTTGGCTCCGAGGTTGTAACGCCCCAAAGATTTTTTAAAGACAATTCCGGACTTATCCAAAAAAATCTTGTTTTAAAATTTCGAAACCATTTATCGATTTAGAAAACAATTGGCGCTACTCGAGAACTTTTCAAAGTTAAACACATAATCAGCATAAAGGAAGCGAGAATATTCAACATAATTCAAGTTCCAGGACTAGATTTCAACATATCTAGCAATAGGATTGTCAACATAATCCAAATTGATAATAATTATCCATATGGTTCAAACAATTCAACCAATCCCAAAATCGATAGGGAAAAATAACAATGTCTGATAATCATAAATATCAAAACATGCGGAAGCAAATAAAAGCATTAATAATGTTCGACCACCCACTCGTCTTCAGTTCGTCATGCCTAACACGTGCTTAACCTGCATCCATGAAGAGCAGGTGGGGATGAGCACAAATATGAACGAGGTGCTCACCACTATGCATAATATATTGGTAGGAATCCTATACTAGAGTCATATGCAAGTACATGGTCAAAAGACATAACACACCACTCTCCTACTCATCACTATACTCATGTGCACACCTATCAAAAGCCGCCAGGGGTAAGCCCAAACTCGTCAGCAGGAGTACAGTCGTGCCGAGGTTCAACATCAACGGTCACGACCCATCGACTATGCTAAAATGAGTCTACCTATCACAAGGTTGGAGATCGCCCACCACTAGGCACCGTCTCATGACTCACACATACATTCATAGACACTCAGTATAAAATCTTACCTCAATTATAACATAGCAAATTTTAGATTAAAACCCACCTGTTAAATCGGTAGAAAGCACACAAACATGTCGGTAGATCGAGGGCTCGACTCCTCAAACACCTACATTAAGTCCAAATGCTATAATCAACATCCATTTGACTTAAACGGAAAACACAATCATACTTAGTCGAACTTGATTCGACTAAGTTGTTCGTGAAGTCTTGTGGACATTGGAACACTTAGACTCGACACTAAGACTCAACCAAATACACATGGAAATTCACATAATCTCAATAAAAGATTGACCAAGTCAAACACACCAAGCAAACAGAAGGCGAGTCGCTTTACAGTTTTCATTATAAAAGCCATATATTTGTAAATACCATTTTTTTAAATCATAAAAACAAGTTGGTCACGTTATCAAAAGAGTTTTAGGCTCTAAAATTTTAACCAAAAAATCACTTCCCAAAATTTAGTATAATCACCAATTCTTAGCCCCAAATTCAAAGTATGATATTTTAAAAAAAAATCGAGCAAGTTTATGGCAAAAATGAGCATAAATTAACAACCAGACCAAAAGAATGATTCACACTTTGAAATTTTTATCCAAGGCACCTCATCATGTGAATAACAGTGTGTAAAAATCTCAACCTTAAACACCTAACATGCGGATTAATAAAATTGCTACAACTTTCAGCAGTTTTTCGCATTTAAAATAAAACCAAAACAATTTGAACTCCAAAATTTCTAATATTTTAACAGCACGCAAATACACATAAAACAAGCACCTCAGCCAAAAATCAGAATTTTCCAGTTATTAACCAATTTATCATAATTAAATCACATTTCAACAAAAACTGTAAACAAATTATTTACCCTATCAATCTAAATCCAAAAATTCTATCAATTTTATACAGCAACCAAATCAGGCAGAAAAACATCATATTAAAATTTCATGAATTTTGGAGTGCTACACAATTTATTATGAATTTAACATGAATCTAACCAGAAATCCCTATAATTTTTAAAAATAGCTGCAGACCTTCGAAAATTCTGAAATGTTTACACGAGCTATATAATTACTAGAGGCATTTACAGTTAAAGTTTCACAGAAATCGAATCGGTATATAATTTATAAAAAACCAAACACCAAAACAGCGACTAAACGACTTCATAAAATCACGAATGACTCGATAAGACTCGAAATTGTCCGTGGTCTTCTCCATAAGACCAATGACTCACTATGTTCCAATCCCACAGCAACTAAACACGATTATAATGAGGTCCCTCATGATATCACATTAAACGACATAATTATCATATAACTACAATTAAATAAAAACCTAATAAGAAATTAAATTACAAAATGTAACAAATGAGCAAACGAAAGGGTAAACGAGTCTCGATACCGTTCTCGGAATTAACACACGATTAAGAACGAGCCGATGGCCGAGATGGGCTGAACGGGGGGGGCTCGACAACATCGTTTGGCTCGCCGACGGGACCCGAGAATCGGGACAGTAATTAAGAGCACTTGCAACAGTTGTGCGTGGAGTTCTCGGGCAGGTGACGTGGCCGTCTATGGAGGAACTCGCCGGAGAACGCAGGGCAAGTGGCGGCGATCGGAAGCTAACAACACGCGTGTTGAACTTGCCGGAGGAGGGCCTGCGACTGGTCCACAAGCTCGCTGGGAATGGTGAGGATCGGATTCCGAGGGCCAAGGATTTGAGGTCTCGATGGAACTTGCAGATCGCGGATGTCGGAGGTGCAACGACGAACTCAGACGTGCCTCACGCGGACCACGAGCAGCAAGATGGCGACGGAATGCTGATTGACGGACGAGCAACAAGATGGCGAGACGGGACTTCTGTTCTTCTCCTCTACTGCAGATGGTCGGTGATGATGGTGACTGAGGAAGGGTGGCAGATGGAAAGAAGATGATGACGATGAAGGTGATGGTGAGGGAGCGATAGAGAGGGAGCTGCGATTCAATTTCGAGAGAGAAGGGAGATAGCGAGAGAGCAGATGAAAAGAGAGGCTGCGGGAAAAAAAATCTGACTTTTAGTACCGCATAGGGTTTGCCTTGACTTCCCTCAAGACAACACACATCCATGCATACAAGAATGAACCGGGTCTGCTGGGCCGGTTCGGTCTCCTTGGGCCAGTTTCGGGTCGATTCACATGCGGGTTCGAGATAATGACTCGTTCTCGGGCTCAATTTAGCACAATTAATTAAAATAATAACCGACAAATATATATTTTTAGTACACGACTAAGAACATTTTAATTAAATATAATATTTGAGCAATTTGACAAATAAATAATTAATAATAATATTAATAATAATATAAAATAAGCAAATAATAAGAATAATAAATCAGTAATAAATCCCAATAATTCTCAATAAAACAGGGTATTACAGTCTATCCACCTTACAAAGAATTTCAACCTCGGAATTCGAAAATAAAAACCTATAAAGCAATAAAATACAAAAAGGAACTCAGAATACTTTGCCGGATATCAGCCTCTCTCTCCCGAGTCGCCTCATCCTAGCCATGCCGGCTCCATTGCACCTTTGACGAGACTAGCTACCTAGTTTCTCAGCTGATGAACCCTCTGGTCCAAAACAGCCACCAGTACCTCAACCTAGGTAAGATCTCACTCGACCCGCAACTCGGCAAAGTCCACACCACATGCTCAGGGTCACGCACGCTCTCACGAAACATCACACGTGGGATATGTCGTGAACCCTACCAAAACTAGTGGTAAAGCCAGCCGGTATGCTAGGTCACTGACTCGTTCGAGTATCACAAATGGCCCTACGAATCACGGCTGAAGTTTTCCCCTCTTCTTGAAACGGTTCACACCCTACCTCAGTCCATCCTACAGGAACACAGGATCACCTACCTCGATCCAGTACAGCGGTGTTCTCAACTACGCCCGTACAACTCATCACAACGCATCTATCAACACACAAGACTCCAAACAGTCTTCCAGCGTAATGACATCATGCTACAAACCTCCCCCAACGGGGGTCGACACGTGGTATCAAGCTTCAGTACCGTGCCCGGGTCACGCTGAAAACTTGTCCACTAACATACTCTTCATAGTCTCAACCTATGAAGCATCATAGTCTCCAATCAAAACTCGTGACACCGCTCGACAACACTGCGGAGTCACAAATTTTCCAATTTGAGATCATCTCACATATGGCATAGGATTCTAATCGACAAATCCCTCTTGTCGAAATATATTGATCTAGGGAAACCCCACAACGGTTCAGTGAAACTTGGAGCTCTCGGTTCAAGGTTCAGAAGAAAGCTTCAAATTCAAGGGTTAAAAACCGTACACACTGTCTTGGGGAGTCTGTGAGTTCGGTGATGGTGGTTGCAGCTCACATGCGAGTCAACGATCGGCCCCGGCCGGTAGCCTCACGTCTCTCAGCATGGCTTGCGTGCTCGACCACCACTTCGCGTGGCTACACCCAGTCAGGGTTGGTCTTCCGGTCAAGGTGCAGTCAAAAAGTTCTCAATTCCATGGCTCAAAATCTCCAAGGTTTTCGGATAGATAAAATTTCCACAAGACAAAGTTTGGGGTTCAACAAAACCATTTTCTACCAGGATTTAGGCATTAAGAAAACCTCAAAAAGTTTCAAGGGCTATAAATCAACACAAGGCAAGAAACCGAGTTCCAAGTTCACCGCCCCTTTTTCTCAATCGAAACAATTAAGCACACGGATATAAATGATAGGAATAGGAATAAAATTCCGAGAGATTTAATATCGACATCCCAAGCTAGGAATAATCCTAACTCAGCGGTCATTGTCGAATAAATAAAATAGCTAGCTTGTTTGACTCTTCCGACTAACAGTGTCGGCCGTCATGTCAGCTCTTACTCAGATAGCCAATCATCAACAGTGTTAAACGAGCTCGCTTATACTGCCTCTAGCTTCCTCATTTCGAGATCTCAGCGTGAAGCTTTTTTCGTAAGTGTTTCCAGTCAATAATATAACATCAAATAGTTAGGACATACAAGTCACGTAGCCATGCAGAATAAAGGTGAAAACTCGTTTTGAAACATAACACTAGTTGCGAAAATGGCACACGAGCAATATTATAAAATCCAGTATAACTTGCAGCACATAAATCGGATAAGCATGATTCTATATACAAATAAATCCTAAAATGTGCAACCACATAAATAATTCAACAACGAACACAAAACACAGTTGAAATCCAGAAATAAAAATGAACTACTCGCATAGTCTCAGTATTTCCAAGATAACAGGAGCTATAAGCAAGCTATTCAGGTGATTCCAAAACTAATCAGTAGCTAATACACTATCCACAACTTTCATGTTGATTA
>CACSLK010027813.1:3454965-3476472 GCA_902706635.1 Striga hermonthica
ACTTTACATGAACATAATCGCTGAAACCACTTGAAAATATAATTTTTCGCACAATCGACTGAACGGGCCGTGGCGAGCGCGCCGTGCGCCGCCGATGGCGATAGACCGTCACCCGACTGACTCAACTTATTCCTCAACAACTCATACTTCGCTGAACATGGCATGACATTTATGAATACATAGACATGAAAAGCCCGATAGTTTACTCCTTGTCATAATCTATTACTATGTTCGGCCCGTGGGCGCGCGACGTGCGCGATCACACCTCCCGGCCGAACTTCCCAATAACATGAACATACATCGGGCAACACAAGGTAATTGAACATGATATCACATAACTTAGCTAAATAAAATCTGTTTGCTCGAAGAATTTCGGAAATAAAACATGATGGCTTGACATGAACCCTACACACGACCGCACGGCTTAAGGCCGATACATGAACAAGACTTCGACAAAACAGAACTAACTTATCCTTAACATAATCAATTCAAAGGTAAGCTGGTGTTACCTTTGAAATCCTCGATTGACTACACCTCCGGTGAAGGGAAGCTCTCGGTGCGATCTAGCTCTTGTCGTGCGGTAGGAGTGTGCGTGCGGTAAGCTTATGCGTACGATGCTCCAATTTCCTCTTAATACTTGCTGATTGTAGTGAATTTTTAGGGGGAAGATATAGGTGGCGTAAGACTTCATATACTTAAGGAAAGTGGGAAAAAAAAATTCCAAACCCCCACTTATATAGAAAACCGATCGGAAATTGTGATGATGTAGCACTTTGGTGGCTTCACTTTGGCTTGACACTTGCTAGAAAACTAAAGGCTAGAACTATGATTAGTCATCAAGAAACTCTCCTAACAGGCCACGTATATATTGCTTAATGAGGAGGAAATTTTCTTACCATAAATTTGGACATCAGTTACATGATGCCGTACGGTTTTTGTGTTATTAGTGTAGGATTAATGTTAATTAATCACTTTACTTATGTTTAATTATTTAATTAAATATAATGCTTAATTACCAAAATTATTCCGAACGTAAACGGTACGTCGAAAATAATTTTCGGTAATCTTGACTGAAAATAATTAATTCCAAAAATAACAATTGATAACATTATTATATCGGAATTAAAACATAATTTATACTGATAAATAACGGGATATTACAAAACCTAAGCCCCAAATATTAATAAATCATATCTCAAGCAATTTGAATCACAGTTCATAATACAAGTGTTCCATCGATACTTATAAAAGAACATACCTTAAGCAGTGCAGCATGGCGAAGACGAGTGGTCGAAACAGAAGGTCTAAATCACGTAATCACATATAAACCTGTCTACAGAAACTCAGACTGGCTCTAATACCAAACTGTAACGCCCCAAAGATTTTTTAAAGACAATTCCGGACTTATCCAAAAAAATCTTGTTTTAAAATTTCGAAACCATTTATCGATTTATAAAACATTTGGTGCTACTCGAGAACTTTGAAAAGTTAAACACATAATCAGCATAAAGGAAGCGAGAATATTCAACATAATTCAAGTTCCAGGACTAGATTTCAACATATCTAGCAATAGGATTGTCAACATAATCCAAATTAAAAATAATAATCCACATGGTTCAAACACTTCAACCAATCCCAAAATCGATAGGGAAAAATAACAATGTCTGATAATCATAAATATCAAAGCATGCAGAAGCAAATAAAAGTATTAATAATGTTCGACCACCCACTCGTCTTCAGTTCGCCCAACACGTGCTTAACCTGCATCCATGAAGAGCAGGTGGGGAAGAGCACAAATATAAACGAGGTGCTCACCACTATGCATAATATATTGGTAGGAATCCTATACTAGAGTGATATGCAAGTACATGGTCAAAAGATATAACACACCACTCTCCTACTCATCACTATACTCATGTGCACACCTATCAAAAGCCGCCAGGGGTAAGCCCAAACTCGTCAGCGGGAGTACAGTCGTGCCGAGGTTCAACATCAACGGTCACGACCCATCGACTAGGCTAAAATGAGTCTACCTATCACAAGGTTGGAGATCGCCCACCACTAGGCACCGTCTCATGACTCACACATACATTCATAGACACTCAGTATAAAATCTTACCTCAATTATAACATAGCAAAATTTAGATTAAAACCCACCTGGTAAATCGGTAGAAAGCACACAAACAGGTCGGTAGGTCGAGGGCTCGACTCCTCAAACACCTACATTAAGTCCAGATGCTATAATCAACTTCCATTTGACTTAAACAGAAAACACAATCATACTTAGTCGAACTTGATTCGACTAAGTTGTTCGTGAAGTCTTGTGGACATTGGAACACTTAGACTCGACACTAAGACTCAACCAAATACACATGGGAATTCACATAATCTCAATAAAAGATTGACCAAGTCAAACACACCAAGCAATCAGAAGGCGAGTCGCTTTACAGTTTTTATTGTAAAAGCCATATATTTGTAAATACCATTTTTTTAAATCATAAAAACAAGTTGGTCAGGTTATCAAAAGAGTTAGGCTCTAAAATTCTAACCAAAAATTCACCTCCCAGAATTTAGTATAATCACCAATTTTCTGCCCCAAATTCAAAGTAAGCTATTTTAAAAAAAAGCGAGCAAGTTTATGGCAAAAACGAGGATAAATTAACAACCAGACCAAAAGAATGATTCACACTCTGAAATTTTTATCCAAGACACCTCATCATGTGAATAACAGTGTGTAAAAATCTCAACCTTAAACACCTAACATGCGGATTAATAAAATTACTACAATATTCAGCAGTTTTTCGCATTTAAAATAAAACTGAAACATTTTGAACTCCAAAATTTCTAATATTTTAACAGCACACAAATACACATAAAACAAGCACCTCAGCAAAAAATTAGAATTTTCCAGCTATTAACCAATTTACCATAATTAGATCACTTTTCAGCAAAAACTATAAACAAATTATTTACCCAATCAATCTAAATCCAAAAATTCTATCAATTGTATACAACAACCAAATCAGGCAGAAAGACATCATATTAAAATTTTATGAATTTTGGAGCGCTACACAATTTATTATGAATTTAACATGAATCTGACCAGAAATCACTATAATTTTTAAAAATAGCTACAAACCTTCAAAAATTCTGAAATTTTTACACGAGCTATATAATTACCAGAGGCATTTACAGTTAAAGTTTTAAAGAAATCGAATCGGTATATAATTTATAAAAATCCAAACACCAAAACAGCGACTAAACGACTTCATAAAATCACGAATGACTCGATAAGACTCGAAATTGTCCGTGGTCTTCTCCATAAGACCAATGACTCAACATGTTCCAATCCCACAACAACTAAACACGATTATAACGAGGTCCCGCATGATATCACATTAAACGACATAATTATCACATAACTACAATTAAATAAAAACCTAATAAGAAATTAAATTACAAAATGTAACACATGAACAAACGGGAGGGTAAATGAGTCTCGATACCGTTCTCGGAATTAACACACGATTAAAAATGAGCCGAAGGCCGAGACGGGCTGAACGGGGGGCTCGACAACATTGTTTGGCTCGCCGACGGGACCCGAGAATCGGGATAGTAATTAAGAGCACTTGCAGCAGTTGTGCGTGGAGTTCTGGAGCAGGTGACGTGGCCGTCCATGGAGGAACACGCCGAGAACGCAGGGCAAGTGGCAGCGATCGGAAGCTGACAACACGCGTGTTGAACTTGCCGGAGGAGGGCCTGCGACTGGTCCACAAGCTCGCTGGGAATGGTGAGGATCGGATTCCGAGGGCCAACGATTTGAGGTCTCGACGGAACTTGCTGATCGCGGACGTCGGAGGTGCAGCGACGAACTTGGACGTGCCTCACGTGGACCACGAGCAGCAAGATGGCGACGGAATGCTGATTGACGGAAGAGCAACAAGATGGCGCGACGGGACTTCTGTTCTTCCCCTCTGCTGCAGATGGTCGGTGATGATGGTGGCTGAGGAAGGGCGGCGGATGGAAAGAAGATGATGACGATGAAGGTGATGGTGAGGGAGCGATAGAGAGGGAGCTGCGATTCAATTTCGAGAGAGAAAAGAGATAGCGAGAGAGCAGATGAAAGGAGAGGCTGCAGGGAAAAAAATTTTGATTTTTAGTACCGCATAGGGTTTGCCTTGACTTCCCTCAAGACAACACACATGCATGCATAAAAGAATGAATCGGGTCTGCTGGGCCGGTTCGGTCTCCTCGGGCCGGTTTCGAGTCGATTCACATGCGGGTTCGAGATAATGACTCGTTTTCGGGCTCAGTTTAATCACACAATTAATTAAAATAATAATTGACAAATATATATTTTTAATACACGATTAAGCACATTTTAATTAAATATAATATTTGAGCAATTTGACAAATAAATAAATAATAATAATATTAATAATAATATAAAATAAGCAAATAATAAGAATAATAAATCAGTAATAAATCCCAATAATTCTCAATAAAACGGGGTATTACAGTCTATCCACCTTACAAAGAATTCCGACCTTGGAATTCGACAATAAAAACTTATAAAGCAATAAAATACAAAAAGGAACTCAGAACTCAAAGTTCGGATACTTCCGCCGTATATCAGCCTCTCTCTCCCGAGTCGCCGCATCCTAGCCATGCCGGCTCCATCGCACCTTTGACGAGACTAGCTGCCTGGTTTCTCAGCGGATGAACCCTCCGGTCCAAAACAGCCACCAGTACCTCAACCTAGGTAAGGTCTCACTCGACCCGCAACTCGTCAAAGTCCACACCACATGCTCAGGGTCACACAAGCTCTCACGAAACATCACACGTGGGATATGTCGTGAACCCTACCAAAACTAGTGGTAAAGCCAACCGGTATGCTAGGTCACTGACTCGTTCGAGAATCACAAATGGCCCTACGAATCACGGCTGAAGTTTTCCCCTCTTCTTGAAACGATTCACACCCTACCTCAGTCCATCCTATAGGAACACAGGATCACCTACCTCGATCCAGTACAACGGTGTTCTGAACATACGCCCGTACAACTCCTCACAACGCATCTATCAACACCCAAGACTCCAAACAGTCTTCCAGTGTAATGACATCATGCTACAAACCTCCCCTAACAGGGGTCGACACGTGGTATCAAGCTTCAGTACCGTGCCCGGGTCACGCTGAAAACTTGTCCACTAACATACTCTTCATAGTCTCAACCTATGAAGTATCATAGTTTCCAATCGAAACTCGTGACACCGCTCGACAACACTGCGGAGTCACAAATTTTCCAATTTGAGATCATCTTACATATGGCATAGGATTCTAATTGACAAATCCCTCATGTCGAAATATATTGATCTAGGGAAACCCCACAACGGTTTAGTGAAACTTGGAGCTCTTGGTTCAAGGTTCAGAAGAAAGCTTCAAAGTCAAGGGTTGAAAACCGTACACACTGTCTTGGGGAGTCTGTGCGTTCGGTGATGGTGGCTGCAGCTCACATGCGAGTCAACGATCGGCCCCGGCCGGTAGCCTCACGTCTCTCAGCACGGCTTGCGTGCTCGACCACCACTTCGCGTGGCTACACCCAGTCAGGGTCGGTCTTTCGGTCAAGGTGCAGTCAAAAAGTTCTCAATTCCATGGCTCAAAATCTCCAAGGTTTTCAGATAGATAAAATTTCCACAAGACAAAGTTTGGGGTTCAACAAAACTATTTTCTAACAAGATTTAGGCATTAAGCAAACCTCAAAAAGTTTCAAGGGCTATTAATCAACACAAGGAAAGAAACCGAGTTCCAAGTCCACCGCCCCTTTTTCTCAATCGAAACAATTAAGCACACGGATATAAATGATAGGAATAGGAGTAAAATTTCGAGAGATTTAATATCGACATCCCCAGCTATGAATAATCCTAACTCAGCGGTCATTGTCGAATAAATAAAATAGCTAGCTTGTTTGACTCTTCCGACTAACAGTGTCGGCCATCATGTCACCTCTTACTCAGGTAGCCAATCATCAGCAGTGTTAAACGAGCTCGCTTATACTGCCTCTAGCTTCCTCATTTCGAGATCTCAGCGTGAAGCTTTTTTCGTAAGTGTTTCCAGTCAATAATATAACATCAAAAAGTTAGGATATACAAGTCACGTAGCCATGCAGAATAAAGGTAAAAACTCGTTTTGAAACATAACACTAGTTGCGAAAATGGCACACGAGAAATATTATAAAATCCAGTATAACTTGCAGCACATAAATCGAATAAGCATGATTCTATATGCATATAAATCCTAAAATGTGCAGCCACATAAATAATTCAACAACGAACACAAAACACAGGTGAAATCCAGAAATAAAAATGAACAACTCGCATAGTCTCAGTATTTCCAAGATAACAGGAGCTATAAGAAAGCTATTCAGGTGATTCCAAAACTAATCAGTAGATAATACACTATCCACAACTTTCATGTTGATTACTTAAGCCAAAAATAACATTAAAATCGAGTTTAAGCATAAAACACTTAGGTCAAGAAATCTGCCAACACGACTTTTATCAATTTACAGCACTTCAGTAAAACATCAATATCTCATGTTATAAAACTCCAAATCCTACAAACTCAAAACTTACAGAAACTAAACGAGAAAAGCTACAAGATCCAAGAAGAGCATTTTTACAAATAATTACGTTAAGGGTCTCATTTCAGAGCATACATTCTGAGCATAATCACATCCATTGATTTAAAAATTCTGGGCACAACCCCAACTTTGAAAAATCATATAAAATCAACCAAAACTTCAAATTGCGTGATTCCAACTCCTAATGAAAGTTTATAATATGTACTACAAGTTTCATTGTGATCATATTTTCATATAGCCACACTAAGATCGTCAAAAACAGCCCAACATCATGATCCACAATTCTGCCAGGAATTACAAAAACTGCTTGTAGGTTCAACTAAAAAAATTTATAATAAATTCAAATCAACTCCAAATCACGAAATTCCAAAACTCATAGAAACCTAACTCAAAGCACTACAAAATTCATGAAGAATACTTAACCAGGAAATAGATACTCGGTTACGAAAAACTGGGCACAAATAGAGGCTATAACTTGAAGTTTCCAATTCAATTTCAGCACAAAACGTATATTCATGCATATAACATCGAAATCACATAAACATGTCATATATCATAAAAATATTCATAAAAAATAAAGAGAGCTATCCCACACATATTTGTACCTTAACCCAACATCGTGCCTCACATTCACGACACAAAATGTTCACAACATGTCTGATCGGTCCACCCGTTCCTTGGACGATATCGCAGTCTTCTATGTCAGCTTCATGACTTTCGGTCAACTTAATGCACGAGACTTAACCACTATCACTTCTCCCGAGTTCAAACCACCCTCGAGAGCCGTGACAGTGATGCGTATTTTGATTTCCCCCTAACTATGGGGTCGATCATTGATCTGCTCCTGGCACCTAAACACCACTCCCGGTCTACATTGGCTAGGTATAAATCTCTGGGTAATCGCTTTCAATAGGGAGTTACTCGGTTCTCAACCTTTCTCTTGCGAGATAAATCACAAATGGTCCTACTCCGAGGACACTGAACGAAATTTGTAGCGAGAATAATCCTACAGACGATCAACTAAAACATTAATCGAAAACTCACAACAAAGAGCTTCTAGAGATACAACTGAACTCCCTACCACCAGAGTTCTATTTAATCAAAGGTGGATAAACCTAAGCCCCAAATATTAATAAATCATATCTCGAGCAATTTGAATCACAATTCATATTACAAGTGTTCCATCGATACTTATAAAAGAACATACATTAAGCATGACGAAGATGAGTGGTTTAAACACAAGGTCTAAATCACGTAATCACATATAAACCAGTCTATAGAAACGCAGACTGGCTCTGTACCAAACTGTAACGCCCCAAAGATTTTTTAAAGGCAATTCCGGACTTATCCAAAAAAATCTTGTTTTAAAATTTCTAAACCATTTATCGATTTATAAAACATTTGGCGCTACTCGAGAACTTTTCAAAGTTAAACACATAATCAGGATAAAGGAAGCGAGAATATTAAACATAATTCAAGTTCCAGGACAAGATTTCAACATATCTAGCAATAGGATTGTCAACATAATCCAAATTGATAATAATAATCCACATGGTTCAAACACAACCAATCCCAAAATCGATAGGGAAAAATAACAATGTTTGATAATCATAAATATCAAAGCATGCGGAAGCAAATAAAAGCATTAATAATGTTCGACCACCCACTCGTCTTCAGTATCGTCATGCCCAACACGTGCTTAACCTGCATCCATGAAGAGCAGGTGGGGATGAGCACAAATATAAACGAGGTGCTCACCACTATGCATAATATATTGGTAGGAATTCTATACTAGAGTCATATGCAAGTACATGGTCAAAAGACATAACACACCACTCTCCTACTCATCAATATACTCATGTGCACACCTATCAAAAGCCGCGAGGGGTAAGCCCAAACTCGTCAGCGGGAGTACAGTCGTGCCGAGGTTTAACATCAATGGTCACGGCCCATCAACTAGGCTAAAATGAGTCTACCTATCACAAGGTTCGAGATCGCCCACCACTAGGCACCGTATCATGACTCACACATACATTCATAGAGACTCGGTATAAAATCTTACCTCAATTATAACATCGCAAATTTTAGATTAAAACCCACCTGGTAAATCGGTAGAAAGCACACAAACAGGTCGGTAGGTCGAGGGCTCGACTCCTCAAACACCTACATTAAGTCCAGATGCTATAATCAACATCCATTTGACTTAAACAGAAAACACAATCATACTTAATCGAACTTGATTCGACTAAGTTGTTCGTGAAGTCTTGTGGACATTGGAACACTTAGACTCGACACTAAGACTCAACCAAATACACATGGGAATTCACATAATCTCAATAAAAGATTGACCAAGTCAAACACACCAAGCAAACAGAAGGCGAGTCGCTTTACAGTTTTCATTGTAAAAGCCATATATTTGTAAATACCATTTATTTTAATCATAAAAACAAGTTGGTCAGGTTATCAAAAATCCAAAAATTCTATCAATTTTATACAGCAACCAAATCAGGCAGAAAGACATCATATTAAAATTTCATGAATTTTGGAGTGCTACACAATTTATTATGAATTTAACTTGAATTTGACCGGAAATCACTATAATTTTTAAAAATAGCTACAGACCTCTGAAAATTCTGAAATTTTTACACGAGCTATATAATTACCAGAGGCATTTACAGTTAAAGTTTCACAAAAATTGAATCGGTATATAATTTATAAAAATCCAAACACCAAAACAGCGACTAAACGACTTCATAAAATCATGAATGACTCGATAAGACTCGAAATTGTCTGTGGTCTTCTCCATAAGACCAATGACTCAATATGTTCCAATCCCACAACAACTAAACACGATTATAACGAGATCCCACATGATATCACATTAAACGGCATAATTATCATATAACTACAACTAAATAAAAACCTAATAAGAAATTAAATTGCAAAATGTAAAACATGAACAAACGGGAGGTAAACGAGTCTCGATACCGTTCTCGGAATTAACACACGATTAAGAATGAGCCGAAGGCCGAGACGGGCTGAACGGGGGGGCTCGACAACATAGTTTGGCTCGCCGGCGGGACCCGAGAATCGGGAAGTAATTAAGAGCACTTGCTGCAGTTGTGCGTGGAGTTCTCGAGCAGGTGAAGTGGCCGTCTATGAAGGAACTCGCCGGACAACGCAGGGCAAGTGGCAGCGATCGGAAGCTGACAACACGCGTGTTGGACTTGCCGGAGGAGGGCCTGCGACTGGTCCACAAGCTCGCTGGGAATGGTGAGATCGGATTCCGAGGGCCAACGATTTGAGGTCTCGACGGAACTTGCTGATCGCGGACGTCGGAGGTGCAGCGACGAACTCGGACGTGCCTCACGCGGACCGCAAGCAGCAAGATGGCGACGGAATGCTGATTGACGGACGAGCAACATGATGTTGCGACGGGACTTCTGTTCTTCTCCTCTGCTGCAGATGGTCGGTGATGATGGTGACTGAGGAAGGGCGGCGGATAGAAAAAAGATGATGACGATGAAGGTGATGGTGAGGGAGCGATAGAGAGGGAGCTGCGATTCAATTTCGAGAGAGAAGAGAGATAGTGAGAGAGCAGATGAAATGAGAGGCTGCGGGGAAAATAAATCTGATTTTTAGTACCGCATAGGTTTGCCTTAACTTCCCTCAAGACAACACACACGCATGCATAAAATAATGAACCGGGTCTGCTGGGCCAGTTCGGTCTCCTCGGGTCGGTTTCGGGTCGATTCACATGCGGGTTCCAGATAATGACCCGTTCTCGGGCTCAATTTAATCGCACAATTAATTAAAATAATAACCGACAAATATATATTTTTAATACACGATTAAGCACATTTTAATTAAATATAATATTTGAGTAATTTGACAAATAAATAAATAATAATAATATTAATAATAATATAAAATAAGCAAATAATAAGAATAATAAATCAATAATAAATCCCAATAATTATCAATAAAACGGGGTATTACAGATGTATTCCTCGCTGCTAAAGGCCTCGGTGAACGAGGTAGCTACTCGCCTCGAGGGCGCACTTCTCGAGGACGACCTCAAGGGGAATGGCGCCACTTTGCCAGAACAAGGCGATCACCTCGTACAGTGGCTTGCCTAGGTATTACTCTTCTCATAACCACGTCGTATTCTTCTATTATGTTCTGTTACCATATGTGCTAAATTTATATGTCCCCTTGATTGTAGGGCTTGGTTGAGTTCTTGCCTTTGGCCAAGGATGCTTGAGACAGTTCTGGGAAATCCATTAAAAAACTCGAAGCCGTCATCGGCTCTCTACAGGATAAGAATACGTCTCTCCGGCACCACCAGAGCAAGCTCCGCGAGTCGCTAAAGGAGCAAAGAGTCGAGCTCGAAGCCAAGATTGATTCCCTTGGCAGAGAGCTCACTAAAAAAGATGAAGCCCTAGCGGAAAAGGATGTCGTCCTCGCAGTAAAGGAGGTAGTAGTGGTGGAAAAGGAGGCCACTCTAAAATAAAAAGAGGTGGCGCTCGAGCAAGAGCGACCTGCTCGAGCCCAGGCGGAGGCTGCTCGGGCACAAGTAGAGGCTGCTCGAGCCGAATTGGAGGCTACCCTGGCTAAGGAGAGGGCTGCCCAAGTCCACGAGAGACAACGTTGCGCCAATTCCACTGCTATTTGAGCTAGGCAAATGCTGTGGAACACTACAACGGGGCAGCTCTTCCTTCGAGAACATCGTGCACAAGTGGTGGCTGACTTTATGCAGTCACCACAATTTTTGAAGAAGGTCCAGGACTTCGAGGTAGACTGTTTCTAGTTTTCCCTGCAGAAGGCAGGCGAGCAGATCGCCGAGGATGATTTTGAGCAGCTCGTCCTGGAGGCTATCTGGAATGCCTTACCCAAGGTGCCCCACAGTTTCCGTGGCGATCCCAACTTACCTCTCGAGGACGAGTCGTGGTTGGGGCTCCTCGAAAGAACCTTGGCTCGATTCGAGTCTTTAAAGAAAACATTTGCTCTGCCCGATAGTGTGACTCCTCCAACCTCCATATTGCTCGCACTGGCCAAATCTATGCGTCAACGTCCACTCAATGAGGCGTGCGATTCAACCTCTGGAACTAGTCCGCCGCCCGAGCCGAATATCATCTCTAGCAATGCCGACTCCGCCGCTCCTCCTCCTTAGATTAGTTTGTACTTTGTATTTCATGATCTTCAGTTTTGTATTTTTTCCGAACTTCTGTAATGCAATGAATATATTTCATGTGATCCATTTCTGCTTCCGTATTTTTTGCATTTATTTACGTAATGGGATTTGATGATTTTGCATAACTCCTCGATCGGATGATCGAAACAAGCCTTAACGTATAATCAGCACATTTTCCACATCCATACTCGTGTTTGTGCACTTGCTTTTGATCAATCTAAGCCACCTTTAAGATGTGAACCATAATTTTAGCAAAGTTTGTATAACCAAAGCCTTAACTCTAACACATGCCCACCTTCAGAGGTGGTCGATGCATGCGGCCATCCAGCCACATGGCCTTAGACATGGTGGGTTTTTGATTTTGAACACATGCCCACCTTTGAAGATGGTCGATGCATGCGACCATCCAGCATCATGGCCTTAAACATGATTGGTTTTTGCTTTTGAACACATGCCCACCTTCAAAAGTGGTCGATGCATGCGACCATCCAGCTCCATGGCCTTAAACATGATGGGTTTTTTTATTTTGAACACATGCTCACCTTCAAAGATGGTCGATGCATGCGACCATCCAACCTCATGGCCTTAAATATGATGGATTTTTGTTTTGAACACATGCCCACCTTCAAAGGTGGTCCATGCATGCGACCATCCAGCCCCATGGCCTTAAACATGATGGGTTTTTGATTTTGAACACATGCCCACCTTCAAAGGTGGTCGATGCATGCGACCATTCAGCCTCATGGCCTTAAACATGATGGGTTTTTGCTTTTGAACACATGCCCACCTTCAAAGGTGGTCGATGCATGCGACCATCCAACCCCATGACCTTAAACATGATGAGTTTTTTATTTTGAACACAGGCCCACCTTCAAAAGTGGTCGATGCATGCGACCATCCAGCCTCATGGCCTTAACATGATAGGTTTTTGCTTTTGAACACATGCCCACCTTCAAAGGTGGTCGATGGATGTGACCATCCAGCCTCATGGCCTTAAACATGATGGGTTTTTGAGCTGTTGGACTCCTTTTTGACGCCTATGTACTCCCGAAGGCATTATTCCTGGTGGGTTTGTTTTCACACTTGCCCACCCAAACCGAGGGATGTTCCATACAGGTGGCCACCCATCCCAAAAGCGTGAGTTTTCGACCAACCTGCCCATCCCAAGAGGTATTCTAAGCAAGCGACCACACAGCCCGAAGGCTTTATTCCTGGTATGTTTGTCTTCACACTTGCCCAACAAATCCGAGGAATGTTCCAAACAGGAGGCCACCCAGCCCGAAAGCGTGAGTTTTCGACCAACCTGTCCATCTCAAGGGGTGTTCTAAACAAGCGATCACCCAGCCCGAAGGCCTTATTCCTGGTCGGTTTGTCTTCCCATTTGCCCACCCAATCCGAGGAATGTTCTAAACAGGAGGCCACCCAGCCCGAAAGCGTGAGTTTTCGACCTACCTGCCTATCCCAAGGGGTGTTCTAAACAAGCGACAACCAGCCCGAATGCCTTATTCCTGGTGGGTTTGTCTTCACATTTGCCACCCAATCCGAGGAATGTTTCAAACAGGAGGCCACCAAGCCCGAAAGCGTGAGTTTTCGTCCAACCTGCCTATACCAAGGGGTGTTCTAAACAAGCGACCACCTATCTCGAAGGCCTTATTGTAGCACCCCGCCTTATCTAACTGGACTTAGAAAAACTGGGTAAAAATTTCGTGGTTGTTTTGGAAAGATATTTGGACTGGTTTCGAAAAAAAATTTGAACTTAACTGACTTGCGGGATGCTACTTTCTTACTGACTTGACTTATTGCTCTTTCTTTTACTTATGCATGTAACCCAATCGACATATATAATCCAGCTGGGGAATATGGATAAGGGAAATTAAACATGCATGCATACTGGTTCTGAGTTGGCAGTACAGAAGCGTAAATAAAGTACAATATAGTACGAAATTATCTTATTACATGCCAACATAAACGTAAACATAATAAATGTCTAGCTGTCATTGGACACCACCACACCACTGCTCGGCTCACGCTCCAGGCTGTACTCCATCACCTAAAAAGATAAATAGTGGGGGCGTGAGCACTAAATCACCATGCTCCGCAGGAACCAACACTGAATATACAACAAATGTAATCAAATATCATGGACTCAACATACACATAAATAAAATTGTACTGTACTGGTGCAACATCCGGAAATTGGCTGGATTATCACGTGATCACATTCTGGGGGGTCGCCTCCCTCACAAACCTAGGATGGAAATAACTACCATTCAAAACCGGGTGAGTGACTCAAGATGGGAAAAACCTTCCATACACGAACGAGTCATCATAACTGGACCACGAACGGGATTACTCAACCGTTCGTGTAAATATCTACATACATACCTCATACAGTATATAATACCCAGTGCAGGGCCCCCACCTTATTATGCTGAAAGACTGTGCAAGTGTTGAAAACTGGTGTAGCTGTTGGAGGCTCGACTCTCCACAAGCTACCAAACATATACAAGCAAATATATCTAAGTATTTTGCTTATACATCTGATTCCGAAGCTTTAAACATACAAAACATATATACAATTAATCTACACAGATAAAACAAACACAAGTTAATTAAATAAATAATACTGGAACTGGCTTCTCGGCTTGACTAAGCTTATATCGAGCTTCCAGATAAAATCTGACACAAGCTCAGAAACTAAAATTATCAGTCTATCTTTATCTGGCTCGAACCGACCAACTCTTATACTTAAATACGTGCTTAGGGTTGTATATATACTCATGTTCAAATACTTTTATTTAAACAATTTAAATGAGCTAATATACCCCTTAAACATTATGATTTTTATAAAATTATATAAATATCCAAAAATACTGAAAATTAGCAATCTAATACTTCACTTAGACATTCATTTTCAGTTAAAATTTCAGCTTATTCTAAGTTCATTTGGTTCGTCAAACAATTACATCAAATTCGCATATAAACATGCATTTGACCTTTATAACTTCTAGGAATCTTATAAAATTCCAGACTTAGCTTCTGAAGCTGAAACTTTATCACAATGATCACAACTCATACAAGACATAACCAAAAAAATTTCAGATCAAAAGCATTAGTGTAGGCTGAGTTCTATTGCAACAAAGATCAACTTAACATGCTGATAGTCTAAAATTTATATCTTGCTTATTTCTCAACATTTTGAGTTGAAATAAAGCACTTGAAAAAATAAAGACTGGTATAGGTGACTTACCTCGGAGTCAGCGCGGGCGTGAGCATGGTGTGGTCACTTGACTAGATTTTTGGTATACGGAAACGCTAACTGCGCTTTGATACCAAACTGTAACACCCCGCCTTATCTAACTAGACTAAGAAAAACTGGGTAAAATTTTCGCAGTTGTTTTCGAAGGATACTGGGACTGGTTTCGAAAAACATTTTAACTTAACTGACTTGCGGGATGCTACTTACTTACTGACTTGACTTATTGCTCTTTCTTTTACTTATGAATGTAACCCAATCGACATATATAATCCCACTGGGGAATATGGATAAGGGAAATAAAACATGCATGCATACTGGTTCTGAGTTGGCAGTACGGAATCGTAAATAAAGTACAATACGGTACGAAATTATCTTATTACATGCCTGTTGGGGTATACAGTAAGGCAAACTTTTATGTGAGCTTTTCTATTGTATTTATTCGATTTCCAATTCGACTGAAATAAATATTTTCACATTGTTGCATTCTTTATGATTGCTTGTATGCTAAATGTCCAATTATCTTATATTGTAGACAATGTCGTGTCTTAGTAGTCACACAAAAGATTACATTATCGGTCCCTTATAAGATATAAATGGTATTCACAACTGAGATAGTTATGGACATGACTATCGGTTTAGGCTGTAGTATAAATTGGATATAGCTTGTCTTGGCTATTGGTTTATACTAGTGCGCTGCGTCGCATTGAATGGATCACAGTTGAGACGTGTTCTTCTGTTCTGACTGTCATGAAGAACCTAGGTCTCGGTGACTCTACTAATTCTTAACCCTAATTGTGATACTTAGATATATGGGATATTTGTTTGTTACTTTGATTTACCATGGGTGAGATACAAGTATTGGTTCAATATGCTCTGTATCTTGGGTAACAACATTATCTGCATGATATCTATTTATTGGCATTAGGGCACCGTGTCCTGGACATCCAGGTTGATGACGTCCCATTAAGGAACTCATAAGGATTATCGTATAAACCCTGCAGGTGGATTTAATCCGTACGATAATAAGGTTGAGTGGTACTACTTAAGGATTAAAAGATATTGATTAAATAAAACAGTCAGAAGCTTTAATAATTAATGGACATGCGATATCTTAAACACGGGGAATTATATCGAGTCTAATAGAAGCCCTGATTCATTTCGGGATAGGACGGGAGTGCAATATTAATTCTCTATTGGAATGAATTAATATTTACGGGCCAAATTGTGTTCTGGGCTGAACATAAGAATTTGGGCCTGTAGGGAGCCCAAACCCTATACCTTCTAAGAGATCCCTAGGCTGGCCCAAGGACCGCTATAAAAGGAGGGATTACACGTCTTGAACCTTACGCAGCATCACAAAACGTGACACCTTCAGCCACCATCGTGAGGAGAAAGTCACGCGAAGGGTTCAGAGAAGACGAAACACAATCTGCTCCTTTCAACCGTTTGGTAGATCGTTGTCCATCCGACGTCCAAACGTGGTCGGGACACAGACTAGAAGATCGCTCAGATCGATTCAAAGCCTCGAAGAAAGGTATTTCTCTGTTCATACTTTAGGAGCATGCTTAAGGTAATTCGAAATCATGTATGTATGTGTTTGGTATCCGATATCGATCCGTGGAAAGGACCGCCTCGTCGGCGTGTTCCAGCAATACCGACATAAACATAAACATAAACATAATAAATGTCCAGCTGTCAATGGACACCACCACACCACTGCTCGGCTCACGCTCCAGGCTGTACTCCATCACCTAAATAGATAAATAGTGGGGGCGTGAGCACTAAATCACCATGCTCCGCAGGAACCAACACTGAATATAGAGCACATGTAATCAAATATCATGGACTCAACATATACATAAATAAAACTGAAATCGCCATGCTCCGCAGGAACCAACACTGAATATAGAGCACATGTAATGAAATATCATGGACTCAACATATACATAAATAAAACTGTACTGTACTGGTGCATGTGATCACGTTCTGGGGGATCGCCTCCCTCAGAAACCCAGGATGGAAATAACTACTATTCAAAACTGGTTGAGTGACTCAGGATGGGAAAAACCTTCCATACAAGACCGAGTCATCATAACTGGACCACGAACGGGATAACTCAACCATTTGGGTAAATATCTATTCATACAATATATATGATTATAAGCAATGTAATACCCAGTGCAGGACCCCCACTTGATTATGTTGAAACACTGTGCAAGAGCTGAAAACTGGTGTAGCTGTTGGAGGCTCGACTCTCCACAAGCTACCAAACATATACAAACGAATATATCTAAGTATTTTGCTTGAATGATACATCTGATTCTGAAACTTTAAACATATAAAACAGCTCTGTGAAAGCTAGCGGGGTTTTAGGCCTATAATAACTCTCGATAATCAATCTCAATGCGGCATATATACAATTAATCTACACAGATAAAACAAACACAAGTTAATAAACAAATAATACTGGAACTGGCTTCTCGGCTTGACTGAGCTGATATCGAGCTTCCAGATAAAATCTGACAGAAGCTCAGAAACTAAAATTATCAATCTATCTTTATCTGGCTCGAACAGACCAACTCTTATACTTAAATACGTGCTTAGGGTTGTATATATACTCATGTTCAAATACTTTTATTTAAACAATTTAAACGAGCTAATATATCCCTTAAACATTATGATTTTTATAAAATTATATAAATATCCAAAAATACTGAAAATTAGCAATCTAATACTTCACTTAGACATTCATTTTCAGTTAAAATTTCAGCTTATTCTAAGTTCATTTGGTTGGTCAAACAATTACATCAAATTCGCATATAAACGTGCATTTGACCTTTTTCTAGGAATTTTATAAGATTACATACTTAGCTTCTGAAGCTGAAACTTTATGACAATGATCACAACTCATATAAGACATAACCATAAAAATTTCAGATCAAAATCATTAGTGTAGGCTGAGTTCTATTGCAACAAAGATCAACTTAACATGCTGATAGTCTAAAATTCATATCTTGCTTATTCTCAATATTTTGAGCTGAAACTTAACAGTAATACTCTTAACTCATATGTTAATATGTCATAAAAATTTCATGTTAAAAGCATCTCTGTGGACTGAGATATTCGCAATTTAAGTGGCAGCTGAAACTAGGCATATAAAATGCGGTTTGCACACTTATCTTCAAATATCTATAACTTGAGCTATACTAATCCAAAAGACATAATTCTTGTTCCAATGTACTCCTCTTTTACCTAAGAAATAGTCATATAAAGAATAATTTCCTAGGTTTTCCATAGCATGGTAAAAAACGCAAGCAAACAGCACATAAGACACACTCATGCGAGCTGAGACAACTTTAACTTCTTGCATGCTTATATACACTTAAAAAGTGAACATATATAGCATAATTATACATCAATCAACTCTTCATATCATCTATAACATGATTCTAAAACGATTTTAGCACACATACCTCTTAAACTTCAAGAAAATGCAAAAGAAGTCGGGTATGCTCGGTTCTCGCTCGGTCCTCGAATAGTTGAGTCTTCTTGCTTCCTTTGGCTTGTATCCTTGAATTTGCTGGAACTAAGATCTTCTAGAATGAAAGGAGGATGATGGAGGATGACTATATAGTAGGGGTTCTCGAAAATACTAGCTACAACTCAAGAATACTTAACAACAAAGCCCTAGGGTAGCACAAGGTTCACTCTCGGCATCTTGTTTTAGCTCTTGGTTTTTGCCACTCTTGGAGGGGATTCTTTGCTCGAATTATGCTGAGTTTCCCAAGCTAATAATGGCTGAAGAATGATGTTCATATAGATGGTTGGGCGGAGCTAACAAGGTTGGATGGTGGGAGACAAAATAAAATGATTTCTCTTCACTCCATGTGCATGAAAGTTGGGGCCATGGTCTTGCCATGCTATGCACGACTTTTGGTGGTCTTCTAGGTGAGATATTATAGGATAATGGTTGAGGAACCAGGTCTGGTCGGGCAGGTTCATGAGTAAGACAAGCTCTACACATGTGAATTAAAATATTTAAATGCCCATGTTGCTTAAAGCATAACGAATGACTAAATGGGTTTTGATTTGTGTTAATTCTCATTAATGATAACTTTGCATGGAGAAAATGCCCAATATGCATCCTAACATCTGCATGAAATGAGGCTACTTAAATGAGAGGGCCATGGTGGACTTTAGGACTCGACACCAATGGTTCGGGTGGACTCGTGCGCATGCACCTGAGTGGCTCGCGCGTGCAATATCTTGCGTGCTCTCGGCACCATGATGGCTCGAGGCCACTACTAAGTCCGAGCACTTAACCTCTTAGGGTGCTAAATGCTAGTACCATAGCTTTAGGAGTCTAGGGTTCAATGGCCGAAGACTCGATTCGGTACAAACGTGTGACTAGGTACTCGGTTAGGGCTCGACTAGGGCTCAACGCACGAACTCAGATGCTTGGCACGAACAAACTATATAACTTGAATACACTAACATACATAACTAATAATAAAATAATTAAACACATAATATCACATATAAGCTCATATTTTACATAATAACTCTTGAAAATACTTAGTCGAGCAACTCTAGGGTTCGAATATTACCGAATTCACTTTAAAGTTAAGCAAGTGAAACAGAATTATTTTATTAACTGATTGGGGCGTTACAACCTATCCTCCTTAAAATATTTCCGTCCTCGGAAATACGAAACTAAGGTACTAGGTCAGAACTCCTACTACAAACTTTATACAAAAGCATAAAATATAAGTACACAAGGTACAACTGATACAACACAAAACTCGAAATCTGGATATCGAGCTCTGATCTCGGCCTCTCTCTCCCAAGTGGCTTCCTACTCGTCATGGTGGCTCCAGCAAACTTTGACGAGCTCTATATCTCTGTTTCTTAGTCGCTGAACCTTTCGGTCAAGGACTCCTACTTGATGTTCATCATATGACAGGTTCTGCCCGACCTCTAACTAGCCAAAATTTACTATGTGGCTCCGCACACATATTTTCTCAACATCGACACATGGAAAACGTTATGTACACCTGAGGCTCTGGGGGCAATGCAAGACGGTATGCTGCTACGCCAATGTTGGGTTCTATGAGGAACGTCAAACAACATGCACAGTATTGAACTTATCAAAATAAATCCTAACGCAACGGAATCTATAGTTAGGATATGGACGTTTACCTTTTAAAATTTTTGCCGACTCTGAGACGATGTAGAGTACCATTGGTGTAGTTCGTCTGAATACCACAATCTAATGGGCGAATAGATCTAGCCTTTAGTCGATTCTAATCGACACGTCAAACGAAGCTCGGACGAACGGTGGCTCGGGTCCCGGAATTGGTGCAGCGGATAGCTCGGTCGCGGGTCTCGCGCGGATGAACGCTGGCAGCAGTCACGGGCTCACGTGGGTGCGCGTTGGGCGCTAGCGAGAAGCACGGGGTCACTAGGCGCTAGCAGTGTACGCGCGCGGGTAGTCTTACGCTTGGGCGGACTGGCGCTGGCAGCTGGATACACGCGGGCATGGGCAGCAAGGCAGCAGGGGCACGCTGGGTTGTCGCGCGCGTGCGTTGCGACAATTCTATGCCGTTGCGGACTGGGCGAGCGTGTCTCCTGGGCGCGCAAGGAATAGCGTGCGCATGCAGAGGCGCGCACTGGGAACTCGTGAACGGCGACGGGTAGCGATGCACACGAGCATGCAGGCGGCGCTGGTACTCGCGGGTGGTTGCTATGTGTCGCTGCTGGGAGTTGGGACCGTGGCTAGCTGGGCGCGACTGCAGGCGGTAGCCTGCGGTTGCGATCGGCTCGCTTCCGGCGGCGATGGGCAGCTGCGGTGTTTTTCTGGCGACAGTCGACGGCGGCAGTGGGCGGCGATCGGCTGAGGAAGGTGGCCGGAAAATATGTAATAAAAGGCTCAAGTATATTGTACCAAAAAGTCTTCTAATGGATTACCTAAACACCTACTTCGATTAAACTTGGTGGAGCGTTTAATTAAATCTCCCTAACTCTCGAAGAAGCTATTTCTCACTCGTATGTACAGAGAAAAATCGTCCAACATAAACTTGTAAGAGAGATTGGGACATGGTGTATTTATAGGCTCCATTAAGGATCTTAAGGAGATGCTAAATATGGGCTTATCCCATTAGGCGTAGGAATCTTAATTCTACTCCAAATACTAATTCAATGTAGGAAAGAAATCTCCTACTAATCTAACTCTTCTAGAAGACTCCTTAGTCTTCTAACACTAGAGAAGATTCTAGTAGGAATACTTTTCCTAATTAAATTAATAATCATGGAATAAAATTAATTCCTAATTTAGGAAACCTAATTCTACTCCAATTAATAATCCAATGTAGGAAATATTTCTCCTGTTAGAGGTATGCTGTAAAAGCTCCTATTTA
>CACSLK010027813.1:3477869-3488384 GCA_902706635.1 Striga hermonthica
ATTCAATAGATTTGAATGTGCACATTGTCGACGTTCCTAATAGAACCCAACATCTCCTACTAATCTTCATCTTCTAGAATACTCCTTAGTCCCCTAACACTAGAGAAGATTCTAGTAGGAATATTATCTTCCAAATTAAATTAATTAATTTGGAATAAAATTAATTCCTATTTAAATGGAATTAAATAATAAAACGTCCCACTAGAGTAAAATTATCGCTCCCCATTTAGCCACTATTTGACCAATAAAATCAAGCCTCCATGATTAAATAATATTAATCCGATTGATCGATTTACCTCCCTATGTTTAAGATATAACGTCCGTTGATTAATTAAATTACTGAAAAAATAATTACTCAACTTCTTATTCATTTCTGAAATTAGTACCACTCAGAACCATAACCATTATGTCAGACAATCGTCTACCTGCAGGGTTTAACATAATGTACATTCCTGAGCTCATTTCGGGGACGTCATCGATCCAGCGCCACAAGAACATAGTGACCATAAATAATTTATAATAGCACATCCAGTAGCTACGGTTCATTCCTCATCGGCTGCTATGTCTCCCCGTGTTGATACGTACTCGAAGAACGGAAATCCCTAGTGTTTTGCGACCCTAATCCCAACTACAAAATTCAAGAACTCCAATATGACGATCAATATGCTCACAAAGAGGATGGTTAGTTCACGCCTATCTCTAGGCCCAGGTATTCTCAAGAGTTGAAACATCATTATTTCTCTTGAACCCTTCGCATCGACTTAAAGATGTCATGAAACAAAATTCTAAATTCACGAGAACCGATAATGGTCAACGGAAAAACTGAGACTTAACTTCATCCAAAATTCATCCAATGAAAGAAAGCAAAGATAAGAGAAATTTCCAAATTACGAAAATTAATATACCCATAGGAGTCTCAAAACGAAATTCAAACTTGTCTAACAAGACCAAGGAAAATAAACAAGGTCTATCAAAAGTAAAGAGGATCGAATTTCTAACAATAGAAGGAACAAATAATCATCTCAAGCCCGATATTCGGTCAACTGCTCAGCCTTGGTTCTCCTCGGCTTCAAACTGGGCCATCGTGTATACCCGTGCTCGACCTTCTTCACCAAACCTCGGCTGGGCCTGCTGATGCTGTTGCTGATGGGGCTGCTGGTAAGGTTGTTGTCTCGGGGGCTCGGGGCACATGTTGGCATAATGCCCGAGGCGCTGACAGTTGTAGCAGGTCTTCTGAGCGGCCCAACACTCTCCTGGATGGTTCTTGCCACAAGAGGCACACCTCGGAACCTGATTCTGAGCTACAGGGCGGTCGTCATGTCTATCCGATCCACCACCTTTTTCCTTCCGATTATCCCAGTGGGGCCCTACCTTGCTCTTGCCCGAACTAGAGCCGAGCGGCGCAGAAGAAATGGGTTAAACTAGCTGAGCAGAAGGGACAGAAGCATCGAGAGTCTGATTACTCTCCAGCTGGGTGGCTCGAATAACAGTCTCATCAAAGGAAAGATTTCCCTGGCTCGCAACATGCATACGGAGAGTTTGGTTCAGACCATCCCGGAACTTGTGGGCCTTCTTCAGGTTGGTGTCCACAATATGTGGAGCAAAGGCGCTCATGCGGGTGAACTCTCGCTAGCACTCCTCGACTGATCCTACCCTCTGCTTGAGATCCCAGAAAGCGCGCTCCATCCTCATGTGATAACTCTGAGGATAATACTTCTCCATAATCACCTCCTTCATGCGATCCCAAGTCAGGGCATTAAACTCTGCCTGCCTCAACCTCCAATAGCCGGACCACCATAGGGCGGCATCGCCCTTCAGCAAATAGCGGCCACAGACGACCTTCTGGACGTCGGTGCACTGCAGCAAATTGAAATTCTGCTCCAACTGACGGATCCACTCTGCCACAGCTTTGTGCCCTTCGACCCCAGTGAAAGTCGGCAGGGTCAACTGGCGAAACTGAATCACAATGATGAGACGAGCCCCAGCCAGATTGGGAGCCTTCTGGTGAGGTGGAGATGGGTATGGAGACGGAGGTGGAGACGGAGTAGGCTGACGGTTGCGAGCACTACGACGAGCCATAGTTCTACATCGAAAAATGGCCGAAAGAGTTTAGCACATTAATAAGGGAAATCTAGAGTTCAACACTAGAGTTCGCATTTTAAAGGTGGATAGATCCTAAGACCCCGATTTTGTTTCAATAATCAAGTAATACACAATAATCTCACAATTATTCAGGTACGCATACCTAAACTGGCGCGGCACGGCGAGAGCGAGTGGTCATAACACAAGGTCAAGCATATACTCACATAATTAAATTTTTATACTTAGACCAGGCTACAGAAACGCAGACTGTAACGCCCCAATTTTATTTGCCAAAAATCAGAATAAATTTTTTTCATATTTATTTTCTAAAACACTTGGCGGCGCTACTCATTTTAAAAACCATTCATCATCAATCATCATAAATTCAAACATAATCTCAACTCCCAAACAGGTTCCTCAACTTTTCAATATCCAAGGAGTTCACTCCTTAACAATAATCCAATATTAATTAATCAAAATACATTAATAACATTAATAAGTTCATCAAGCGGAAGCAATAATAATTACTATGACCACCACTCGCATCCCTCTGCCGTGCCCACGCAAACTAACCTGCATCCATGAAGAGCAGGTGAGGATGAGCACAAGAGGAAATAGTAGTGCTCACCACTATGCAGTAAATGTCATTCACAATATTGAAACAGTAATCATAAATCAATAAGGTATGGTCTCAGCATGTATACGAAACAATTATCTATCCCAATCCCCATGAATAATATCAATAATCAACACTCATGTGTACACACCTATCATTAGCTACAGCTAGTATCTTCGAAGGCATCGCCATGTGTCTTACATCGTCAACTAGACCGTAGGAGTACATGTCGAAGGCATCGCCATGTGTCTTACATCGACATTCATTTTGAAAGCATCGCCATGTGACTTACATCTAACAAACATATCGAAGGCATCGTCATGTAACTTACATCGATATGGCCCACCGTGGGTCTTAAGGGGAAATCGTAACAAGGGGATAACCGTTCGATGGTCGGTACAACTCACATCGAAGGCTACATGATTCACATACATACTTTGATCATACCACAAATAGAATAATAATAACCATAACAACATTTACAACATAGCCAATTTTCAAATAAAACCCACCTGGTATCCGGAGAAACAAATCACAGAAAATCAGGGAAAAAGGTAGGCCGAGAAAATAGCTCGTCCAATACCTACATTACACAAAATAGTCGTATGAAAGACTATCTAACACAGGAGCACTTAAATACATTAATGCGATATAACTTAGTCATATAGTTCAATAACGACACAAAACGTAGCTGCAGTCCAAAATTGAAAATAAACAACTCGCATTGTCTTACTATTTCCAAGATAACAGAAGCTACAAGTATGCTATTCAGATGATTCTAAAACCAATGTGCAGCTAACACATATATCCACATAACTTTCATGTTGATCACTTATGTCAAAAATAGCTTTACAGCCGAGTTTAAGCATAAAATACTTAGGTCAAGAAATCTGCCAACATAATTATTTACCAAGTTATAGCACTTCACTAAAAAGACAATAACTCAAGTTATAAATCTCTAAATCATGCAAACTCAGGACCTACAGAAACTACACAAGGAAAGCTAAAATTTTTAAGAAGAGCATATTTCCAAATTATTACGTTAAATGCCTCACTTCAGAACATACATTTCAATCATATACACAGTCACAGTTTTAAAAATTCTGGGTATAAACCCAACTTGAAAAATCATATAAAATCAATCAAAACTCCAAATTTCAAAATTTTAAAATCTACTGAACCCTAACTCAAAATACTACAATTTACATACAGAATACTTGTCCAAGAAATAGCTTCTTGGTTACGAAAAACTAAGCACAACCAACGGCTAAAACATGGAGTTTTTAACTAAATGCCAATCCAAATCATACACTCATGAACATAACATCAACAAGACACATATAATCACCACATATATCTCAAATAAGCTCATTTAAAACATAAGGAGGTCAGCCCTAACACGACTTTAACCGAATTCCACATACGATCACATAATTTGAACATGTAACACTAATGATCATACTACATAAGTCACATAAGCAAACACGCATGACCACACAAAATCCCAAGGTTTGACATAGCCTGCAACATCTTATGTGTACAAAATTCTACCAAACCAAACAATCAAGTATTTAACAACAAGACACCTTAACTTGAAATAAATAATTATCCTCACCAACACGCACACAAACACCACATAGCATGATAACAGATCACTTTTTCTCTACAAAATTAAACCAATCCTTGCACAATATATAATCCTCAAAACTGTACATTTAAACTCTTAAATGAATTCAACACCACAACATGTATATATAGCAAATAATTCCAGCTCAACACTCTAAACATAACAAGGCACAAAAAAACAATTATTCAAACTCGCAAACACGAAACTAAGATGTACGAAAAACAACAGTGTAAAACTCGATATTCACCTCTCTACGGATACAGCACGCACGACTGCACAACAGAGGTCAGAACCAAAAATTTAGCGGCCTCGGCGGCACTTCGGGGCTGCTCAATCGCTGCTCAGACGCCGGCGAGAAGCTGCAGCGACGGTTCACGATTGCCGGCGTGCGTGCGGGCTGAGATATGGCTCGGCATGGCTCGCGTGGCGGGACAAGGTCTCGGGACAGCAATGAGGGGATAAAACTGCTATACGTGCACTCCGACGGGACTCGACGGCTATGTTTGGTACTCCAATGGAATCCGACCGGACTCGACGGCTACGTTCGGCACTCCGACGAAATCCGACGGGACTTGACGGCTACGTTCGGGACTCCGAAGGGACCCGACGGAGGGTGATGATGGCGCTGAGGGACTGCAGGCTTAACGAGATGCTGCAAGACAATAGGTTCTTTGCTTGCTGTCCACAGGCGAAGGTCTGCAAGTTCACGCCGGCGAGAAGAGTTTGCAGCGATGGTGATGGCTATGGAGGATGGAGGTGCGAAGTCGATGATGGTGACAGGAAGATGATCTCAAGATGGTGGTGGTGGGCGATGGACGATTACGGGTCGCTGAGATGGTGATGAACGAATAAAAAAAATAGTGAGAAGGAGAGTAGAATTTAGGGTCTGCAGGGGAATGCTTTTTGACGAGCTAAGGGAACATCTGATTTATATAAATAGCAGCATAGGGTTTCACTATTCTTCACCTCCAAGCCACACACTCACACACGCATGAGAGAAGGAAAAACCGGGTCTGCTGGGCGTCGGTTCGGGCTTGCGGGTTCAATTGGTTCAGGCCGGAATTCGGTTCATCAATTATAATAATCAGGCTCGAACGCACGATAATTAATATAAAACCGGATACAATAAATATATATATATGATACACATAATTAATATTTTATTAATAATACACAATTAAACACATTATAATTAAATATAACACTTAGGCAATTAGACAAATAGACAATTAGTAAATAATAATAATGATAATAATAATAATAATCGAAGCAATAATATTAATAATAATAACTAAAAATTAGGCATTTAGCAATAATATTTATAATAATGATAATAAATATAGAAACAATCAATTAGGCAATTAAATAAAAGTAATAACAATAACAATAACGCTAATAAATAATCTCAAATAATACTTATTCAAATGGGGTATTACAGTCTATCCGCCTTACAAAGAATTCCGTCCTCGGAATTCAAAAATAATCATCTAGAAAGCACTAGAACGCAAAGGGAATATCAAAACATGAGATTTGGTATTCCCTCCGATTTTCGGTTTCTCTCTCTCCCAAATCGTCTTGCCCTCGACTCGACTACCATTACTGGACTTTGACGAGTACCCCTGCCGGTCTTTCCCTGATGGACCCTCGGTCCCAATAGGTCACCGGTACCTCCATACATGTGGGGTTCTGCCTAACACGCAACTCGTCACAAAACACACATACTTCGAGGTCACGCGCATGATCCTCTATAACGTGTCATGTATCCTCGAAATTTCCAGTGGTGCAGTCGATCATCAAGCTAAGTCATCGACTTGATAGAGGATCATAATAAACCTGACCGCAACCTCTTTTCTTACCACAAAGCTCCTCACTTCACTTGGTCATAACAATGCAATTGAGTATAACGACTCTTAAAGGTAAAACATCCAAAGTTGCCTCACTTCTTTAGACCTTTAAAGAAGACTTAGGTCATTGCAATACACGTGAAAAATTCTCAGAATCGATACGCATTTACACGCTAGGGACTTGGCAGCTGTGGCATGAACGGCTGGCCTGGCATGCGGCAACGCGGCATGCTACATGCGGCACACTACGCACGGCACTTCCTATAACTCGAGATGCATCACCGAGCGTGGCACGCCTGTGCGCGGCACCAACACGCAGTACACCTGCACCACCCACATCTAGTAGCTACGGTTCATTCCTCATCGGCTGTTATGTCTCCCCGTGTTGATACGTACTCGAAGAACGGAAATCCCTAGTATTTTGCGACCCTAATCCCAACTACAAAATTCAAGAACTCCAATATGACGATCAATATGCTCACAAAGAGGATGGTTGGTTCACGCCTATCTCTAGGCCCAGGTATTCTCAGGAGTTGCAACATCATTCTCTTTCTTGAACCCTTCGCATCGACTTAAAGATGTCATGAAACAAAATTCTAAATTTACGAGAACCGATAATGATCAACGGAAAAATTGAGAATTAACTTCATCCAAAATTCATCCAATGAAAGAAAGAAAAGATAAGAGAAATTTCTAAACTACGAAAATTAATATACCCATAGGAGTCTCAAAACGAAATTCAAACTTGTCTAACAAGACCAAGGGAAATAAACAAGGTCTATCAAAAGTAAAGAGGAGCGAAGTCCTAACAATAGAAGGAACAAATAATCATCTCAAGCCCGATATTCGGTCAACTGCTCAGCCTTGGTTCGGCTCGGCTTCAAACTGGGCCATCGTGTATACCCATGCTCGACCTCATTCACCAAACCTCGGCTGGGCCTGCTGATGTTGTTGTTGATGGGGCTGCTAGTAAGGCTGTTGTCTCGGGGGCTCGGGGCACATGTTGGCATAATTGCCCGAGGCGCTGACAGTTGTAGCGGGTCTTCTGAGCGGCCCAACACTCTCCTGGATGGTTCTTGCCACAAGAGGCACACCTCGGAACCTGATTCTGAGCTACAGGGCAGTCGTCATGTCTATTTGATCCACCACCTTTTTCCTTCCGATTATCCCGGTGGGGCCCTGCCTTGCTCTTGCCCGAACTAGAGCCGAGCGGCGTAGAAGAAATGGGTTGAACTAGTTGAGCAGAAGGGACAGAAGCATCGAGAGTCTGATAACTCTCCAGCTGGGTGGCTCGAATAACAGTCTCATCAAAGGAAAGATTTCCCTGGCTCGCAACATGCATATGGAGAGTTTGGTTCAGACCATCCCGAAACTTGTGGGCCTTCTTCAGGTCGGTGTCCACCATATGTGGAGCAAAGGCGCTAATGCGGGTGAACTCTCGCTCGTACTCCTCGACTGATCCTGCCTCCTGCTTGAGATCCCAGAAAGCGCGCTCCATCCTCATGTGATAACTCTGAGGATAATACTTCTCCATAATCACCTCCTTCATGCGATCCCAAGTCAGGGCATTAAACTCTGCCTGCCTCAACCTCCAATAGCCGGACCACCATAGGGCGGCATCGCCCTTCAGCATATAGCGGCCACAGACGACCTTCGGGGCATCGGTGCACTGCAGCAAATCGAAATTCTGCTCCAACTGATGGATCCACTCTGCCACCGCTTTGGGCCCTTCGACCCCAGTGAAAGTCGGCGGGGTCAACTGACGAAACTGAATCACAATGATGAGATGAGCCCCAGCCAGATTGGGAGCCTGCTGGTGAGGTGGAGATGAGTATGGAGACGGAGGTGGAGACAGAGTAGGCTGACGGTTGCGAGCATTACGACGAGCCATAGTTTTACACGAAAAATGGCCGAAAGAGTTTAGCACATTAATAAGGGAAATCTAGAGTTCAACACTAGAGTTCACATTTTAAAGTGGATAGATCCTAAGACCCCGATTTTGTTTCAATAATCAAGTAATACACAATACTCTCACGATTATTCAGGGACTCATACTTGAACTGGCGCGACACGACGAGAGCGAGTGGTCATAACACAAGGTCAAGCATATACTCACATAATCAAATTTTTATACTTAGACCAGTCTACAGAAACGCAGACTGGCTCTGATACCAAACTGTAACGCCCTACTTTTATTTGCCAAAAATCAGAATAAATTTTTTCAAATTTATTTTCTAAAACACTTGGCGGCGCTACTCATTTTAAAAACCATTCATCATCAATCATCATAAATTCAAACATAATCACAACTCCCAAACAGGTTCCTCAACTTTTCAATATCCAAGGAGTTCACTCCTTAACAGTAATCCAATATTAATTAATCAAAATACATTAATAACAGTAATAAGTTCATCAAGCGGAAGCAATAATAATTACGATGACCACCACTTGCATCCCTCTGCCGTGCCCACGCAAACTAACCTGCATCCATGAAGAGCAGGTGGGGATGAGCACAAGAGGAAACAGTAGTGCTCACCACTATGCAGTAAACGTCATTCACAATATTGAAATAGTAATCATAAATCAATAAGGTATGGTCTCAGCATGTATACGAAACAATTAACTATCCCAATCCCCATGAATAATATCAATAATCAACACTCATGTGTACACACCTATCATTAGCTACAGCTAGTATCTTCGAAGGCATCGCCAATGTGTCTTACATCGTCAACTAGACTGTAGGAGTACATGTCGAAGGCATCGCCATGTGTCTTACATCGACATTCATTTCGAAAGCATCGCCATGTGACTTACATCGAACAAACATATCGAAGGCATCATCATGTGACTTACATCGATATGGCCCACCGTGGGTCTTAAGGGGAAATCGTAACAAGGGGATAACCGTTCGATGGTCGGTACAGCTCACATCGAAGGCTACATGATTCACATACATACTTTGATCATACCACAAATAGAACAATAATAACCATAATAACATTTACAGCATAGCCAATTTTCAAATAAAACCCACCTGGTATCCGGAGAAACAAATCACAGAAAATCGGGGAAAAAGGTAGGCCGAGAACACAGCTCGTCAAATACCTACATTACACAAAATAGTCCTATGAAAGACTATCTAACACACGAGCACTTAAATACATTCATGCGATATAACTTAGTCATATAGTTCAATAACGACACAAAACGTAGCTGCAGTCCAGAATTGAAAATAAACAACTCGCATTGTCTCAGTATTTCTTTAACACCTCGCTATTTAATAATATCATAGTACGCATTTTTTGCAAATTTTCTGAATAATTTAATAAAATATTTATTTTGCGAAAGCTGATTCGGGGTGCTACCGTGAAAATCTGACTGAAAAACCGTTAATTTTAAACTTATAATAAAAACGGTTATATAATGTTTTAACCGACTAGTGTCGGACCAAAACTGAGTTTAAGTACTGAAAGTTTTAGCGGAACTGTAGCGTGGCCAAAACATAGTTTATACACAACAAAAAAAATATCCTGAACAACACGTCAGCTCACTCCTCGTCCCCGACCCTGTGACCTGAAAAACATCAAATAAGTGGGGTGTGAGCACTATAACACTGTGCTCCGTGGAAACTCATACTAAAGTAAAACAGTGAAAATAATAACAATATCATGATCCTGGCATATATAACTGAACTGAACTGAAACTGATAACTGATATTTGATACCAGTCTGAATAATCTGATACTGATCTCGTGACATAAGTCACCTGTCTGAAACTGAACATCTGCCGACAAAGCCGGACACCATGTGCACACTCTAGTGGGCAGATTAGGGCCTCTAGAACCCAGAATGGACCGGCAACTATTCCGAGCGGATACTGAATATACATACCTCAAACATGGTAGAGTAATTATAATCAATGTAGTACTTAGTCTGAGTCCCCACCTGAACTGCTGAAAATGCAGGTAGTGCTGATGCCTGATCAAACTGAAAAATAATATAAACAATTACTAAGGACTATGCTCAGACTGATAAATTAACTGATTAATTATGTTAAGATGCTCTACTCGACTTAACATGATATTCGGACTTAATCGGTTTAACTGAAACCGGTTAAATACAAAACTGAACTGATATTAATTTACTGGACTGAATTGAACCCGGAATTTTAACTGAAAATGGTACTGAAATTAAGAACCGGGACTGAAACTTTAAAATACGGACTGAACTGGTCCAACCGGTCTGAACCGGTCTAGACTGGACCCCCCGGTCCGCTGAACCGGTCGATCGCGCACTGGCTCGGTCAGCAGGCCTGCCGAGGCTGCGCACGCTGGCGCTGCCCGG
>CACSLK010027813.1:3504970-3522360 GCA_902706635.1 Striga hermonthica
ACATGATAAAATAAACATGAATTGCACAGGCGTTGCCAGGTAAAACATGAACTTACTCGGTCATAGCCTAACATGGCCCTAACCGAGCATAACTTGCTGTTTACATGCATTTCTTGACATGGGCTGAATAAACTGACTTGAACATGATCTGATTAACATGAAAAGAGGCTGAACATGAGGTTACCTCCTCAAGTACTCGAAGAATTTCATAAGGTGCGCATGATTACTTGGCTCCGAGTATGTGCGTGCGTTGTGTGTATTAGGGCTAATGTTTTGGCTTAGTTCTTGCTGAGTGTATGGCTTCGACTCTTAGACCTATTTTTGCCCCAATTGCTGATATATAATACGGTGGAGGATGAGGGAAAATTGGGATAATTGCTCGGCCAATGGCCTTGTGCCATGTGCCGCACGATTAAGGTCGAAGGGTGGCGTTTGGATGCCTACTCACCCTACGCATTGCTTAGTCATGGCTCCAGTCTTTGCACCAGTTGCACCAGCCTCCAAGTGTCCATGAACGGATGACTATGCACGCAAGGATTGGGGAATCTTGATCTTTCGGCGATTAGTTCGACTAAGCACGGCTTAGACGTGCTAAGGACATACTTATGCGCACTAATGGCCTGATGAAGGACCCGCTGATCGGTGCTGTTATTTATACGTGGGTTGTGAATAAACGGCGCACTCAGGGCCTTCGTTCATCCACGATAGGTGTATCTAGCAGACCCACTCAGGGCCTTCTTCTAGACACTGTGACTTCGAGACGCTCTCAGGGCCTTCTCTCCGACACTGTATGTAAACACGCACTGACGGCCTTTTTATCACACGTTAGAACATAAAGTTCCCCTCAATTGGCTCACCAATTCAATACTCAATTCAAGACATCCAATTATGATGAGGTACATGGGGTATTTATAGTTGCAAAATAAATCTAAGCCTAATAGATCTAGATCTACTATTCTATGCAATAATATAAATCCTAAAGCTAATAAATCTCCTAACATCTTCTACTACTAATAAATAAAAGCAATATGGAAATAAAATCCTAACATAACTAAAATACTAACTGATTGTCTTGCACACCAAGTATCTTGATGCTCAAGTAATCCACTCCCAAATCAAACTCTCGGCCGCCTTTGTACGCCCGCGTCGCACGCGTCATCCGTACGCTGCCTCTCGCGCTCGCCTAGTCCTTCGGCAACTAGGTCTCGCTTGCGCCCCTCGCACGCGCACGCCGTTTCGCGTGCTTCGCTCGTGCCGTCCATCCCCCGCGTGTGTCCTTCGCCTCTCAGCACTCCTAAGCCCGCAAGGCTAAGGCCTTGCGTACGTGCGCTCCAATCGTGACCCAATGTGCGTGCGCCCCCATCACTGGCCTGACCTTGCGCATGCGCGTCTTCGCCGCCCGACGCCCGCGCGCCACTGCCAACTCCCGTGGCCCGTTCGCCCGTCGTTTGCGCATCATCGCCCGATGCGTGTTCTTCGCACACTAGCCGTGCGCTCGTTCTTATGCCGCCGAACACCAACGCATCCCAGTCGACGTCCGTGGTCTGTTCGATAGTCGTGCACCTATGTTCATCTCGTTCGGTCCAACCGCGCGCATCACGGGCCGATGCGCGCCATTCGCCCATTGCCCGATCACCCTCGTGCGCCATCCACCCAACAACCTCCCCCTGTGCGCCACTTCGCCTAATGTCCAAGCGCCATGCACGTCTACGCCATTGCGCGTATGCGCGCCCTTGTCTATTGCCTTGTACGTGCCACTTCTCATGTGCTCGATTGCCCCTCATACGAGCTCGTACCCGTCTTCTAGGCTATGCATGCGTCGTTTTGGCCCTATTCTCAGCCTCCTTGGGTCGTTTCAGCTCGTGGACCTTCTCGTCGTCAGGGCTCGGAACCCACTTCCGCATCATTCCCCTCCTCTTCGAGACTTTCCTTGTCCTCAAGGATTTATCCACGACCATCCAAACATCGGGCACATCTTCTTCGATCTCAAATTGGAACGTCGCATCCCCTTCATTCGTATTGTTCCTCCTACGCGTCTCGTCATGGCCCTCGTCGACCACTGCCAAGATCTTGTTCTCCACTTCGATCGTGCCCAACATCTCCTCTTCAATCTTGATTACCTCGACCAAGACTTTACCCTTGACGTCGCCAACCGCCTCTTCTTCATCCTCGTCCGTTAACTCATGGGAGAATGAAGGTTCCTCGTACTCGACTTGGTCGAAGTCACGCTTGGTGACTTTGTCCTCACCATTGCCCGATAGATCGAACTTAAACAATGGCTCTTCTTCGACGAACTCCTTCATGACCCTTAGTTGTCCTTCATATTCCTCATTTTGCTCGTACATCTCCTCCAAATAATTTTGCTCCCATGGGGTCAAACTCCTCTCCAACCCTTCGAGGTATTCGAGATCCTCTTGATCCCACTCAACTAATGGCTCGAACAACATTATTTTTTTTTTTACTCTAAAAAATTCGAAAAAATCGAACCCAAAATAAAAATAAAACAAAGAGAAATTCGGCCCCTCAACAAAAGGTAATAATCGAACAAAAATCAAACAAAGGACTAACAAGATGACACTTTTTTTTTAAGACACGAAAAAAATTGAAAAATAAAAGGGAAAATTCGAACCAAAATTCGAATCCCAACAAAAAATAAAGAGAAATTCGGCCCCTCAGCAAAAGGCAAACCGAAAAAAAGAAAAGATAGGATAAATAAAAACACGATCTGCACCTCTCAATGAAAGCACCAATGATGAAGGACCGCTGATCGGTGTTGTTATTTATACGTTGGGTTGTGAATAAACAGCTCACTCAGGGCCTTCGTTTATCCACGATAGGTGTATCTAACAGACGCACTACGGCCTTCTCCTAGATACCGTGACTTTGAGACGCTCTCAGGGCCTTCTCTCCGACACTGTATGTAAACACGCACTGACGGCCTTGTTTATCACACGTTAGAACATAAAGTTCCCCTCAATTGGCTCACCAATTCAATACTCAATTCAAGACATCCAATTATGATGAGGTACATGGGGTATTTATATGTGCAAAATAAATCTAAGCCTAATAGATCTAGATCTCCTATTCTATGCAATAATATAAATCCTAAAGCTAATAAATCTCCTAACATCTTCTTCTACTAATAAATAAAAGCAATATGGAAATAAAATCCTAACATAACTAAAAGACTAATTGATTGTCTTGCACACCAAGTATCTTGATGCTCAAGTAATCCACTCCCAACTCAAACTCTCGGCCGCCTTTGTACGCCCGCGTCGCACGCGTCATCCGTACGCTGCCTCTCGCGCTCGCCTAGTCCTTCGGCAACTAGGTCTCGCTTGCGCCCCTCGCACGCGCACGCCGTTTCGCGCGCTTCGCTCGTGCCGTCAATCCCGCGCGTGTGTCCTTCGCCTCTCAGCACTCCTAAGCCCGCAAGGCTAAGGCATTGCGTACGTGCGCTCCAATCGCGACCCAATGTGCGTGCGCCCCCATCGCTGGCCTGACCTTGTGCGTGCGCGTCTTCGCCGCCCGACGCCCGCGCGCCACTGCCAACTCCCGTGGCCCGTTCGCCCGTCATTTGCGCATCATCGCCCGATGCGTGTTCTTCGCACACTAGCCGTGCGCTCGTTCTTATGCCGTCGAACACTAACGCATCCCAGTCGACGTCCGTGGTCTGTTCGATAGCCGTGCACCCATGTTCATCTCGTTCGGTCCAACCGCGCGCATCACGGGCCGATGCGCGCCATTCGCCCATTGGCCGATCACCCTCGCGCGCCATCCACCCAACAACCTCCCCCTGCGCGCCACTTCGCCTAATGTCCAAGCGCCATGCACGTCTACGCCATTGCGCGTATGCGCGCCCTTGTCTATTGCCTTGTACGTGCCACTTCTCATGTGCTCGATTGCCCCTCATACGAGCTCGTACCCATCTTCTAGGCCATGCATGCGTCGTTTTGGCCCTATTCTCAGCCTCCTTGGGTCGTTTCAGCACGTGGACCTTCTCGTCGTCGGGGCTCGGAACCCACTTCCGCATCATGGCTGTCGGGCGCGCTGCTGCCGCTGTGTACGGACAGCGCGGCCACGGTCGGCCCTTGCCGGCCGTCCGGAAACAACTCCCGAACATGCTGACCTCAAATGGCATAACATGAACACATGAACGGATTTATAGTGAAAACATGAAGTCTTGCTCGATGGACTGAACTTCGCCGCGGCAGACGCACCGTGCGCCGCCGACGGCGTTGAGCCGTTTTACGACCGAACTCACTTTCTTCTTGGCAAAACCTACTTAACTGAACATGAACATATCTTACTGAACATAATAACACATAGTGCTCAAAAAAACTGAACTTGACATGCAACAAGCACACGTACAGCCCGTGGTGTGCACTATACGTGCGATCACATCCCTTTGGCCGAAACACCGCAAAACATGACTAATCACCCGAACACTTAAGCTAATCTAAACATGATATTGATATTGCATATAAAGGCTAAATATACGAGGATAGCTCGGAGAATTCAACTTAGAACATGACATGACTTGGCACGACTTCTCGCACGGCCTTTACCACACATAACACGCATGTACGCCTAAACTGAAAATCGAGCTTAATAAACGTAATAATCTCAGCCTACAATGACAGGGATTTTACCCCCGATTATGCTCAATTGACGACACTAATTCAGATTCCCGTGTTCGTGTGGCTCTCCGTGAGCGATGCGACACCGTGCGGTACCTTGCGGCATAGCGTGTGATGGCTTGCGGTGCGTGCGACGGACTGCTACTACGCGGCGGGTGCTTGCGTGCGCCTGGTTGCCGTGCGGTGCGCTGACTGCCGTGGAGTACTGCTGCTACGCGTGCGATTGCTCGGTACTTGCGATAGCTTGCGTACAATCTCTTAGGATTCCTCACAACTCACTCAACTTTCGGTACTTAGCATAATAGGTGAAGAAAATGGAACAAAAATTTTCCAAACACCCCCTTTTTATACTAAGCCGAAGAGGTGTGGTGTTGGGAGCTTAATGATGTGGCTTAAGGAGGTTAAAGACACTTGTCTTAAGTAAATTCAACCTTAATGTTAACTCATCACATAACTTGATTAGTCATCTATAATGACTTAAGAAAGAGCCACGTTTAAAGCTTAATAATGAAGAGAAATTTGGATAAAACCACAACATTTCCCACTCAAAATGTACGGCTTTTATTTAGGCTAAATGTGATTAATTACAATTAATTGCATTTAAATGCTTAATTAACTAATTAAGCATAATACTTAATTACCAAAATTATTTCGAACGTAAACGGTACGTCGAAAATAATTTCTGGTAATTTCGACTGAAATGACTGAAAATAATTAATTCCGAAAATATCGGAACTAAAAAAATAATTTATACTGATAAATTGACGGGATATTACAATCCTCCCTCCTTACAAAATTTCCGTCCTCGGAATTTCAAAACATGGCTGAATAAACATGAACTACGTACATAGAATAAGAAAATATGTACATCAAAACTGAAAATCTGGAAAACGAGCGCGAATATCGGACTCCGCCTCCCAAGTAGCTCCGTGGCGATCCCATTGAATACGCACGAGGGGAACATCTCTCTTCCGAAGCCGACGAACCTGACGGTCTAGTACAGCTACCGGTCGCTCCTCGTACGAAAGATCTGGCTGAACCTAAATATCTGAATGGGGAATGACATGATCGGGGTCGCACACGTACTTACGCAACATCGATGCGTGAAATACATTATGAATGCCTGATAACTCGGTAGGTAGGGCTAATCGATACGCGACCTCGCCTACTCGCTCGAGAACCTCGAACGGACCGATGAATCGAGGGTGCAACTTTCCTCTCTTTCTGAATCGCACAACTCCGCGAATCAGACGAACTCTGAGAAAAGCTAGCTCGCCAACCTCGAACTGAATATCTCGTCGATGATGATCTGCTGAAGATTTCTGTCGACTCTGAGCTGTCTTGAGTCTCTGCCAAATCAAATATACTGAAAATAATAAAGGATTATCAGCCTTGTACCGTTCTCGGGGAAATTGCACGGAAGGAGGTTCGAACGGGGCTGAGGATGGTCGCGGGCACGCGGGGGAAGGCCTGCGGACGTCTACTGTGCGCTGGCGGGCTTCGCGGGGACACTGGGCGTGCTTGTTGGCCTCGCGAGGGACACTGGACGCCAAGGGGTGCACGATCCGCGACTCACGAATGGGTGATGGCAATGGTGCTGGCCCGGGACGGCGATGGTGAACGCGGCGGAGGGCGGCGATGAAAGCGAACGAAACGAAAAAAAAGAAAAGGGGAGAGATCGAGGGAGAAGAGAGAAGAGGAGAAAAAAATATGCTGGGGAAAAATTTGACGTAAGGAGGGAGTCCCAATCTCTTCCTCATATAGGCTCCTTAAGGTATGGTAAGTCTCCAAGATTAAGCACTGACCATAAACCTCACAAGGAGGGAAAAAGGAAAGGCTCCAAATTGATCCACTTACCAAACAAAGAAGAAAAAGAGAGGGAGGGGCGGCAGCTAGGTTAGGCTGGGCGCGGCCTTCGGGCGTGGCTCGCGGGGTTCGACCGGAGGCTCGGTTCGACGGTTAAATTAAAATAATGATAATAAATAAAATATTATAAATAGTATTTAATATTTATAATAAAATCTCTACAATTAATATTTATTTAATATACACAATTAGGCACATAAATTCATTTAGGCAATTAAACAAATAGCAATTGATATTTAATATAAGTGGCAACAATAATAATAAATAATAATAATAATAACAATAAAAATCCAATTTATTCATAAACGAACGGGGCGTTACAGTCTACCCACCTTACAAAGAATTCCGACCTCGGAATTCAAAAATGAAACTAGAAAGCAATAAAATACAAAGGAGAACTCAGAACTCAAAGTTCGGATAACGCCTCCTAATACCGTCCTCCCTCTCCCAAGTCGCCTCGGTCTCATTGTGTCGGCTCCACAGCACCTTCACCAAGCTCACTGCCCGGTTCCTCAACTGATGGACCTTCCGATCCAGAATAGCTACCGGCACCTCCTCATAGGTAAGGTCTCGCTCGACCTGCAGCTCGCCGAAGTCCACTACATGATCAGGATTATGCACATACTTCCGAAGCATCGAGACATGGAACACGTCGTGCACACCCGACAAGTCTGGTGGTAAAGCCACCCGATACGCTAAGTTCCCGACTCGGTCGAGGATCTCGAACGGCCCAATATAACGAGGTTTAAGCTTCCCTTTCTTCCCGAAGCGAATCACACCTCGCATGGGTGAAACCTTAAGAAGGACCTGATCTCCTACCGCATACTCATGCTCATGCCTCTCCCGGTCGGCATAGACCTTCTGCCTCTCCTGGGCAGACCTGATGGCCTTCCGGATGTCCTCAACGGTCGCAGCAGTACTCTGAACAAAATCCGGTCCTGTAATCCTCCTCTCTCCAACCTCATCCCAATACAAAGGGGTCCGGACCTTACGTCCGTATAATGCCTAGTATGGGACCATCTTGATCGAAGAGTGGTAGCTGTTGTTGTAGGTCAGCTCGACTAGCGGAAGGGCATACTCCCAAGTCAGGCTTCGGTCCAAGACCACAGCCCTCAAAATATCCTCCAAATACTGGATCACACGCTCTGACTGGCCATCTGTCTGGGGGTGAAAGGCTGTACTGAACTCCAGCCTCCTCCCCATGGCTCGGTGCAACGTCCTCCAGAACTGGGATGTGAACTTGGCATCTCGATCCGAAACAATCTCCACAGGCACTCCATGAAGCTTAACAATGTCCTTGACGAACAACTCGGCGTAATCACTCGCCTTCATGATCGTCCGGACAGACAGAAAATGGGCAGTCTTCGTAAGGCGATCCACTATCACCCAAATCGAATCGTACCCGCTCCTCGATCTCGGAAGTCCAACCAAGAAATCCATGGTGATGCACTCCCACTTCCACTGGGGAACCTCCAGGGGCTGCAACAACCCTCTCGATTTCTGGCGTTCAGCCTTCACTTGCTGACACACCAGGCACCCATCCACGAACTTCGCTACCTGCCTCTTCATGCCTCGCCACCAGAAGGACTTCCTCAGGTCCTGATACATCTTCGTGCTACCAAGATGGATGGTGTACGTGGCGCTATGGGCCTCCCTCAAAATCTCTCTTTGCAGCTCCCACACTCTCGGAACACAAAGTCTACCCTCGAAGACCAAGGCTCCATCGGATGCGACTGCGAATCCACCAACTCTACCAACTGCTGACAACTCCTTCATACGGCATAAAAAACGGTCATTTGGTTGCTCGGCGACTATCCTCTCCCGTAGGGTCGGTCCCACAACCAAAGAGGCCAGCATGCCCCCAGCTGCTGAGGTCGACTCCACTACCTCTAGCCGCAATCGCTCGAACTCCCGAAGAAGAACATCCTGCTCGGTAAACAAGCAAGAAAGCTGGCCATAACTCCTCCGACTAAGAGCATCGGCTACCACATTAGCTTTCCCAGGATGATAGCTAATGGTGCAGTCGTAGTCCTTGACCAGCTCCAACCATCTACGTTGCCTCATGTTCAGCTCCTTCTGAGTGAAAATGTACTTTAGGCCCTTGTGGTCGGTAAAGATCTCGCACTTGCCTCCATAGAGGTAGTGCCGCCAAATCTTCAAGGCGTGGACAACAGTAGCTAACTCGAGATCATGAGTGGGATAGTTCTGCTCGTGAGGTTTCAGCTGCCTCGAAGCATAGGCTACGACTTTCCCCTGCTGCATGAGAACACAACCCAGGCCCATCTTCGAAGCATCACTATAGACGGTGAACTCCAAAGTAGGGTCGGGTATGGATAGGACAGGCGCGGTAGTGAGTCTCCTCTTCAACTCTTGAAAACTCTCTTTGCACTGAGGACTCCAATCAAACCTCATGGCCTTCTTCGTAAGGTTGGTCAGTGGCTGGGCTATCTTCGAGAAACCCTCGATAAACCTCCTGTAGTATCCAGCTAACCCCAGGAAACTACGAACATCTGCGGCACTCCTTGGCGTATCCCATTTGCTCACTGCCTCGATCTTGCTGGGATCCACCTCAATGCCTCTAGCTGCCACAATGTGGCCAGGGAATGCCACACGGTTCAGCCAGAACTCGCACTTCGAGAACTTAGCATACAATTTCTCGCGGCGAAGAGTCTCCAGCACAATCCTCAGATGCTCCTTGTGCTGATCGATATCTCGAGAGTAGACCAGAATGTCGTCGATGAACACAATGACGAACTGGTCCAGGAAAGGATGAAAGACCATATTCATAAGGTCCATGAAAATGGCTGGGGCATTACTGAGTCCGAAAGGCATGACCACGAAATCATAGTGGCCATATCGGGTACGGAAAGCAGTCTTGGAGATATCCGACTCCCGAATCTTCAACTGATGATAGCCAGATCGCAAATCAATCATTGAGAAGACGCTGGCTCCTCTCAGCTGGTCGAAAAGGTCCTCGATACGGGGAAAGGGGGTACTTGTTCTTGACTGTAAGGGCATTCAACTCCCGATAGTCAATGCACATGCGCATAGATCCGTCTTTCTTCTTCACGAATAGGACGGGCGCACCCCACGGTGAAACACTCGGGTGAATGAAACCGAGCTTAAGCAACTCCTGGATCTGGGCCTTCAGCTCTTGAAGCTCCTTCGGCGCTATACGATAAGGGGCCTTAGAAACGGGGCCGACTCCGGGAATTAGGTCAATAGTGAACTCCACCTGGCAGTCTGGTGGTCCTCCAAGTAAGTCATCAGGAAAGACATTGAGGTACTCGCATACGATAGATACTCGCTCGGGTACCCGCTCATCAACAACGTCGGATACCATGGAAACAAGATAGCCTTGACAGCTACCCTTGGAAAGGCTCTTCCTAGCTTGCATAGAAGAGATGACCCGAGGCACAGTCCTCGAACTCACCCCAAAGAACACAACCGGCTGATCAAAAACGGGATAAAGGGTGACTTCGCGCTCCTGGCACCGGATATCGGCTTGGTAACGGGTGAGCCAGTCGATGCCTAAGATCACGTCGAAGTCTCGCATATCAATAACATAAACATCAGCCTACAGAACTCGACCACCAATACATATGGGAAGATTGCGAACCACTGAATCAAAGATAATATTTTTTCCCGAGGCTAGACTAACCTTGAGAGGATCACAAGCATGCACGGTGCTAACAGATAAAGCTTCCAGGCAACGAGAAGAAATAAAAGAATGGGTAGCACCGGTATCACATAAAGCAAAGACAGGCACATGGGATATCGAAAGCATTCCGGACATGGTACCTGCATTGCGAGCAGCCTCATCATGGGTGATGGTGTAGACACGGGCCTGACCCCCAGCCCTCTGCTGGAACGGTGGGGGCTGCTGCTGCTGATGATAGGGCGGCTGTTGCTGCTGCTTTTGTCTCTTTGGCTTACGGAAAACATTGGCCTAGTGTCCCGGGCGGTTGCAGTTGAAACACGTGCGCTGGTTAGCTAGGCACTCACCGCTGTGGGATCTACCGCATTTCTGGCAGGCTTGGGCGGTGGAGGATCGGTTGTCGCGTCTATCAAAATTACCCTTCTTGCCCTTCTTCTTGTTCTGGAAGTCGGACTTCCTCTTGCCCGAACTAGAGCCGGACGGCAAAAATGAGATGGGCTGAGCGTACTGGGAAACGGTCTGAGAAGGCTGGGAGGCATGATAATAAGAAGGAACTGGAGTCAATGGAATAAGACAGCTCTCTACCTCCTGAGCCCTACTCACGATATCTGCATAAGACATCTGTCCGTGGCTTCCCACCAGCTCACGGATCCTCTGGTTGAGCCCCTTGAGGAACTTGCGGGCCTTCTTGGCAATGGTGTTCACGGCATCGCCCACAAAAGGCACATGCGGGTGAAGGTGCGGACATACTTATCCACCGTAGAACTTCCCTGTTGCAAGTGGTAGAATTCATGCTCCATTTTGTCCCAAAAGCTTTGGGGGAGAAACTTGCTACGCACCATCATCTTCATTTGCTCCCAAGAGAGAGCCTGAAGCTCTGCCTCCGGCTTCCGAGCCCAGTGGTCAATCCACCAGTCGAAAGTGTCCTCCTTCATCTGATATGCTGCAAGGGACACTCGCTGACGGTCCGGGAGGGGAAGTACAGCGAAGATCTTGTCCAGTTCTTTGATCCACTCCAGCACAGCTGTGGGGTTTTCAGACCCCGCAAAGGTTGGTGCATTCATCCTCTGAAACTGAATGATAAGCTGAGTAAAGTCCATGGCCGGAGGGGCCTGGTGCTGCCGGGGCGGAGAAGGCTGCGGGATGGTTGACGATAACGGTTGTTGTTGCGAGTATTCATACTTCTACATTGTATAAGTCGAACAAGGTTTAGCACAAGAACAAACAAAATAATCAATACTTGCTGAAGTCTAGAGTTCGCCAAATAAACACTAGAGTTCGGTTAAATCATGGTGGATAGATCCTAAGCCCCAAATCACAAGTTCATCACGAGTAGTTTCATTACTACATGTACTTCATCTACATAACAAGTATTTTGATTAATACTTTAAACAAAACATACCTTAAGCAGCGCGGAGTGACGAAGATGAGTGGTCATAACACAAGGTCTAAACACATATTAACATATTAAACCAGTCTACAGAAACGCAGACTGGCTCTGATACCAAATTGTAACACCCCACTTTGATTTAAAGAAATTCCGGACTTTCCAAAAATCAATAGAAAAATTTTCGAGATCATTTTCGAAATTTAATGGGTGTTAAACAACATTTTCATAACCCAAGTCTTATCTGGGCTCACGGGGATTCATTACCCAGTTTTCACAAATGGTTTTCATTAACCGAACATACCACGAGGCACAATTCTTAACACGAATATATAATCAAACCATATTACCCAACATTAGGGTTCCATAAATTTTTCCAAAAACACACAAGTCATAAGTTCTGGAAAATAGTTTAGTCAAATCTCATCATAAAGGCTCATGAAACCTTATTATTCAAACGGAAGCAATAACAAGCATAAATAAATGACCGACCCACTCGCCTCTTCTCATCACCCAGCTTCTGCTTAACCTGCATCGGTGAAGAGCAGGTGGGGATGAGCACAAGATGAAAAGCGTGCTCACCACTATGCACATATATCACAATTTAATAATGAAGAGAAGGTATGATTAGAGTATGAACATAAAACAATATCTCTGTCACGTCTCCTAATCACAACACAACATAATACCCACGTGTGCACATCTTTCATTAGCCAAGGAAAGGGGATTCATTACCCTAACTCATGGGGGTACGTGCCATACGACAAGGCACGACCTTTCATTAGGTCTTACGGAGACTTACCTCGCAGGTAACCGTATTACATCGACGGGGACAACCGTACTGACGGCCGAATTAGCTCACGCTGATAGGCTACATGGTTTACGTACATACTAAAGTCATACCACATCAACATTACAATAAACACATAAGGCATAGCAAATTTTAGATTAAAACCCACCTGGTATAGCAAAGGAATGTGGCACACAACGGGAGTAGGCAGCGAGCACGGCTCGTTAGACATCTACAATAATTATATACTAGGATCAACACCTACTTGACCTTAGAGAACAATCACAAGCATACATTGGTCGAACTTGATTCAACCAAGTAGTTTGTGAAGTTCCGTGGATATTGGAACACTTGAGTCCTACATCTAGACTTGACCAAAAAGCATATTAATAACACGTATAGTCCTAGAACACTAAACGAAGTCAAACAGTTTAAAGGCACAAATAAGGGTTCGGGAAAAATTATAAGAAAAGCTTGGGTCGGGCCCCGGGCTGCTCGTTGGCACGGACGTGCACGGCTGGGAGCGGCTGGTGGTGCGCACGGGCACTGGGCACTGTGCTGGGGGTGCTGGGTGCTGGGCTGCGGGTGCTGGGGCGCCGGGCCGCGGTGCTGGGGTGCTGGTGTGCGCTGGCATGCGCTGGGGCGCTGTGCGTGCGCGCTGGCGTGCGCTGGGGCGCTGTGCGTGCGTGATGAAGACCGTGTGTCTCGATTGCCGACAAGCCGCTCCCGCGCCTTAAATCGTTCGATAGGTGTTAGGAAGTCGCACACTCGCAGCCTTTCTAACGATTATAGTTGCAAAAGAATTCAAGAAGAAAACTAGAGCAAAGAGTTTGAACAAAGTTCGGTTTTTTATATTAAGAAGAATCAATGATATAATTAACAAGAGGAAGGGCCTTTATATAGGCATCAACTAGATCTAGTCCTAATATAACTATAACTCTAATAAAGCAATAAAATATTAGGTGTCCTAAACAAACTAGAAAACAAGGAAATAAATATCTAAAATATCTCTTGCTTGCGACTCAAGCCGCCATTGCGCGCGTCCGCGTTGCCGAATTGCCCAAGGACTAGGGCTTCATCATCCATTCCCGCGCATGCGTCCAGCAGCTCGCCTAATCCTCGCGCGCCTAGGCAAGTTCGCGCGTGCACCCCGTCGCCTGCGCGTTCAGCCCCGCGCTCGGCCCCGATAATATCGAGCGCGTCATCTTCCGCGCGCGCTTGCCCATCCGCGTATCGCGCCTCTCCGACACGATGACTTAGCCTCCTTCGCGCATGGCACGCGCGACTCGCTGCATTCTTGAGCCTTCTCGCCGTGTCCGCATCATTCCCATCCCCTTCAAGTGCTTCCTTGTCCTCAAGGAAAAAATCGGGGAACAGTTCGCGCATCTCGTCCCAACTTTGCAATGTCGCTTCCTCACTCGGCAAGTCCTCCCATTCGACGAGCACCTCCCAAAAATATTTTCCAGCCTTTTTGACTTGTCGGTACTCCATCGCGCGGCTTGGCCGCACCATAACCTGCCCGTCCGGCGCGACCGCGGGTAGTCGATCTTTTGCCGTATGCGTCTCGCCGAGTCGTTGCTTGAGTTGTGAGACGTGTATGACCGGATGGATATGGGAATCGTCCGGCAACTCAAGTCGATAAGCAACCTTCCCAACCTTGGCCAAAATTTTATAAGGCCCGTAATATCGAACTCTGAGTTTGGTCGCGGCCCTTTGCGCGGCCGTCTTTTGCCGAAACGGCCTCAACTTCAAGTATACCCAATCCCCGATCTCAAACTCTACGTCGCGCCGCTTGCCATCATGGTACGCCTTCATCCTATTGATCGAGCCCTCCAACGTCCGCTTTAGCTCGCGCAACATCAAGTCACGCTCGACCAACTCTCGATCGACCTCATCTTTGACAGCGCTCCCCATCGAGTAACTCACGATCGTCGGCGGTTTGCGCCCGTACACCAACTCGAACGGCGTTGCCTTAGACGAGCTATGGTAAGTGGTGTTATACCAATACTCGGCCCAAGGTAAATAAGTCTCACCGCTTTGGAAATTGATGCACATAGCACCTAAGGTACTGCTCGAGCATGCGATTGGTCACCTCTGTCTGTCCGTCGGTTTGTGGATGAGCTCATGCTTAGCTCGGTTCCCTGCAATTTAAAGAACTCCGACCAAAAGCTACTCATAAATATCCGATCTCGGTCGGACACAATTAACCGCGGCACCCTATGCAATTTCATCACATATTCGACAAATAATTTTGCTATAGACTTAGCCGTGTATGGATGAGTAAGTGGAATAAAATGTGCATACTTGGTAAGACGGTCGACTACCACCATGACTCCATTGAACCCATTCGAGAGTGGAAACCACTCGATAAAATCCATGGTGATGTCCTCCCAAATATGTGCGGGGACTGGCAAAGGTTGGAGCAGCCCGCCTGGTCGACGTGCGTCCGCCTTAGTGCGTTGGCACTCATCACATCGCCCAACGTAGTCGCGCACATCGCCCCTCAGCCCTGGACAATAAAAAGTGCTCGCAATCCTCATCCATGTCCGGAACACCTCGGAATGTCCTCCAAACTTTGAGTCGTGGAAGTGCCGGATGATTTCCTCGCGCAACGATCCCGCATCGGGCACGACGACTCGACCCTGATAAAGGAGCAATCCATCGTGCATGTCATGGTCCTCGTCCTCGTCGTGTCCTACGTTCAGCTTCTCGATCATGTCCCGGCAATGTGCATCCTCGTCTTGCGCTTTCCGAAGCTCGGCCCAAACGGCCCACGTCGGCCCCGTCACGGCGTCGAGCTCGGCCACGTCCTCCCGTCGAGACAATGCGTCGGCCACGGTGTTCTGGCGACCGGGCCGATACACTATCTCGAAGTCGAACCCGATCAATTTGGATACGAACTTCTGCTGCTCGGGCGTCACGATACTTTGCTCGAGCAAGTGCTTGAGCGGCTGCTGGTCCGTGACAATCCGAAAGCGTCGCCCAAGCAAGTACGGCCTCCATACGCGCACGGCCTCGACCACGGCTAGCATCTCTTTTACGTATGCGGACAACCCTAAGCGCGTCGGCCCGAGAGCCTTGTTGAGATAAGGCAAGGGTCGTCCTTCCTGCACTAGAACCGCTCCGATTCCAATGTCGCTCGCATCCGAGAAAATCTCGAACAACACATCAAACCTCGGCATCGCGAGCACGAGTTTGGTCGTCATGGCCTTCTTTAGTTCCTCGAAAGCCTTTTCTCTCGCCTCCGTCCACTTGAATGCTCCCTTCTTCGTCATCTCCGTAAGTGGCTTTGCGATGGTCCCATAGTCCTTCACGAATTTTCGATAATAGCCCGTGAGACCAAGGAACCCTCGCAACTGCATCAAGCTCGTGGGTTTCGGCCATCCCACCATCGCCTCGATTTTCCTTGGATCCACCTTAACGCCATCATGAGAAATAAAGTGCCCGAGGTACTCGACCACTTCTTGAGCAAACGAGCACTTGGACGGTTTGATGTAGAATGAGTTAGCCTCCCAAATCCCCAAAACAATTCGCAAGTGCTCGAGATGATCTGCCCATGTTTTCGAGTACACCAAAATGTCATCAAAGAATACTAATACAAACTTACGTAGGTACCTCTTAAAAATCGAGTCAATGGCAAACTAAAAGGTCGACGGTGCATTGCACAACCCAAAAGGCATCAGGAGATATTCGTAGTGCCCTTGGTGCATGCGAAAAGCCGTCTTGAGCACGTCCTCCTTGGCCAACCTGATCTGATGGTAGCGGTAATATCCCGTCAATTTATCAGTATAAATAATGTTTTTAGTTCCGATATTTTCGGAATTAATTATTTTCAATCATTTCAGTCGAAATTACCGGAAATTATTTTCGACGTACCGTTTACGTTCGAAATAATTTTGGTAATTAAGTATTATGCTTAATTAGTTAATTAAGCATTTAAATGTGATTAATTGTAATTAATCACAATTAGCCTAAATAAAAGCCGTACATTTTGAGTGGGAAATGTTGTGGTTTTATCCAAATTTCTCTTCATTATTAAGCTTTAAACGTGGCTCTTTCTTAAGTCATTATAGATGACTAATCAAGTTATGTGATGAGTTAACATTAAGGTTGAATTTACTTAAGACAAGTGTCTTTAACCTCCTTAAGCCACATCATTAAGCACCCAACACCACACCTCTTCGGCTTAGTGTAAAAAGGGGGAGTTTGGAAAATTTTTGTTCCATTTTCTTCACCTATTATGCTAAGTACCGAAAGTTGAGTGAGTTGTGAGGAATCCTAAGAGATTGTACGCAAGCTATTGCAAGTACCGAGCAATCGCACGCGTAGCAGCAGTACTCTACGGCAGTCAGCGCACCGCACGGCAACCAGGCGCACGCAAGCACCCGCCATGTAGTAGCAGTCCGTCGCACGCACCGCAAGCCATCACACGCTACGCCGCAAGGTACCGTACGGCGTCGCATCGCTCACGGAGAGCCACACGAACACGGGAATCCAAATTAGTGCCGTCAATTGAGCATAATCGGAGGTAAAATCCCTGTCGTTGTAGGCTGAGATTATTACGTTTATTAAGCTCGATTTTCAGTTTAGGCGTACATGCGTGTTATGTGTGGTAAAGGCCGTGCGAGAAGCCGTGCCAAGTCATGTCATGTTCTAAGTTGAATTCTCCAAGCTATCCTCGTATATTTAGCCTTTATATGCAATATCATGTTTAGATTAGCTTAAGTGTTCGGGTGATTAGTCATGTTTTGCGGTGTTTCGGCCAAAGGGATGTGATCGCATGTATAGTGCGCACCACGGGCCGTACGTGTGCTTGTTGCATGTCAAGCTCAGTTTTTTTGAGCACTATGTGTTATTATGTTCAGTAAGTTATGTTCATGTTCAATTAAGTAGGTTTTGCCGAGAAGAAAGTGAGTTCGGTCGTAAAACGGCTCCACGCCGTCGGCGGCGCACGGTGCGTCCGCCGCGGCCAAGTTCAGTCCATCGAGCAAGACTTCATGTTTTCAGTATAAATCCGCTCATGTGTTCATGTTATGCCATTTGATGTCC
>CACSLK010027813.1:3545512-3556634 GCA_902706635.1 Striga hermonthica
TTTTGATAGAGGGACGAAAAACGAAAAGAAAGAGAAAGGGAATGGGGTAGAAGAAAAACACACGATCAACACCTTTCAATGAAAGCACCAATGATGAGGATCGTGTGTTTCGACCTCCGATAAGCCGCTAACCCGCGCCTTGAATCGCCGATAGTGTTCTTCGAGCCACAACAGCGCCTCTTGGAACGAATAAAATTGCAATAATATTCTGGTGAAAAGACTAAAGCAAAGTGGGAGAACAAAGTTCTAGATTTCTATTGACTTCTTGGATGATTAAAAATAACATGGGGTAAGGGCCTTTTTATAGGCACAAATTATATCTAAGCCTAATCCACCTAGGGATCAAATAAAGCAATAAAATATTAAGTAACCTAAACAATCTAGATCTCATAATGTAAGATGGAAACAACTTGGCTTGCACTCCACTCAACTCTCTCTCTTCGGCCCCTTGCACGCGACCGCCCTACACCCAACCGCCTGCGTCGCCTAGTCCTTGCGGTACTAGGGCGCGCCGCCTCAATGCGCGCGTGCAGCAGCGCCCAACGTGCGGCACACGCCATCGCTCCCGGCTGCTCCTCTGCGCGCGTGCTGCCCCGCCTTTCCGCATGCCTCGAGGCATGAGGCCTCGTCCGCTGCGCGTGCCTCCCCCGCGCCCAACTTTTCCGCGCGCGCGCCTGTCAACCCCGCGCTACGCACGTCCTGCCCACCTACGCCACGCACGCCATCTGCGCACACCGCCCGCACATCCGCGTGCTGATCATTCTCGCTCGCCACGCGCGCATTACGCTCGAGTGCGCGTACTTCGGCCGTCTCTCGGGCTTGCCTCTTGCGTGCGTGATATGCCCGGCTCGCAGCGTTCTTGAGCTGCCTAGCCACTTCCGCATCACAGCGTCCCAGCGCATGCCAGCACCCTAGCACCGCGGCCCAGCGCCCCAGCGCCCGCAGCCCAGCACCCAGCACCCCCAGCACAGTGCCCAGCGCCCGTGCGCACCACCAGCCGCTCCCAGCCGTGCACGTCCGTGCCAACGAGCAGCCCGAGGCCCGACCCAAGCTTTTCTTATAATTTTTCCCGAACCCTTATTTGTGCCTTTGAACTGTTTGACTTCGTTTAGTGTTCTAGGACTATATGTGTTATTAATATGCTTTTTGGTCAAGTCTAGATGTAGGACCCAAGTGTTCCAATATCCACGGAACTTCACGAACTACTTGGTTGAATCAAGTTCGACCAATGTATGCTTGTGATTGTTCTCTAAGGTCAAGTAGGTGTTGAACTTAGTATCTAATTATTGTAGGTGTATGACGTGTCGTGCTCGCTGCCTACTCCCGTTGTGTGCCACATTCCTTTGCTATACCAGGTGGGTTTTAATCTAAAATTTGCTATGCCTTATGTGTTTACTATAATGTTGATGTGTTATGACTTTAGTATGTACGTAAACCATGTAGCCTATCGGCGTGAGCCGATCCGGCAGTCGGTACGGTTGTCCCCGTCGATGTAATACGGTTACCTGCGAGGTAAGTCTCCGTAAGACCTAATGAAAGGTCGTGCCTTGTCGTATGGCACGTACCCCCATGAGTTAGGGTAATGAATCCCCTTTCCTTGGCTAATGAAAGATGTGTAAACGTGGGTATTATGTTGTGTTGTGATTAGGAGACGTGACAGAGATATTGTTTTATGTTCATACTCTAATCATACCTTCTCTTCATTATTAAATTGTGATATATGTGCATAGTGGTGAGCACGCTTTTCATCTTGTGCTCATCCCCACCTGCTCTTCACCAATGCAGGTTAAGAAGAGCTGGGTGACGAGAAGAGGCGAGTGGGTCGGTCATTTATTTATGCTTGTTATAGCTTCCGTTTGAATAATAAGGTTTCATGAGCCTTTATGATGAGATTTGACTAAACTATTTTCCAGAACTTATGACTTGTGTGTTTTTGGAAAAATTTATGGAACCCTAATGTAGGGTAATATGGTTTGATTATATATTCGTGTTAAGAATTTTGCCTCGTGGTATGTTCGGTTAATGAAAACCATTTGTGAAAACCGGGTAATGAATCCCCGTGAGCCCAGATAAGACTTGGGTTATGAAAATGTTGTTTAACACCCATTAAATTTCGAAAATGATCTCGAAAATTTTTCTATTGATTTTTGGAAAGTCCGGAATTTCTTTAAATCAAAGTGGGGTGTTACAGTTGATCCCCTGCGATCTCACCAACGTTTTTGCCCATCGGATATTTGATCATCATGTGGTACGTTGACACGACCGCCTGGAATGTATTCAAGCTCGTCATCCCCATAATAATATTATAAGATGATTCTGCTCCTACAACCACGAATCTCACCATCCGTACTTTCCTCATCACTCCTGACCCAAACGCAACTGGCAAAGTGACCTCGCCCATCGGCATTACTTCGCCCCCATTAAAACCATAAAGAGCTGTGGCCACCGGCTTCAACTCCATGTTCAGCTCCTTGTTAATCTACACAAAACAATCATAAAACATCACGTCACCGAACTCCCGATATCAATGAACACCCTCTTCACATCGAAACCCGCCACCTCCGCAGTAATCACCAAGGCATCATTATGCGGCAGCACTACTCCTTCAGCATCCTCTGCTCCAAAACTTATCTCCAGCATGCGAGCGGTAATTCTGACCTCCTCTCTTTTCCTCTTCACCGCTCAAGCATGCTCCTTCCTAGTGTTATTTGAGTCACCATCTGTCGGCCCTCCTTAAATCATATAGATCGTCTCCCTCTTCAATGGTGCCTCACCTCCTTGTCTTCCTTTATCTCCGTCTCCCCGCCTCTGCTTCTTCCCTCGACCATCTCTTCCACCTCTCGACTCATCATCCCCCTCCTCATCTCGATCGCTTCTCTCCTCCGAATTTTCTTGACACCTCCTTTTTCCTTTTCCCTTTGCTCTATCATGATAAACAAACTCCTTCAAATGCCCTGCTCGAATCAATCGCTCAGTCCCATCCTTCAAATGCCTACAATTCTCCGTGGTATGGCCATAATCCCTATGGAACCGACAATAAAGATCTGACCTGGGACGAGTTGGACCCGTAAATCTCGTCTTCGGCCACGTCACATCCTCACTCTCCATTTTCCGCTCCATCGCCTCGAGCACCTCCCCCACGTCTTTCCTCAAAGGTGTGAAATTGTGATACCTCTGCCGCTCGAATAGCAATGGCCTCCCCTGCCATTGATCATCCCTCTTTGCTTGCTTCAAATCTCGCCCATCTCTCCTGGGCGATACCCCCTTGGGTCCACCCCGCCTGGGTGAACCCCTTTCGGGTGATCTCCCTTTCGGTGGGCTCTTCCCCTTCTTCGGCTCTGGTCGAGCAACTCCCTCCAGCTTGGCAAACTCCGCCTCTATCTCCTCCAAATTGATATACTTCTTACACCTCTTCAACACATTCTCATACGATCGAGCATGGGTCTTTGCCAACGAATTTCAACAGGGTCCTGCTCGAAGATTCCTAATCAATCCGCCCGCCTTCACCTCATCAGACGCTGAATGCACCTCTAAACATGTTTTATTGTATCGGGCCACATACTTTCTCAACGATTCTTTCTCCCCCTGCTTCATCGCCATCAGGGTCAAATATGTTTTCTCCTGAGCCACTGCGCTCGAGTACTGATTGGAGAGCTTGCTGGAAAAATCCTCAAAGTCAGCAATCGACCCCGGGGGTAACTGATGAAACCAGTCGAGTGCTCCTCCCCGCAAGGTCGATAAGAAAGCCCTGCAACATACAGAATCAGAATATCCGTGCAACACCGTCATATTTTCAAAATTCTTACATGCCTCGACGGGTCAGATGACCCATCAAACACCAAATTGGTCTCCCAGAAATATTTTGGCAAAGGTACAGTCAAAATCTCCCTCGAGAAAGGGTGTCCTCGCGCCCTCCTGACCTACCTCCCTTCGACCTTGTCCCGCAACTGGCACAACTGCTCCGCCATTCTCTCCATCACCTGATCCCTCATATCTCCTCCATCTCCATAACTAGACACGTCCTCCTCCTGTACTCCTACCATCGTGGTCGGCGCGGTCGCGGTGTGAGATGTGTGGTTTGTGACTTGCTGAACTGCCTGCGCCGCCGCGGCCGCCACCATCCTCTGCATCTCTTCCCTGGTCATCGCCACATCCTGTTGACCGGGAACTTGACCATCTGCCTGTGGTGGTGCTCCTCCTTGCATCGCCGGTCCTCCTGGTTGCGCTCCTACTGGATTTGGCTGAGGCGGCGGTGGCATCGCCGCCGCAGCTACTGCACGAGCTTCTTGGGCACGACTGGAGCCCGCACCTCCTCCGGGAACTGCCGCCGGTACATCTACACCTTGGAGAACAGGCGTAGGAGTGACCGGAGTTTGCGAAGGACTAGTGAAACCCAGAAATTGACGATATTTGAAGACGCGCGACTCGCGACCTGGGAAAACATGAAGTCGCGACTCGCGACTTATATCGCGATGCAAATTTTGAGGATGGGATTTTTACACTAGTATTAAAACCTAGGGATCATTATTCACTTCCAGACTTTGTTCTTTACGTTTTTGCTCTAGAGAAACTCATTCCTTTCGTTGTTTTTTCTCTTTTAGTTCGAACTGGAGATTGAAAAATTCCTATTTCTCGCTTGGATTTGGATGCTTTTGGATTTGACATTGGATTATTTACATTAATCGTAAGTTCCTCTTTTCTCAATTGTGTGTTGATGATGATGGCTTGGGTTAATATGAATTGTGATATTGAATTCTCCATGAGTAGCTAAATCCATACGCTAGGGAAAAAGGATGATTGATTAGGTTCGATAATGACTGCTTGTTCTTTATTGTTCATGCCTATTCGAGTTGTGCTTATTCTAGGGTTAGTAGATTGATCACCTGTCTAAGCTAATCAATCAACGTGTAGAACCGAGAGGGGAGACATTAGTCGATTTAGGCTCGTTTAGGATAGACTTGTTCGTAAAAGTATTGTCTATGAGTTGTTGGAACTGATAGTTGATCGTTTACATTCACTCTCTTGTTACGAAGAGTTATTTAGAGTGATCCTCTGAATGAGAAACAATTCAATTCCTTTAACCGAGCACTTAATTGCCCGGTAATTGTGTTAGAACCGAAAGAAATTATCCCCGATTCCCTAGTCCTTTAATCATTTAGTAAATTCGTCTTGCTATCTAAATTGCTTTTCATTAGTTTTAAATCCTTAGTTGATAATTAAACTTCAAAATTATTGAATAGAGTGTTTAGGATTTTCTCCTTTTCGTGATCGAATAATCGTACAATTGAATCCGGCTAACCTTCCTTGCGATACAACCCGGGGAACGAATCTTTCGATTCTACTCGGGTAAAAATACTGACAACAAAATTGACGCCATTGTCGGGGAAGGTTTAGGACTTTAATTGTTTGTATACTCGTTTTTTTAGTGTTTCTCATATTTCGTGTGATTTTTTTTTCCGTGTTTCTCTTTGTTTCTTTTGTTAGTCTAATAGTTCTCTTATTTGGTTATTTTTTTCTTTAGCTTTTCTTCTTTGTTTATCTGGTGCTTGTGACGGTTTCTTTGTCTTTGTGTACGCATACCAGGAGTAGACGTATTCTTGAACCCATCGACAAACCAAGTCACGAGAGCGTCAGGGAACTGTTTGACAAGCTTAGCCTTGATTCATCCGAACCACCTGAACCAACAAGTCTAGACATGGCTTTACAACCACCTCGTCACACCCTCTGAACCTTGGCCCAACCGGTGATCGGGCCAATCACTTCATGCATTCGCTTGCCGGATGTTGCATGGAACTATGAACTCAAAATGATTCACTACAACCAGCTGCCGGCATTCCACGGGCTCCCAAGCGAGGACCCACTCAACTTCATCCAGGAATTTTACAATGTCCTCAACACTTTCCCTCTCAATGGGCAGAATGACGAGCAGTTGAAGATGAGGTGCTTTCCTGAGACACTGAAGGACCGGGCCAAGGCCTGGTTCATGACGCTGGCACCGGGATCTCTCACTACCTGGACTGAGGCGTACTCGAAGTTCATTGGGAAGTACTACTCCCATCAGAAGACCCAGGAGCTTCCATCACAGATTGTCTCATTCGCTTAGTTACCGAGTGAGCCTCTTCACGAGGCCTGGGAGCGGTTCAAGGATCTCCAACGGCAGTGCCCTCATCACAACCTCTCTTTGGGGCTACTAATGAACTGTTTCTACAACTCCCTCCACAGAAACATGCAGTATATAGTGGACAATGCGGCAAGAGGGGATATTGGAGCAAAGACGGCTGAGGAGATGCTTGTAATCTTTGAGACGATGAGCACGAACTCGTCACAGAAGAGCAGCCGAAGGAGGAGATCGACAGTGAACAAGGTCGGAACGAGCAATGACTTGATGGCCCAACAGTTAGCTGAGCTTACTGAGCAGATGAGGTTGTTCAATGCACGAGGATCTCAACCGGTTAATACTTTTGCCGTTGACACATGTGGGGCATGTGGAGTCCCAGGGTATAGGTCCGAAGTATAACCCTCATCATTCGAACCAGATTCTACAGAACAGTATACGGATGCCAGTGCCTTACAGAGATACTAGAACCGGCCAAGCAATGACCCATATTCAAACACGTACAATCCCTGATGGTGAAACCACCCCATCCGGATTTCATGCAGCAACAACCTAGACCCAACTTTGTGCCCCGTCCGAACTATCAGCCACAACAGCAGAAGAGGGGACTGGAATCTGGGATGCAAGCATTGGGAGCAGGGCCGAGTTCAACCCTCCAAAACAACATTGCCAAAATCCTTCAATTTATGGCAAACAGTGAGCAGCGGAGTGTCAATCAGGAGGCCTCCATCAAGCATATTGAGACACAGTTGGGCCAACTAGCCACACGGGTCAGAATCCTCGAGACTCAAATGAGCAAGGAGAAGTTGCCTAGTCAGCCGGAGCATGTGAATTCAGTGACTGTCATTATGCCCGACTTGGAGGAGCAGATCGTAGGCGAAGAGAGCAACAAGAAGCAGAAGAAGACCAGAGGAACTCAAAGCAGATGAAAAAGGCCCCAGTGATACCGCCTACCGAGCCAACTTTGCATAAGTCCTCGAACCCATACAGACTAAGGATTCTCTTCTCGGGTCGACTATTGGAAGAGAAGGACAACCAGCTGATGCAGGACCTTTACGTGATGTTGAAAAAAGTATATGGCAATCTACCACCTTCTGATGTGCTCAAGATGATACCGGCTTACGCAAGACATTTCAAAGAATTGGCAAAGAGTAAGAAGCGTTAGGGAGTGCCGATGAGGTGGTGGTATGTGAGGCGGCGAGGATCTTACATACCGACTTGCCAATGAAAGAGATAGATCCCAGGGGTTTCGTGATCAATATAGCCTTTGGGAATGAGAAAGAGATTTTGGGGATGCTCGATCTTGGAGCAGGAATCAACCTAATGCCACTCGCAGTCTATCGGAAGCTTGGGCTTGATGACTTGAAGCCTACTCGGACGCGCCTACAGTTAGCCGACCGCTCGATTCGTAAACCCGATGGCATTGTGGAAGATGTGTTGGTCCGAGTGGGGAAGTTTATAGTCCCCGTGGACTTTGTTGTGCTAGATATGGGGGATGTGCTAGAAGACGGGAGGCAACACACCATCCTTCTCGGACGCCCCTTTATGGCAACCACCAGCACGGTTATTGATGTGAAGAAAGGGATCGCGAGCATGACCGTGTTGGGCGAGTCCATCTTTATTTTCGATGGAGGGACTCAGCCTGAGCCACATGTGATGATTATGGAAGAGCATGCATTCTTTCGATCGATGGAGCAACTTACTGATGAGGTGTGTATGCGAGGATACACGCAGAGGCCACTGAAGGGCCATATCCATAACAACCGCCACACTGCCCCCTCAGCCTAGTTCGATGGAGTTGCCCCGATCCCTCTGGGGCAAAAGATATGATGGGTCAGACGCCCGTCACTGTTGGGGGCCTGACTATCTCCACCCTCCGCCTGCGCCACCGAACTCACAGTGACTACTCTAATCACTGTGCTCTGTACGATGGTATCTCTCCCTTTTTCTTTTTGCATTTAGTTCATTTTCGTTTTTTCCTATTGGGTAATTATGTAGGTAATTAGGCGTTTTCATTATTTTTGTTTTCACTTTATTTCTGTTATAAAAAATAATAAAAATAAAAAAAACTTTCGCGACTCACGAAATACTGTCACGAGTCGTGACTTGCCTTACAAAAAGAGGTCGTCCTCTCTGTTACTCTCGCGACTCGCGAGAAGCAGTTGCGACTCGCGACATGAGAGGTCGCGACTTGCGAAACTGTCGCGAGTCGCGAGTTTCCACAAATTTAAAAGCCGTCGACCTCTGTTTTTTTCGTTAGTCGCGACATCACTCGCGACCCGCGACTGGAAGCCGCGATTCGCGACTTACCTATTTCCTTTACATTAAAAAAAATAAATTGTGTCGCGACAAAGAGTCGCGCCTCGCGACTTACAAATCGCGACTTACCTAGGACTGTTATTAAAAACGACCTTCTTCTAATTTGTCCAGGATTTTACTATCTCTCTCTCGCGAAGCATCGTACACGCATCCCTCGCGACCCACTCTCTAGCTCAAATTTCCCTCCACCTCTTGCCAGCACTCCGACCACCAACCTTCTCGCCGGTGACCTTTCTCCTCAGGCAATCCTTCCCAGTCCCGTCATTTCTCCCTCGTGCTCGCTCAAGCTCGCAACCAGAAACCCTAGTCTAATTTCTGGCACCTCATCTCAGGCCAGCGACTCCATCCACCGATGATCGTCAACTTCGAAGACCCCTCATTCGTTCTCCATCCTCGCAGCACCCCGATGACCGCCATCCTCCGTCACCAACTACTCTCACCAAGTTTGTCACCACGGCTTCGAATTCTCGGGTAATTTTCGTGTGCTCTCTCCTATTGTGATCGAAGGAATTCGTTTATCTGAGGTTGGTGGATGATACTTTGAAGTGATTATCGAAGCATTCGGGTTGTTCCATTGCCTATTACATTCAAGCTCTTTACTTCAAGTTGTGCCTACAAAGTGTTCGGGGAATTGCTCGAAAGAACTTTCTATTCAAAATGGTGACTAAACGAACTAAAAGAAAGTCTACGCAAGGGGAGTCTTCTTCCTGGGCTGAGCCGGTCGATCTACTCGAGGAAAGAGAGGGGGAAATATACTCTTGGCTCGCGAAGAATGAGGTCTTGAATTCCAAGACATTAGACTTCACGTTGCTTGCGGACCTTGGCATTTTGGAAATCGTCGAGCATTATTTAGAATGCTACGGTTGAGGACATATGCCGATGTCTTTCATCCGACCTACCGGAACCTCACGCTTGAGTTCTTCAGTACACTTGCATTCCAGAAGGATAATGATGGAGCTTAGTATATGACGTGTCGGTTGCTTGGGACGCAGAGGGTAATACGTAACGCCGACATTGAGAGCGTTGTAGGACTTCCGGGTGGCGGTTACTCGGTAGTATTTGGCATGACTCCTACTCAGTTTAGGATCGAGCTCTCTCCCGACACTGTGTGGGACCCACAAAGCATGCCCAACAGCCTCATCGAGCACGGTACGATTGTCGTTATTCACATGTTCTTGTGCTATGGCCTCTTCGAGAAGAAATAGGCTAATAAGGTCATGCAGATCGACCTTACCGTGCTCTGGGCCATGCTCGAGAATAAGATACTGGATATGCAGGAGGTCCTCAAGAACTAGTTCAGGGAAGTGCTCCGAAATAAGCGCGCGGCTGCTTGTTTCGGCCACGTGGTGACATCTTTCGCCCTACATTTTAGCGTCAATCCGACAGCGTCCGACATTCCACCTGTTCTGATGCGGCGCATTGACGCATTTGAGCTGAGCCATGCGGGCCTAACCTCCGACCGGCGTACATTCGTGGCCTATAGGGATCGTGGAGCCTATACTACGTACATGAACAAGTTGAATCCGCTGCCCAGGCTGAATCTTCTCGTCCTCATCAGGAGACCGACGGTACCCATGAGACGGAGGGGATGGAGCATGATCAGACTGTTCTCGATGATAGCCTTCTCCTTCTCCTTCTGCCTCCTTCCGGTTGGCAGCCCGCTCCAGAGCCCAATCGCCGTGAGTCACGGGATACACATCATCATCAACAGCGTCCGGCTGCATCATCTGCGCCGCCCACTTGGTGGTCTCAGCCTCCTCCATGGTGGACAACAGTCGAGGAGCGCTACGATCGGAACATGCGAGACATTAGCGCTCGGCTCACGAGCGTCAACTTCCGTGTTGAGGCTTTTGAGACTCTTCACGTCCAGTGGGACGAGCAGTTTGGCCGGTGGGATGCCCAGTTTCGCTTCGAAGCTGGCCCATCCGATACACCTCCTCCTCATCCTGGTCTAAAGTGACTTGTCACTGTGTTGGTCAACTGTTTCTTTTCTTTTCTCTTTTTATTTTTATTTTTTATTTTATTTTCTCTTATTTGTTGAGTCGATTGATTATGTAGTACAATTTCCCTTAGCTGCAAGTCGACAATGGGGACATTTTCTGATTTTAAGTGTGGGGGAGTTTTTGCATGTTTATGTGGCTATGTGGTTGACCAGGTCTAGTTTTTATTTCTTTAGGATGTTTTATTTCTTTCTTTTGCGTGTTGGACCAGTCTAGTTTTAGGTTTCTGTGTTTTTCTGAGTTTGGATTATGGTATATTGTAAGACTGGTTGATAACTGTTGGTTGAATTGAGAAGTTGTGATGATGAGATCGAGTAACATATTTTGATTAATTGGCTTGGTTGTTTTGAGGAACATATGTACCTTGTGAGGTTTGAGCCTGTTTTGTTTCTTGTGTGATATTGGTCGAAATCTTGTCAAGTAGAATTTGCCTTGAGGCTGCTTTGAAATAACTCGATTAGACTTGTGAAACGTGAATATGATTGAGGCATTCCTTGTATTATCTTTTCCTTTTTCTTTTCCGTAAATAATAGTCACTAGTCACCCCCTTTGAGCCTTGATTGATTTTATTGATTAACCTTGTGATGATGACATTGAGTTGCGGGATAGTATTGGAGGTGATAGTTGATTGCATTGTGTATATGTTTATTTGCTTTGACCAAAAAAAAAATAAATAAATAAAAAAAAT
>CACSLK010027813.1:3567738-3581866 GCA_902706635.1 Striga hermonthica
ATGCAAAACAACAGACGTGGAACTTATTTAACCAAACATAATTCTCATTCATCAAGAAATAACAAGTGTAATATCCACTAAAGCAAAGCTTAAGTATATAACACCAACAATTTGATCTTCCATTTTCTTCTCAACTCAGCATTTTGTGGTATATCTTCTGGAATTACATTCTCCTCACCAGTGATAAGATCCCACAAATCTTGCCCTTGTAGATAAGCCTCTATACATAACTTTCAGTAACTATAATTGTTACCCACTAGCTTGTCTACAGCAACACTTCCTCCACCATTCATCATTACAAATGGAACCAAAACACCTCAAAGTATAGTAAAATAATCAAACACCTGGTAGGTAACCAGGCTCTGGTACCATGTAACAAAAATATAGGGAATGGCTTATATGCAAAGAGAAGACAATGACAACTTTTGGTTAAAAACCAATGTGTTTTCTGCTGGAAAAATCAAAAAATACTGAAAGCAAGACATTACAAGGATTTAAAGCTGAAGAAGGCCCTAAAAAATCTCAACTAACTCTCTTACTTCTGAGATTATTTTCCTAGCTTAACAAACACTACTTCCTACTCCCTAGATAAAATGAAAGATAAAAGAACTAACTTCCTAGATAAATAGAAAAATGCAACAGACTTATTCAAACAAGACTTGGTGACAACAAGTTTGACTAATTTGCATGTTGACGGCAATTCGCCGGAGAAGAGAAGCCGATGGCGGCTTTCTGTATAAATATTGTGAAAACGACTGAGAGAGTGAAAGAGATAAAGATACAGATAGATAGTGCAAGAACGGGGATGACATCGTCGAAGATTGTGGTGATTGAGGCGGCGGGTGGCGGAGGCGGTGGCGGGCGGTGGCAGTTAGCGGCGGGCTGAAGATTTGTTGCCTGCGTGAGGATTGAATGTTTTTGGACGCGAGAGAATGAAAGTTGGGTGATTGGGTAGGGCCCACTATAATGAGGTGATGAGTTGTTATTTTGTATAATGTCTATTTTACCCTCGTGAGTTGATAAATATAAATATTTGACCATGATGTGTACAGTTAATTACAAGAGTGCCATTATATAATTAACTGTTATTAATAAAATTTGACTTAATCTTGATCATTGACTTTACAGATCAAATGATCCAAAATCATTCTTATTTCTTTCATTGTGTTTCATTCTCATTTGAGCGCACTTCTATATATATATATATATATATATATATATATATATATATATAAACACATAATATATATTTATAATAATAAGTAACTAAAAGCAATTAAACATTAAGACAATTTGGTGATTAAATGTAAATTAATAATAATGCAATATAATAATACCCGAAAAATAAATCCAATAATCGAACGGTTAAGTCCGAACTACGCGATTAAACTGAAATCGCCGAACGGCTAACGTTTTAAAATAAAACAGTTAAGTACTTAAACCCATAATTTAAGTATATCACGACCAATCAATAAATATAATCTCATAAATAAAATTCTATAAATAGAATAATTCGAGAATTTCTATAAATCGAACGGGGCGCTACAATCTATCCTCCTTAAAATATTTCCGTCCTCGGAAATTCTAAGAACATGCATTCAAAAAGAAAAACGACAGACTCAAACGGAAATTTCCAATCATGAGTCCCGAGAATCCTCTCTGAAACTCGACCCCGCTCGCATGAGTCTTATCGCCCTATACTCGAACATACACTCAACTACAGGACCCAATCCGACTCGCCCTATGCTCATATGTTTACCTTCTTGCACGGGAGGGTGATCAATCTTGCCCGAGCTCAGGCGCACATCCTCTTGCAAGGGACACAGTCTGACTTGGCTTGTACCTATTAGCATCTACAAATTGCTTCGAACCTAACAACACACACGACCTCAACGGGTCGATCGATGTACTGATAGTGTACTCCGACTGCCTCACCATCAAGGTGGGCTCGTGAGGCCAAGCTTCAGTCTCGATCCCGAGTCACACTGATGACTTGCTCACGATTCCATCACGGGTCGCAAGTCACCATCGGAGACAACGACACAGTATACAACATATCCCAGATGCTCATACTCACACGATATGGACTCCACGAGTTGAACGCAGCCCTTATGTGCGAGCATAAGGCTTGGAAAAAAGCAACATGATATTCCCAATCCGCCGACTTGAGAAACTCTCAAGTAAAGTATAGGGACTCATCGACTACACTCCTGAATAAGAAATCATCGATTAAGGTTTTATACATATTTTAGTGGGACTTGGAGCTCTTAGTTCAAGTCTTGAAAGAAAAGGTTTAAATAGGCTAACCAAAAGGACCAGCATGATACGGTTCGAACAGTTCAAGAAAAACATCGATGGTTGGTCGTATACGCTGGCCTGGGGAGTTCGTGGGTTTGGTGATGGCGACTGCAGTTCGCATGTGAGTCAAAGGTCGGCCGCGCGTAAGCCTCACATCTCTCAGCACGGTCATGCATGCTTGGCCACCACTTCGCGTGGCAACACCCAGCCGGGGTCGGCTTTTGGTCCAAGGTTCCACAAGGAACATACAATCCAAGACAATCCAAAAGGCAAATTTCAAAAATTTTGGGTTCAACAAAACAATCTATGTATCAGGCATTTCACAATATTCAAAAGTTCAAGTGATTTAGAAATAGCAAGGTGCAAGTCTGAGTTCCAAGGCCACTTCCTTTCCAAACGACCCATAATGTTGCAACACTTGAATACAATAAGAACAAATGTTTGTAAAGGATCGCAAAAGTCCTGAGACCACAAAAGGTTTCTCCCGAAACTCCGTAAGGAGTAGAAGAACGGGAGTTTCTACGATGGATAAAATTCAAAACCAAGACGGTTCTGCACTTCACGATGTGCTTGCTCCGGACTCTACTATCCTTCTTAAAAGATATCTGCATAATCTTTTAAGGTGGAAAGAAACACTCCTTGACATGCGTCAAATCACTCCATCTTCCTTATCGAACCGATTGGTGTTGGCTTTCGCTCTTGCACGTTCATCTCGATGAAAATCACATTCTTCACAAGCGAAAACAATAAGCAGAACAAAAACATTCTTGGTCTTATTTGCAATCAAGTCTTCTGGCGCATAGTCAATACCCACATAAGATAAATAAGAATTGGCTAAACTTTAAAAGGAACAAAAATTAGGTTTGGGGAGCTTGAAAGATTGCTTACGTAGCAAGACCAAGGTAGGGGAAGATCAAGTGAAATTCTCAAATACAAAAATTTGGATAACAAAAGAAACTTCAAGCACAATTCAAAATTGTTTGCCATACAAAAGGGAATAAGCAAGGGTTTGCAAAAGTCTACAAGAAGACAAAAGTAAAAAATGAACCAAGACTACCTCACATCCACTAGCCCACGATTCACTGCCTCCATCATCGGTTCAAGTTGTTCTCGGTAAGTCCCGCTATTACTAGAGAATCACTCGCGGCTCATTATACGGAAGAGAATTTTTAATGTCTCTTTCAAGACAGAAACGTCATTCGAAATTACGGCATAAGATATTCATGCGGTGTGGGGTCGGCTTATCCGCCCTAAGAACAAGGTTGGCTTATTCACCCTCGAGAGTTGAATAGCGGCATAAATAAGGCACCCTGACTCTACTCCCAGTTCGTATTCGACTGGGTTCTAATACGCATCTAATGGTCCTATCGAAAACGGTTACAGACTCCGGAATACCCATACAACGGGGACTTCTTCAGTCATCTGCTCCTTTCATTGAAGCCTTCTCCTTTCGAGATGACATTGGGGATGGTCCTCACTTGAGGACACCAAGTTTTACAGCGGGAGCACTGCTATAAACAAAATTCAACTCGATAACATCATATCAAATTTCCAAACAAACAAATTCTCAAGTCGGAAATTAACTCTATACCACTAGAGTTTAAGTTCATACAACTAAGTTCACCACTCGTCTAGAGTTCAAGAATGTTTAATAGCAGGAGGATAAATTCCTAATCCCCGATTTCATTTCAATAATCAATAATCAAGCAATGCACAATAATCTCATAATCATTCAGGTACCCATACCTGAGTTGGCGCGGTACGATGAGAGCGAGTGGTCATAACTTAAGGTCAAAGCACATAATCATTTAATTCACATTAACCAGTCTACAGAAACGCAGAATAGCTTTGATACCAAACTGTAACGCCCCACTTTTATTTGCCGAAAATCAAAATATTTTTTTTTTTCAAATTTATTTCAAAACACTTGAGGCGTTACTCATTTTCAAAACGAACATCAATACATATCAATTGTTTTTTCAATACTCAATTAATCATCAATCCTCTTTTATCAATATAAAAATCCCAATAATCAATAATGCAATCATCCCAATAATCAATAATATCCTAGGGAATACACTCCCTATCAATAGCGTGATTATGGTTTGTTCTTTTATTGGGTCTTAGAAACTTACCCTTCGTTTATACGGACTTGAACTCTAGTGATTTGGAGTTAAGTGTTGTCCTTAGAAGTTCCTTGTTGTGAGTTTTTGATATGGTGGATATAACTATTAGACACGTGTTAGAATCCATTTAATGAGAACCGAGAGTAGAGTCTAGGTGTCGGATTCATGTTCATGATCCGATCGCGTGTGCTTGTCGATTAATGGTTGATTTCCCTTGTTATAATTGGTTCATTTTTATTCGTTCATTTCTCGTTGGTTTGTCTCGTGAGTTCTTCGAGGATATTAGAACTCTATTGTTGAGTTATTGGTGCCCTCTTCTTTTCTTATGTATGGTTGTATTGTTATCGAATAAATTTGAGCCTTTACTTGTCATCCGAACCTTCGTCTCGTGATTGTCGTACGTTCTAAGAGTTGGGTTTGAAAAACCTCTTTTTGAAAACTTTCATTGATGGCTGTTTAGTCGCTGTTTTGACCCCTTAAACTCGATCGATAGGCTTTGAGCTCTTCAGAAGAGTTAAAGTCCAATCTCCTGTACTTTATCTCGATCAAGGACCAAGTAATTATCTAGTGTGTGTTAGAGGATGTGGCCAAATTTCTTCGGGAGCGCGTCCAATTTTCTGGTTTTTCAGTTTTGTATGTGATCTGTTTTCATTGTTGTTTTTGAGCTCTGAAACCCCATCATCTCTCTTTGACGTCTTCTGGTGAATTGTGGACCAGCCTGTTGCCTTTCATGAGGAACAAGAATCGCGTGTTTATCATTTTTGTATCGAGAATTGTGCCAAAAATCTGATCATTGCGTAGTCAGTTTTTTGTATAAATCGCAGCAGTTTAAGTCTTTCATTTTTGCTATTTTTGGCGTGCATTTTGTAATCTGGAAACCTTTTAAGGAGGGTAGTCGAGCCTGATGTAAGTACATCGTGAAGTGCAGAGCCGTCTTCTTTTTTTGAATTGTGTTGGTCGTAAATCTTTGAAAACTCTCGTTCTTTTTCCCTTCGGAGTTTCGAGAGTGATCCTTAGTATTTATTTGACTTTTCGCAATTCTTTGAAAACTCTTGTTTTTCATTCGTTGGAGTTTCCACTTCAAGATTTGCAACCTTGTGTATTAATTAAGACGAGTACTTTCGTTTTTTTTTTTCGCTTGCCTTAAATCGCTCTTTCGATTGTGAAGATGCCATTTGGTCTGGGTACTCCATTCATACCCGAATCGGTTTGTCGTGGTTTCATCGATGATGACCTATGTTCGAGACGCGATCGAGAAGAATCAACCGAGGAGGCTTTGTGATGAGATCCAGAACGTGTAAATCGTAGCGGCGTAGAAATCGAGCTCGTTTAGGACTTTCGACACGATTAGCTACCAGCAAAATAGCTAACGTGACGGCCGACACTGCCAGTCGGAAGAGTCATGCGAGCTGATCATTTCCATTGTTCGGCAATGACCTCGGAGTTGATATGATTCCTAGCTGAGGATGCTGAGATTCGATTTTCTTTAGGATATTTCCCCGTATCTCTAATATTTGATTTCCGTTTAAAGTTGTATGGTTTGGGAAAGATGTGATGATTAGTAAGCCTTGAACCCTTCGAGTTTGTCAATACCTAAATTGTAACACCGCACTTTGATTTTAAAGAAATTCCGGACTTTCTAAAAATCAGAACAAATTTTTCAAATTCATTTTCGAAATCAAGGGCATTAACCAACACAATTTACTTAGTCCAAGTCTTATCCGGACTCACGGGGATTCATAAACCCGATTTTTCACAAGGTTTTCATTAACCTGATTCACACCTCAACATAAATCCCATATGAACAACTGAAACTTTCATAAATCAAACACCATGATTATTCAAGGTTCAAAAGGGTTTTCCGAAATATTTTCAAACGTCAAAACATAGTTCGAAAACAGTTTTTACATGTCCAAAACATAGAAGGTTCATAAAGACCATATTATTAAAGCGGAAGCAAAATAAAACAAATAATAAACCACCACTACTCCTTCGTCTCGTCACCCGGCCACTGCTTAACCTGTATTCCTGAAGAGCAGGTGGGAATGAGCACAAATGATAAAATAGTGCTCACTACTATGCACATAATAACATGTAAAGATAGTATGGTCGCAGCATGAATATAAATCAATCATCATCATGTCTCATCTCCTAACAATCACAACAATAACTCAGTCATGAGCACATCTATCATTAGCCGCGGAAAGGGGATGCATAAACCCTAACGACGGGAGTGCGTGCCACTGTAACGGACACGGCCTTTCATTAGGTCTTAAGGAGACTTGCCTCGCAAGGGCAACCGTACCGTAACTCGACGGGGACAACCGTACCGACGGCCGTAACAGCTCACATCGGTAGGCCACATGGTTCACATTCATACATTGGTCATACCAACTAAATATTAAACAACACGTATGGCATAGACAATTTTATAAGTAAAACCCACCTGGAAATTTCGGTAGAAAATCGCACACAATCGCAAGTACGTAGGATAAGGCTCGACTCCTCAAACACCTACATTTAAGCGAGATAATTTATCAATAATTTATCTCACTACTCAAATTTAACATAAAACCCATACTTAATAAAAATTAAGTCTTAAGGGTTTTAATCGGATTTTTTGTGGACTTGGAACTCTCTCATTTTTGAACTCGGGACTTAAATAATTTTTCCCAAAATTTTATCATTTGAAAAAAAAAATTATACAATTGAAATTGGTACGAAAAACGGGCTTCAAAACGCCAATATTGACTTAAAAAGGCGAAATGGGCTAATGTGATAAAACTGGGCCAAAATGCCAACACATTTGGGACTAATATGCTTAATTGGGCCGCTCAAAGGCTGGCCCAACACACATAAATTCTGAAAGCACGCGGGCCGAGAGAGGGCTGGGGGCTTGCGGGCCTTGACTGCTGTGGGCGCGATCGGGCCGCTGGCGGGCTGGGCGGGCCGAGCGCGGGCTGTAAAGGAGTGGGCTGGAAAAATATGACAAAAAAAAGAATATGGCTTCAAAGGCAGGGTTCGATCTCGCGACCTCTCGGGGGAATTTGGGCGTCGAAACCACTGGACTATTGGCGCCACTTGTTTAGAAATTTCAAACGTTTTTCTAAATGACTTTTAAAAACAACTCTGACTGAACCTGCAGAACAGATTTTTGTTGGACAACGACCAAAATTCGACAACATCAATTCCAACGGCAACCGGGTTTCGACTAATAAGTAAACAAATGAACATAACAATATACAGTGTTTTGAAATATTTTTAAGAGAAATGGGTTATGACTCAAAAACAAAACGACTAGAATAATGGTTCCAACGAAACAAAAATACGAATAATAAAATGACGAGGCTCGAAGATTTAACGAGACACCCAAACACGCATACGCAGCAACAGTTTCGGTCTCAAGACACCGAGAGTTCCAATCAAATCCACGACAATTCACGAGAACGAAAATAATACGAATCAATCAACAAACAATAACGAACCAACAAAATCCAATTTCAAACATGAATTCGGTAGCCCGTAAGATATCTATATCTATCATGCAATATATGAAAACGACCGAAATTACGAGAGGATTCGAATAAGTTACCCGTCTTCGGGAAACTACAAGTTATCGGACAGAAAATGGGCCGAATAGCGGGAAATACGGGCCGGCGGAACTCAGACTCTGAACACAGGGCTAAGGGGACTCCTCGCGGACATCAAATCACTTGATTGGACGCCGGTGAAGAGTTGCAGGTCGCCGGGGTTATTCGCCGGTAGTGGAAGGCTTCGCCGGAGAAGACACCGGAAAGAATGGTGACGGTCCGCTGGTGTCTCACGAACGGAGCGTCTGTGATGGGCGTGCTGCTGGCGAGGAGTGCTCACGGTTGGGCCTGCTCGGAGGAAGCGAGGGTGGAGTTCGCCGGAATTACAGGTACGCGATCTTTAATTTTTTTTTTTTTTTAAACAGAGGGAACAGATTGAGGGAGAGTGAGAGAGAATCTGATTTTTTTTAAAAACCCAACTAATAATTAAGTAGGCGAGAGAGGGGGAGAACGTGCGACGGGCGAGCAAAACTCTCCAAGAAATCGCAACAGAAATACGAAAGTGATGATCGAGTCTCTGGGAGAGGAAGGAGAAGATCTGATCGGAGCAGCTTTGAACTTGGGCCAGGCTAACAATGAGTTGGGCCAAGGAACTATATAAGAACTGGGCCAACATATTTAAGGACCAAAAGGGCCTATTATATGGAGCTCTTTTCATCGAACTCCGAAGGTTTGATTTACAATTAATATCGAGACTCGGTTTGATCGATGATAAATAAAATTAAAACCGGACAAATATATATATAACATATTATTTAAAAATAATAATAGTAATATTCAAAGTATAAAATTAGTAATTAAATTAACAATTAGACATATAATATTTACACTTAATGTATATTAAGCGCATTAAATCATTTAAGCAATTAGACAATTAACTATAAATAAACACATAATAATAATAACATTAGTAATGTTTTCTATTTTAATAATTAATAAACAAAAAAGAATTGAAACTCGCGTACATCGTACGACATTGTATAAGTCCTCAAGCAAGGGATTGAGCAACTAGCGCGAAAGTAATAATAACAACAATAATAATAATGATAAAATAATCCAATTTATTCATAAATGAGCGGGGCGTTACAGTCTATCCACCTTACAAAGAATTCCGTCCTCGGAATTCGAAAATAAAACTAGAAAGCGATAAAATACAAGAGGAGAACTCAGAACTCAAAGTTCGGATAACGCCTCTTAATCTCGGCCTCCTTTTCCCAAGTCGCCTCGGTCTCATCGTGTCGGCTCCACAGCACCTTCACCAAGCTCACTGCTCGGTTCCTCAGCTGATGGACCTTCCGATCCAAAATAGCTACCGGCACCTCCTCATAGGTAAGGTCTCGCTCGACCTGCAGCTCGCCGAAGTCCACCACATGATCAGGATTATGCACATACTTCCGAAGCATCAAGACATGGAATACGTCGTGCACACCCGACAAGTCTGGTGGTAAAGCCAGCCGATACGCTAAGTTCCCGACTCGGTCGAGGATCTCGAACGGCCCAATATAGCGAGGTTTAAGCTTCCCTTTCTTCCCGAAGCGAATCACACCTCGCATGGGTGAAACCTTCAGAAGGACATGATCTCCTACCGCATACTCATGCTCATGCCTCTCCCGGTCGGCATAGACCTTCTGCCTCTCCTGGGCGGACCTGATGGTCTTCCGGATCTCCTCAACGGTCGCAGCAGTACTCTGAACAAAATCCGGTCCGGTAATCCTCCTCTCTCCAACCTCATCCCAATACAGAGGGGTCCGGATCTTACGTCCGTACAAAGCCTCGTACGGGACCATCTTGATCGAAGAGTGGTAACTGTTGTTGTAGGTCAGCTCGACTAACGGAAGGGCATACTCCCAAGTCAAGCTTCGGTCCAAGACCACAACCCTCAAAATTTTTTCCAAGTACTGGATCACACGCTCCGACTGACCATCCGTCTGGGGGTGAAAGGTTGTACTAAACTCCAACCTCGTCCCCATGGCTCGGTGCAACGTCCTCCAGAACTGGGATGTGAACTTGGCATCTCGATCCGAAACAATCTCCACGGGCACCCCATGAAGCTTAACAATGTCCTTGACGAACAATTCGGCGTAATCACTCGCCTTCATGGTCGTCCGGATTGGCAGAAAATGGGCAGACTTCGTAAGGCGATCCACTATCACCCAAATCGAATCATACCCGCTCCTCGATCTCGGCAATCCTACTAGGAAATCCATGGTGATTCACTCCCACTTCCACATTGGAACCTCGAGGGGCTGCAATAACCCTCTTGGTTTCTGGCGCTCAGCCTTCACTTGCTGACACACCAGGCACCCATCCACGAACTTCGCTACCTGCCTCTTCATGACTCGCCACCAGAAAGACTTCCTCATATCCTGATACATCTTCGTGCTACCAGGATGGATGGTGTACGGGGCACTATGGGCCTCCCTCAAAATCTCTCTCCGCAGTTCCCACACCCTCGGAACACAAAGTCTACCCTCGAAGACCAAGGCTTCATCGGATGCGACTGCGAAACCACCAACTCTACCAGCTGCTGACAACTCCCTCATACGGCATAAGAATCGGTCATTCGGTTGCTCGGCGACTATCCTCTCTCGAAGAGTCGGTACCACAACCAAAGAGGTCAACATGCCCCCGGCTGTCGAAGTCGACCCTACTGCCTCCAACTGTAATCGCTCGAACTCCTGAAGAAGAACATCCTGCCTGGTGAACAAGCAAGACAGCTGGCCATAACTCCTCCGGCTAAGGGCATCGGCTACCACATTAGCTTTTCTAGGGTGATAGCTAATGGTGCAGTCGTAGTCCTTGACCAGCTCCAACCATCTACGCTGCCTCATGTTCAGCTCTTTCTGAGTGAATATGTACTTTAGGCTCTTGTGGTCAGTAAAGATCTCACACTTTCCTCCATAGAGATAGTGCCGCCAAATCTTCAAGGCGTGGACAACTGCAGCTAACTTGAGATCATGAGTGGGGTAGTTCTGCTCGTGAGGCTTCAGCTGCCTCGAAGCATAGGCCACGACTTTCCCCTGCTGCATAAGGACACATCCCAAACCCATCTTCGAAGCATCACTATAGATGGTGAACTCCAAAGTAGGGTCGGGTATGGATAGGACAGGCGCGGTAGTGAGTCTCCTCTTCAACTCCTGGAAACTCTCCTCGCACTGAGGACTCCAATCGAACCTCACGGCCTTCTTCGTATGGTTGGTCAGCAGCTGGGCTATCTTCGAGAAGCCCTCGATAAACCTCCTGTAGTATCCTGCTAACCCCAGGAAACTACGAACATCCGCTGCACTTCTCGGCGTATCCCACTTGCTCACTGCCTCGATCTTGTTTGGATCCACCTCAATGCCTCTCCCTGTCACAATGTGGCCAAGGAATGCCACACGGTTCAGCCAGAATTCGCACTTCGAGAACTTAGCATACAACTTCTCGCGACGAAGAGTCTCCAGCACAATCCTCAGATGCTCCTTGTGCTGATCGATATTTCGGGAATAGACCAGAATGTCGTCGATGAACACAATGACGAACTGGTCCAGAAAATGATGAAAGACCATATTCATAAGGTCCATGAAAACGGCCGTGGCATTGCTGAGTCCGAATGGCATGACTACGAACTCATAGTGGCCATAGCGGGTACAGAAAGCAGTCTTGGAAATATCCGACTCCCGGATCTTCAGCTGATGATAGCCAGATCGGAAATCAATCTTTGAGAAGACGTTGGCTCCTCTCAGCTGGTCGAAAAGGTCCTCAATACGGGGAAGGGGATACTTGTTCTTGACTGTAAGGGCATTCAACTCCCGGTAGTCAATGTACATGTGCATAGATCCGTCTTTCTTCTTCACGAATAGGACGGGCGCACCCACGGCGAGACACTCGGACAAATGAAACCGAGCTTAAGCAACTCCTGGATCTGGGCCTTGAGCTCTTGAAGCTCCTTCGGCGCCATACGATAAGGGGCCTTAGAAACGGGTCCGGCTCCTGGAATTAGGTCAATGGTGAACTCCACCTGGCGGTCGGGCGGTCCTCCAGGTAAGTCATCCGGAAAAACGTCGAGGTACTCGCAAACAATAGATACTCTCTCGGGCACCCGCTCATCAAAATCGTCGGATACAATAGAAACAAGATAGCCTTGACAGCTACCCTTGGAAAGGCTCTTCCTAGCTTGCATAGCAGAGATGACCCGAGGCACAGTCCTCGAACTCACCCCAAAGAACACAACAGGCTGATCGGAAATGGGATAGAGGGTGACTTCACGCTCCTGGCACCGGATGTCGGCTCGGTAACGGGTGAGCTAGTCCATGCCCAAGATCACGTCAAAGTCTCGCATATCAATTACATAGACGTCGGCCTCCAGAACTCGACCACCGATACAGATAGGAAGATTGCGAACCACTGAATCAGAGATAATAATTTTTTCCGAGGCTAGACTAACCTCGAGAGGATCACAAGCATGCACGGTGCCAATAGATAAAGCCTCCAAGCAACGAGAAGAAATAAAAGAATGGGTAGCACCGGTATCACATAAAGAAAACACAGGCACATGGGATATCGAAAGCATTTCAGACATGGTACCTGCATTGCGGGCGGCCTCATCATGGGTGATGGTGTAGACACGGGCCTGACCCCCAGCCCTCTGCTGGAACGGTGGGGGCTGCTGATGCTGCTGATGAGGAGGCGGTGGGGGAAGCTGCTGCTGCTGAGGGAAGGGCGGCTGTTGCTGTTGCTGTCTCTTCGGCTCACAGCAGACATTGGCATAGTGTCCCGGACTGTTGCAGTTGAAGCAGTTGCGTTGGTTAGCTAAGCACTCGCCGCTGTGGGATCGGCTGCATTTCGGGCAGGTTTGGCCAGTGGAGGATCGGTTGTCACGCCTATCAAAATTTCCCTTCTTACCCTTCTTCTTGTTCTGGAAGTCGGACTTCCTCTTGCCCGAACTAGAGCCGGGCGGCACAGATGAGATGGGCTGAGCATGCTGGACAACGGTCTGAGATGGCTGGGAGGCATGATAATAAGAAGGAACTGGAGCTATCGGAATGAGACAACTCTCTACCTCCTGAGCCCGACTAATAGTGTCGGCGAAAGACATCGGCCCGTGACTTCCCACCAGTTCACGGATCCTCCGGTTGAGCCCCTTGAGAAACTTGCGGGCCTTCTTGGCATCAGTGTTCACTGCGTCGCCTGCAAAAAGGCACATGCGGGTGAAAGTGCGGATATACTCATCTACTGTGGAGCTGCCCTGCTGCAAGTGGTAGAACTTATGCTCCATTCTGTCCCAAAAGCTCTGGGGAAGGAACATGCTGCGCACCATCACTTTCATCTGCTCCCCAGTGAGAGCATGAAGCTCCGCCTCTGGCCTCCAGGCCCAGTGGTCAATCCACCAGTCAGAGGCGTCCTCCTTCATCTGATAAGCTGCGAGGGATACCCGCTGACGGTCCGGGAGGGGGAGTACCGCAAAAATCTTATCCAGCTCTTTCATCCATTCTAGCACCGCTGTGGGGTTCTCAGTACCCGCAAAAGTGGGTGCATTCATCCTCTTAAACTGGACGATAAGCTGAGTGAAGTCCATGGCCAGAGGGTCCTGGTGCTGACGAGGCGAAGAAGGTTGCGGGGATGCCTGACGGTTACGGTTGTTGTTGCGAGTATTCATACTTCTACATTGAATAAGTCGAACAAAGTTTAGCACCAAAAACAAACAAAATAATCAATACTTATAGAAGTCTAGAGTTTGCCAATAAACGCTAGAGTTCGATTAAATCAAGGTGGATAGGTCCTAAGCCCCAAAAATAACAATTACACCACAAGTAGTTTCATTACCACATGTGTACCATTTATATATCAAGTATTTTCATTAATACTTAAATCAAACATACCTTAAGCAGCGCAGAGTGACGGAGACGAGTGGTCATAACACAAGGTCTAAACACATAATCACATATGCGCCAGTCTACAGAAACGCAGACTGGCTCTGATACCAAACAGTAACACCGCACTTTGATTTTAAAGAAATTCCGTACTTTCTAAAAATCAGAACAAATTTTTCAAATTCATTTTCGAAATCAAGGGCATTAACCAACACAATTTACTTAGTCCAAGTCTTATCCGGACTCACGGGGATTCATAAAC
>CACSLK010027813.1:3641241-3659965 GCA_902706635.1 Striga hermonthica
TCGCTGCTCGAGTTGTGAGACGGCGGTGTTGGTGTTGCTTTGGCCTTCGTCAAGCGATCCAAGCCTTCCCTCTATAACCTCGCTCATACTTCGCATCTGGATGTCAAGATAATCGATTTTATCCTTCATCTCCTTGTTGGCCATGGCTTTCCTTTCCTCTCTTTGCTCTTTGCTTTGTGGACTCGTGATTGAAGATGAATATGATGATGAACGATTTTTATTTTTTTTGAAACCGAATGAAATATAAAAGGGGAGGAAAAGAAAAGGGAATGGGGTAGAAAAAAAAACACACGATCAGCACCTCTCAATGAAAGCACCAATGATGAAGATCATGTGTTTCGACTGCCGATAAGCCGCTAACCCGCACCTTGAATCGCCGATAGTGTTTCTCTAGCCACCACCGCGCCTATTGAAACGAATAAAATTGCAATAGAATTTTGGTGAAAATCTAAAGCAAAGTGGAAGAACAAAAGTTCTGGATTTCTATTAATTCTTGAATGATGATAAATAACATGGGAGAAGAGGCCTTTATATAGGCACAAGATTCGTCTAAGTCTAATCTACCTAGGAAACTAAATAAGCAATAAAATATTAAGTATCCTAATTAAGCTAGATATCATTGTGCAAGATGGAAACTAAATAACATGGCTTGCACTCCAAGGGATCTCCTTCTATCTCTCTCTTTCTTCACACGCGTCTCCCCTAACCGCCTTAGGCGTGCGCCGCGTCACGGCTTGCCTAAGCCTGCGAGGACTAGGCCCACGCGTCCGCTCCCTCACGCGCATGTCGTGCGCTCTCGTCTTCAGCCGCCTCATCGCACGCGTACAGTCCCGCCAGTCCGCACTCCTCGAGGATTGGGGTCGCGCGCCCCGTGCCGCATGCCTCAAGGACTGGGGCATCCTGCCCCGCGCGTGCTGGAAAGTCTCGTGCGCCTCGCGCGTCTTCACCTTGCGCACCCATCCCGCGCGCGTCGCGTGTGCACGCACCTGCCGCCAGCGCGCATCCGCCCGCGCCTTCTCGTTGGTCATCCTCGCACGCCCTTGGTGCCTTTCCCTCGATAGTGCGCATCTCAGCCGTCTCCCGTGCTAGCCTCTTGCGTACGTGATAGGCGCGACTTGCGGAGTTCTTGAGCTGCCTAGCCACTTTCGCATCACGCGTGCTGCCCGCGCACCCGTCCTTGCGCGCGTGTCTAACCACGCGTTGTTCCGCTGCGCCGCGCCCCAGTACGCCAGTGTGATGCGAACACGGTGAGAAGGCTTAAGAACGCAGCGAGTCGCGCGTGGCATGCGCGAAGGAGGCTAAGTCGCCGTGACAGAGAGGCGCGATATGCGGAAGACGACGCGCGCGACACTGTCGGGGACGAGCGCGGGATTGAACGCGCAGGCGACGGGGTGCACGCGCGTACTTTCCTAGGCGCGCGAGGATTAGGCGAGTTTCTGGACGTGTGCGCGGGGATTGAAGATGAAGCACTAGTCCTTGGGCGATTAGGAAACACGGACGCAGGGCAAGACAGTGTGAGTCGCACGCAAGAATATTCTAGTCGCAGAAAAGATATGGCCAATCGAGAGTTGAAAGAAAGAGTCGAAGGTTTGGAAGGCCAATTCTAGGCCATAAGCGAGAGCATGGAGGGTCGGTTTGGATCGCTCAACGAGGGATAGACCAGCACCAATGCTGCCGTGGCTCGTCTCGAGCAGCGCCTGAAGGAGGTGTTGCGCGGGTTCCACCGACAGTAGCAGCAGGAGCAACCACGGGCGGATGCACGCGAGCGTCTAAGGCAACAGGAGCAGCAGCGGGCCGAGCATAAACCCAAGGAAGAGGAAGAGTACGAGCAGCGGTCGCTGCGTCGAACGTACTGGAGCGACAACGCGTCGAGAAGCCAAGGCTCGTGCTCTCGACGTTCACGGGAACCAACCCCGACGCTTGGCTGAACAGGGCGGTGCAGTTATTCGACTTAAATGAGATATCGCAACGTGACTGGGTTCGGTATGCCGCGTACTATTTAGATGGTGAGTCCAACGTGTGGTGGCAATGGCTCAGGCGCGTGTATCGCGGGCGGCAACAACCAATTCGTTGGGAAGATTTTGAACGCGAGCTCCTTACGCATTTTGGGAACTCGGACTATCATAACCACGACGAGGCGCTGACCCGGATCCGGTAGACGGAGAGTGTACGTGACTATCAAAAGGAGTTCGAGAGATTGGCGTGCCGAGTTCGCGGGTGGCCGGAGAGCGCGCTTGTTGGCACGTTTGTCGAGAGGCCGGAGACCATGCACAAGGCCATGGAGGTTGCTAGTTGACGAGAGGATCACTTGGCCGCGACTCGAAGGGGACGGGTGGATTTTCGTGTCCCGGAGCCGCGGCGTGTGCCGGCAACCGTGGGCGCACCTAGTGCGAACGCGAGGCCGCCGGGCAACTTCAGGCCACCAGCAACCGAGGTGAAGAGGTTGATGGAGGAAGAGATGGCACGGAGACGTGAGAAGGGGCTGTGTTTCCGGTGCGAGGAAAAGTTCACGCTGGGACATCGGTGCAAGCAGAATTTCTTAATCGAGTTCGTGGATTCAAACGACGAGGAGCCGGTGATCGAGGAAGAACGGGAGGTAGAGGTCGAGGTGCTCAATGATGAGGCCGAGATCTCAATTCATGCGATGGCGGGCACTAAAGGCCCGAGGACTATGAGGTTGCCGGCGTGGTTGAAGGATCGGCGGGTTACAGTACTCGTGGACAATGGGTCGTCACACAATTTCATTAATGCGACTCTTTCTCACAAGCTTAAGTTGCCCACGTCCACGATTGAGTCGTTCGAGGTTAGGGTGGCGAATGGAGAGCGCTTGCGGTGCTCGGAGATGTACCGGGGCATGCCGATCAAGTTTCAAGGAGTGACGGTGAAGGCGGACTTGTTTGCCTTGCCTTTGGTGGGGCCGAATGTGGTGCTTGGGGTGCAGTGGCTCGAGGGACTCGGAGATGTGACGACTAACTACCGGAAGAGTGTGATGAAGTTCGAGGCCGGTGATAAGCTCGTTACTTTGAAGACTAGTGAAGGGGCGACCAAGGAGGTTGGTCTAAAAAGCATCGAGAAGGTGTGGCGAGGTGGCGGACAGTTATACGCCGTCGTGGTCGAGCAGACGGGCAAGGACGCGGAGGTGGCCGAGGAGAGGCAGCGCGAGGTGCGTGACTTGCTCGAAGAGTTCGACCAGGTCCTCGGCGAGCCCAAGGGATTGCCGCCGCGCCGGAGTTCGACCACCGCATAGCTTTGGTCGAGGAGGGTCGAGCAGTTCATGTGCATCTCTATAGGTACGCGCACTTTCAGAAGGCGGAGATCGAGCGGAAAGTGGGCGAGATGCTCGAGTCTGGACTCATCCAGCATAGCACGAGCCCGTTCTCGTCACCAGTGCTGCTCGCAAAGAAGAAGGACGGCACGTGGCGGTTCTGCACGGACTACCGCGCTCTCAATGCGGCTACCGTGAAGGATCGTTTTCCCATTCCGATCGTCGACGACATGCTGGACGAGTTGGCTGGCGCGCGCTACTTCTCCAAGTTCGACTTGCGCGCGGGCTACCATCAGATCAGGCTGGTCAAGGAGGACGTGCCCAAGACGGCTTTTCGCACGCACCAAGGGCACTACGAATATCTCGTGATGCCATTTGGCTTGTACAACGCACCGTCGACATTTCAGTTTGCGATGAATTCTATCTTCAAGGAGTAACTTCGCAAATTTGTGTTGGTATTCTTTGATGACATCTTGGTGTATTCGAGGACGTGGGTGGATCATCTTGGGAACTTGCGGATTGTTTTGGGGATCCTGGAGGCTAACTCATTCTACATCAAGCCATCCAAGTGTTCGTTTGTTCAAGAGGTGGTCGAGTACCTTGGGCACTTTATTTCTCATGATGGTGTCAAGGTGGATCCGAGGAAGATTGAGGCGATGGTGGGATGGCCGAAACCCACAAGCTTGACGCAGTTGCGAGGGTTCCTTGGTCTCACGGGCTATTATCGAAAATTCGTGAAGGACTATGGGACCATCATGAAGCCACTCACGGAGATGACGAAGAAGGGAGCATTCAAGTGGACGGAGGCGAGCGAGAAAGCTTTCGAGGAACTGAAAGAGGCCATGACGACCACGCCCGTGCTCGCAATGCCGAGGTTTGATGTGTTGTTCGAGATTCACTCGGACGCGAGCGACATTAGGGTCAGGGCGGTCCTAGTGCAGGAAGGACGACCCTTGGCCTATCTCAGCAAGGCACGCGGGCCGACGCGCTTGGGACTATCCGCGTAGGTGAAGGAGATGCTGGCCGTGGTCGAGGTCGTGCGTGTGTGGAGGCCATACTTGCTCAGGCGACGCTTTCAGATTGTCACAGACCAGCAGCCACTCAAGCACTTACTCGAGCAAAGGATCGTGACGCCCAAGCAGCATAAGTTTGTGTCCAAGTTGATGGGGTTCGACTTTGAGATAGTGTATTGGCCCGGTCGCCAAAACACCGTGGCCGACGCATTGTCTCGACGGGAAGACGTGGCCGAGCTCGACGCCGTGACAGGGCCGACGTGGGCCGTTTGGGCCGAGATTCGGAAGGCACAAGATGAGGATGCGCATTGTCGGGACGTGATCGAGAAGATGAACGTGGGACACGATGAGGACGAGGACCATGACATGCACGATGGCTTACTCCTTTATCATGGGCGAGTCGTCGTACCCAAGGCGGGGTCGTTGCGCGAACACATCATCCGGCACTTCCACGACTCGAATTTTGGAGGACATTCGGGGGTGTTCCGGAGATGGATGAGGATTGCGAGCACTTTTTATTGGCCGGGGCTGAGAGGCGACATGCACGACTACATTGGGCGATGTGATGAGTGCCAGCGCACTAAGACGGACGCGCGCCGACCAGGCGGGCTGCTCCAACCTTTGTCGGTTCCCGCGCAAATTTGGGAGGACATCACCATGGATTTTATCGAAGGGTTGCCACTCTCGAATGGGTTCAATGGAGTCATGGTGGTAGTCGACCGCCTTACCAAGTATGCGCATTTTATTCCACTTACTCATCCATACACGGCTAAGTCTATAGCAAAATTGTTTGTTGAATATGTGATGAAATTACATGGGGTGCCGCGGTCAATTGTGTCCGACCGAGATCGGATATTTATGAGCGGTTTTTGGTCGGAGTTCTTTAAATTGCAGGGAACCGAGCTAAACATGAGCTCGGCTTATCATCCACAAACCGACGGACAGACGGAGGTGACCAATCGCACACTCGAGCAGTACCTTAGGTGCTATGTGCATCAGTTTCCAAAGCGGTGGGAGGATTATTTACCTTGGGCCGAGTATTGGTATAACACCACTTACCATAGCTCGACTAAGGCGACGCCGTTCGAGTTGGTGTACGGGCGCAAACCGCTGACGATCGTGAGTTACTCGATGGGGAGCGTCGTGAACGATGAGGTCGATCGAGAGTTGGTCGAGCGCGACTTGATGTTGTGAGAGCTAAAGCGGACGTTGGAGGGCTCGATCAATAGGATGAAGGTGTATCATGATGGCAAACGGCGTGACGTGGAGTTCGAGCTCGGGGACTGGGTGTACTTGAAGTTGAGGCCGTTTCGACAAAGGACGGCCGCGCAAAGGGCAGTGACCAAGCTCGGAGTTCGATATTACGGGTCTTACAAAATTTTGGCCAAGGATGGGAAGGTTGCTTACCCACTTGAGTTGCCGGACGATTCCCATATTCATCCGGTCATACACGTCTCACAACTCAAGCAACGACTCGGCGAGGCACACGCGGCAAAGGATCGCCTACCCGCGGTCACGCCGGACGGGCAGGTTATGGTGCGGCTGAGCTGCGCGATGGAGTACCGGCAGGTCAAAAAGGCTGGGAAATATTTTAGGGAGGTGCTCGTCGAATGGGAGGACATGCCGAGCGAGGAAGCAACTTGGCAAAGTTGGGACGAGATGCGCGAGATGTTTCCCGAGTTCTTCCTTGCGGACAAGGAAGCACTTGAAGGGGACAGGAATGATGCGAACACGACGAGAAGGCTCAAGAACGCAGCGAGTCACGCGTGGCATGCGCGAAGGAGGCTAAGTCGTCGTGCCAGCGAGGCGCGATACGCGGAAGACGACGCGCGCGACACTGTCGGGGACGAGCACGGGATTGAACGCGCAGGCGACGGGGTGCACGCGCGTACTTGCCTAGGCGCACGAGGATTAGGCGAGCTGCTGGACGCGTGCGCGGGGATTGAAGATGAAGACCTAGTCCTTGGGAGATTAGGAAACACGGACGCGGGGCAAGGCGGTGTGAGTCGCACGCAAGAATATTCTAGATAGCTTGGTTAATATTTTATTTTCTTGTTTTCTAGTTTGTTTAGGACACTTTATGTTTTATTGCTTTCCTAGAGTAAAGTAGTTTAGTCTAAGTAGATTAGGACTAGATCATTATTTTGAGCCTTATAAATAGGCGTGCCTTGTTCTAAATTAGATATAATTGATTCTTCCTAATAAAAAACCCAAACTTTGTTCAAATCTCTTGCTTTAGTTTACGTTAAGTGTTCTATTGCAAATTATCGTTCGAAGGGGCGCAAGTGTGTGAACCTCCGAGCACAGTACTAGGCGATTTAAGGCGCGGGAGCGGCTTGTCCGCAATCGAGACACACGATCTTCATCACAGTGTCTGCGCGCGTGCCTGCGCGCTGATGCAGAAGTGGCTAGACAGCTCAAGAACGTCGCAAGTCGCGCCTATCACGCACGCAAGAGGCTAGCACAGGAGACGGCTGAGATGCGCACTATCGAGGGAAAGGCACCAAGGGCATGCGAGGATGACCAACGAGAAGGCACGGGCGGATGCGCGGTGGCGGCAGGTGCGTGCACACGCGACGCGCGTGGGACGGGCGACCAAGGTGAAGGCGCGCAAGGCGTGCGAGACTTCCCAGCACGCACGGGGCAGGACACCCCAGTCCTTGAGGCATGCGGCATGGGGCTCGCGACCCCAATCCTCGAGGAGTGCGGACTGGCGGGGCTGTACGCGCGCGATGAGGCGGCCGAGGACAAGAGCGCGCGCCATGCGCGCTAGGGAGCGGACGCGCGGGCCTAGTCCTCGCGGGCTTAGGCAAGCCGTGAGGCGGCGCACGCCTAAGGCGGTTAGGGGAGACGCGTGCGAAGAAAGAGAGAGATAGAAGAAGATCCCTTGGAGTTCAAGCCAAGTTATTTAGTTTCCATCTTGCACAATGATATCTAGCTTAATTAGGATACTTAATATTATATTGCTTATTTAGTTTCCTAGATAGATTAGACTTAGACAAATCTTGTGCCTATATAAAGGCCTCTTCCCCCATGTTATTTATCATCATTCAAGAATTAATAGAAATCCAGAACTTTTGTTCTTCCACTTTACTTTAGATTTTCACCAAAATTCTATTGCAATTTTATTCGTTTCGATAGGCGCGGTTGTGGCTAGAGAAACACTATCGGCGATTCAAGGCGCGGGTTAGCGGCTTATCAGCAGTCGAAACACACGATCTTCATCATTGGTGCTTTCATTGAGAGGTGCTGATCGTGTGTGTTTTTTTTCTACCCCATTCCCTTTTCTTTTCCTCCCCTTTTATATTTCGTTCGGTTTAAAAAAAAAAATCGTTCATCATCATATTCATCTTCAATCACGAGTCCACAAAGCAAAGAGCGAAGAGAGGAAAGGAAAGCCATGGCCAACAAGGAGATGAAGGATAAAATCGATAATCTTGACATCCAGATGCGAAGTATGAGCGAGGTTATGGAGGGAAGGCTTGGATCGCTTGACGAAAGCCAAAGCAACACCAACACCGTCGTCACACGACTTGAGCAATGATTAGAGGAAGTCTTGCGCGCATTCCAGCAGCAACCCCACGGCATCGTGACGACCCTCCAAGGCACGAACATTGCCGACACGCCGAGCGCACGCCATCACCACGGCGAGAGGATCGGCGCGAGCAGCGGCGCGCGCACGAGCATGACGAGGATCGGCGATGCGAAGGCTACGAACAGGAGGACGAGTTCGACCAGCGATCGCTGGCATCCACTTACCGGGAATGGCCGAGGCCCGACAAGCCAAGATTCATGATGTCCACCTTCACGGGTAGTGATCCGAAGGCTTGGCTCAACCGTATTGCGCAATACTTCGAACTAAACGAAACAGAAGGCCACGACCGAGTAAGGTACGCAGCATTCTATCTGGATGGTGAGGCCAATGTATGGTGGCAATGGCTCTCAAGGATCTACCGTAAGCGGCAACAGATCATTACATGGGCTGACTTTGAGAGGGAATTACTCACACGCTTTGGTACGTCCGATTACCATAACTACAACGAGGCTCTTGCACGAATACGCCAGACAGGCAACTTGCGTGAATACATCAAGGAGTTTGAACGCCTTGCCTGCCGCGTGCGAGATTGGTCCGAGGATGCACTAGTGGGAGCCTTCATAGGTGGGCTGAAATTTGATCTAGCCGCAGAAGTCCGACTGGAGCGGCCAGACACGATGCACACAGCCATGGAGGTAGCCCGACGTCGCGAAGACCATCTGGTTGCGATGCGAAGGGGACGGGCGGACGACCGATTCACCGACAACCGACGCACGGGCCCGATCTATGCAACCGCGGCCGTACGACCAGCCGTCAGCGCTCGACCACTGGGGCCAGTAGTCAGGCAGCTATCGCCCGAGGAAGTCAATCGTCGAGGAGAGAAAGGCCCATGTTTCAAATGTGAGGAGAAATTTACGCCTGGCCATCAGTGTAAGCAAGCTTTTGTAATCAAAGTTGCTAATTCTGATGAGGAAGGATCGGAGGTCGAGGAGAAACCACATCAAGAGGCTGAGGTTGAGGTGACCGACGAAGAAGCAGAAATCTTTATGCATGCAATGGCCGGGATTAGGGGGCCTCGAATGATGCGATTGCCAGCTTGGGTCAAGAATCGTCGGGTAATGGTGCTCGTGGACAACGGGTGTAAGCCCCGACCCAAAAACATTATATAATTAGCTCGACTTTATTTATCAGAATTAGTAATATTTTAATTATTTCGAGAATTACTAGTACTAATTGCATAATTTATTTAATTTCAAGTCTAAGCCATAAAGAGAGAATTCGATTTATTATTTCGGAAATGAGATATAAAATCCTAAGTCTAAAACTCAATTAGTTATTTTTATCGGGTATTAGAAATGTTGGGAATTTATTTAATTCCTGAACAAGCCAAATTGTTTCATTGGGCTCAACTATTTAATCGAGATATTTTAAATCCTAGCCGAATTTTATTTTAATTAGTCGGCCCACTTTTAATTCGAGTAGTCAAATTTAATCCCGAGACCGAGTGCCATTTTAATGTACCGAGCCCAACATTATTCATTCGGTCCACGTAGCAGTATTCATTTTCCTAAGCCCTAGTTAAATTATTCCGAGCCCAATTAATTAAGCCCGATTTTTTCAGTCCAAGAAGAGAAAACCCTAGCTTATGCTCCATCTATAAATAAAACCTTAGCTCATTTCTCATAGCTCACATTGACCACAAAAAGCTATCCATACACAAGAATCTTATCCTCTTAAAAAGCACAAACCTCATCTTAGAAAACAAACTTTCTTTTCTTTGATCAATCTCGCTGCAAGATATAGATCTCAATCTCCATCTTCCATCGTCCATGGATCACCTCAAAAAGCCGATCAAAGCTTCCCCTTTAATTTCTCAAGTATCTCAGACCATAAATCCCAGCTGTTTCATGTCCCCGCTGTGAGTCGGGCCTGCTGGAGAAGAAAACTCCACGCCGGCCGTTCACGTCGAACCCACCATCTCAGCCCCTCGAACCTCGAACAGAAGCAGCGAGCGCCATCGGAGGATTTTTTTTCATCAGCCGTTGACCGCCCAAGTTCTAGCCCTTCGGTGTCGCACACAGTAGAGGAGGAGTCGGTAAGCAGCAGCGACGGTCCCGCCCATTGATTTCTCTTACGACCAGCAGTGGTTGGCGAACCTCCACAGTTGCGCGCTCGTTTGCAGCGGTGCCCCCGTCGAGCTCTTTTAAACGAACAACAGCCATTCGCCATAGCCGTGCAGACCCTGAGCTTTTCCGGGAACGAGCGGCGACGTTCTCCTTTTTCACAACCGCGGTGAGACATTTCCGAGGAGCAGCAGCTGTTTGCCATCACTGAACCGTCAGTTCCTTTTCGTGCTTGTCGTACCTGCGAGCAGTAGCTGGTTACATTTTCTGTTCTGTACCAACACTCCCGTGTTCCGATCTTCAATTCGAACCCTTCAAAAGGTATACTGGCTGAGATCCTTTTTACCCTGCTATGGCTGAGAGTAGTTAGTTAAGATTTGTTAATAGATGAATCAGATAGCAGGCCTATGTTAGTTCAGTTTCTAATAGAAGAGATGCTGTTATATGTGAATCTTGAGGTGTTTTGTTAATTTTTTATTTATGAAAGCATGCCTAATTTGATGAGAAAAGAAAGCATGAAAATAGGTTGTTTATGTAGTGCTTAATTATGAAAAGATAGACATTTCTAAAGTATTTTTACCTTGAAATGAGATTATATTAAGCCTGTTCTCATGTTATTATAAGGCTGCAAATGTATTAGAATTCTAGAGATTATGAGTAGGTTTAATGGCCTTAAAATATGGTAATTAAATTTAAGAAAAATGAAAGAAAAGAGAAGCATAAAAAAGAAATTGTATTTTGTCCTAATTTGGAAGAAATTATGTAGCTCTGTTCATGCCATTGTATTGCTGCCAAAATAGGTTAATTTCATAAGTTTAAGGTTCAGTTAACTAGCCTTAGAGATGGTTTAAAAGGATTTAGAAAATAGTTTAGTTTTTGCTGTGAATTATCAAGCCTTACTGATCCTTTTTATTGTTAACTGCATGTTGAAATTCTGAAATAAAATGCATGTATGTAACTCATGCTTAAGAGTTTAAAATTCATGTTACAGAATGTGTAAGGTTTAAAAAGAAAAATAGCATGCATTTACAAAGTGTAATGTAGGATCTAAATATATCACCCTTGTATATGGTTGCTTGCTTCGTGGAGGAAATGATATCAAGCAATTTAAAGGATTTTGTTGGTAGAAAATCATTGTCCATGTGTAACATATTTTAGATGTTTGGAAACAGAGAGCTGAGTTACATACAGGGAATCTTAAGTTTAATGTTCACTCTAGTGGGACACAAAAAGCAATGAGGAACCAATTATTTTTGTAAGAGAGAGCCCGAAGAGTTAATCGAGACAAATTAACCGAACAAAGTATTTTAAGTTAAGTAAAAGACTTAGAAATATTTTGCTTAAATTTTTGTAGCTTAAGGAGAGTCGAGCCTTCGACGGCTACCTTCCATCAAGCACTTGCCTGTACCAGCTTATCAGGTGGGGGTCACGTACTGGTTCTACATCATCTTTAATTTCCATACCATGTCCGAGGTATGTATGAGAAAAGTTATATCGCCAAGGGTGCAGGCTGAACGAGCTTTAATGTTCCATCCTAGGCCTAGTTATATCACCCAGGGTGGAGGCACTAATGTGCCTTAATGTGCCATCCTAGGTCCAGTTATATCGCCAGGGTGGAGGCACTAACGTGCCTTAATGTGCCATCCTGTGCCCAGTTATATCGCCTACGGGTGGAGGCCGAGCTGGGCCTTAATATCCCATCCTAGGTTCTGGTGGAGGTCGAGCTGGGCCTTAATGACCAATCAGAGTGTGCACATAATTTAGCGGCCTTATGTCGAGCGGTTTTAAGCCGAGTTCAGTCGAGTCCAGTTCAATTAAGCTCATTTAAGTTCAGTTAAGCTCATTTAAGTTCAGTTAAGTTCAGTTAGCCCAGTTACTGTTTCAGTTCAGTTCAATACTTATATACTAAAGTCATGATATTGAAATTAACGATGCTGTATAATTAAGTACTTGTCTTTGCGGAGCATAGTGGTTTTGCTCATGCCCCCATTATGTTTTTCAAGTGACGGAGCGGCGCGTGGCGCGTGGGATTTCAGCTGTGGTCGTGGTCATTTCTTTTGTAACGCATTTACATGTCATTCATTGAATATGTATTATTATTACTATGCGTAGACATACTATGTTTCAGCTTCCGCACTTTTCAGACTTAATATGTATTATGAGATAATCAGACTTGTGCATGTTTAATGCCTTTATCTCCGTGGTACCTATATATAACGGATTTGATTAGGTTGCATGTATTTATTTACGTCTGCATGAGAAAGAGTTTAAGTTAGTAGCATCCCGCCGCGAGTTAGTATGAGTATTTTCGAAAATAAAGTTAAAGAGTTTTTCGAAAATAAAAAGCAAAAATTTTACTCTGATTTTATAAATTCTAGAATAATTAGACGGGGTGTTATAGTTGGTATCAGAGCCACTCTGTGGTTCTGTATACTTAAAGAGTTTAGAAAAGCATGACCACGCCACGCTCACGCCGCGCCGACTCCAAGGTAAGTCCCCTAAATTTTAAATTTCTGCAAGTGCATGAGAGTATAGCATGAGATCTTAGGGGCCTAGTATCTATCCTCTGACTAGGAATAGAACTCTAGACAAAATTTTAGAAAGTTTAGATAAGTCCAACTCTAGACTATATTTGAATTCGAGCTAGAATCAATAGAGTTAAGTAGAAACCGGGACTCTAGCCAAGCTAGGTGTTTTCGGTAAATTATTTAAATTCGTCAAGTAGGTAGCTATTTATTAATTGGCTATAATAATCAAAATGTTATTTGGCTATCCAGAATGCTGCCCCATAGAGCTCCACCCGCAGAGCGGGATCAGGCAGTAGTCGGAGCCCAGTTCCGGACTTACACCCCTTCGGTCTTCACTGGAGAGGAGGGCCCGTTGGCCTTAGGAGGCTGGATCCGCAAGATGGATCGTATTTTCCAGATTATGGGCATATCCGACCAGCACATGGTCGTTTGTGCCGAGTTTCAGATAGAGGGTGTAGCCAGAGACTGGTGGGACGACTACTGGCGTCTCAGGACAACAGACGAGCGAGAGGAGTTGACTTGGGATCAGCTTCAGGGGATTTTGGAGGCCAAGTACTACCCGCACCACTTTCGCGAGAAGATGGAGCGAGAGTTTTATGACTTGCTTCAGGGAGACCGCTCAGTTGAGGAGTACGAGCGGGAATTCGCTCGTAAGAGCGCCTTTGCACGACATCTGGTGGATAGCGATGAGAAGAAGGCCACTCGTTTCCGCAATGGCCTGACCAGAGACCTTAGAGTGCTTGTAGCCAGCCATGGCTATTTGACTTATGCTGAGACCGTTGAGCGAGCTCAACAGATTGAGGCATCCCATCTGTTGGGTACTCCTGCACAGCCACCAGTTGGACACCAGCCGCTTTTCAGCCCGCCGTGCCAGCGCCGCCTCAGCAGTCGCCAAACAAGAACAAGAGAAAGTGGAGAGGTCGCGACGATAGGAGGGATCGTCGGCAGATGGCCCCAGCTCAGGCAACAGCCCTGGTCCAGCAGCCTCCACCAGTTTGTGCCATATGCGGATGTGCCCATCGTGGAGAGTGCCTAGCTGGGCAGGACATATGCTATCGTTGCCACAGACCTGGTCACAGAATCGCTGATTGCCCAGATCGCCCACATCCCCAGCACTGCCATAGACCGCCAGTCCCGAGACAGCCAGCTCAGAGGCCACCAGCCCAACACCATCCACGAGGAGCCCATGCACATATCTACGCCCTTAACAAGGCGGAGGTAGCCGAGCAGCCAGCCCAGGAGCAGTAGATAGGAGGTAGTGCCCGCGTCTACGCTTTCCACTAGTGAAAGCCGAACTTCAGAAGACGCAAGAAGATGGGCGTATTTTTGTTTAGTTATATTAACTCTATTCCATAAACTCATTTAAGAGCCTCGTGTATTTGGGACATCTGCACTTTTTGAGACTATGCCGAAGTTGATGATTAAACTGAGAATGTTTGATGCTTTTCTGCATATCTCTAGTTAATCATTGTTGCAATATTTGGGATGTTTAACGGTTTGTAAGCCTAAGAAACAAACAAGTAGTAAGCATAAAGGTAGCTTAGGAGAATCGCCAAGCGAGCAAAGTAGATTTCCTCATGAACAAAGAACAGTACTCCCGTATTAAGCTGAGACAGTGTAAGGAAGAGCAAACATGATAGAAAGAAGGAGAAAACATAGAAGCCTTAATAGTAAAACTTTAGTACCCATGGGTAAGGTTTATCCATTAAAGTAGTTAAAGCAGTAAGGCACTCGATTTATACCAAAAAGCAGCTAGATTTGAGCACGACATGCGTGCATTAGCACGTATCCTGAGCACATACCGATGTTCTGCGCTTTTATCCCGCTTTCGCTCTATTGTTGGGGCGGAGCCACCAAGTGTGTGCCCGTGCACCGAGTCCGACCGAGCCGCGCCCCTACGCTCTGCCCAGCGCCCGTGCGTCCGTTCAACCTACGGGTCAACACGCCGATTCCATTAGCCGTGGCCCAAACACGCCCATGCGTCAGCGGCCGTGGCACCATTCAAAGTTGTACGTTTCAGTACAATAAGGCTACTAACGTAAGACGTGGACGCGACCTTGTTGTGATTGCAGGCGACTCTGACACTGCAAGTACATCGCACGCAGGTACCGCATGCAGGTATTCCGCGCCCGTGGGCCCCGAGTAGAGGGTAAACCGCATGTGAGATACTGCACGCAATGTGCCGCCTCGTCAGGAGCCGAGTCACGATTAGTTGAACCATAATTGTTAGTTGTCCTCATCAGTTTTACAGATCGATGTATAATCAAGAAAGATGATCAGAACGCTTAAAGGCTTGCGTTCTGAATGACAGACCCGTTTAGAAGTACAATTTGCCACTAAAGCAATTATTAGAAGAATAGAATAGACATGATATCGTACGTTTTAGTACGGACATAAGTGTGGATCGCTGACATACGAGAAAGAGATAGCGAGAGAATGTTTTTCGGTCAATAGCAGGCCGACAGACAAGGGAGTAGAAATCAGTGATCCACACAAAGATTTATACAACCTTGAAGCGACGAAAGTCGGGTACATGCCAGCCACAAAAAGACTTGTAGACTAGTGTGTACAGTAAGATGACCTGAGGGTCACAGCCGCAAAGAAACTACAACATAGTTACCCCAGCCATTTCCATCTTATAGTCGAGATGGTGAGCTTAGCCTAACGTTTGGGGCTTTGTCGTCGAAATTTTCGGGAAATGTTTCGCGATTTCTCCACACCTCGAGTTTGAGGAGTTGTACTCGAGCTCGAACACGTGGAAAAGTTAGATGAGTCTCACGTTGATCCGAGATGACACGTGAGGTAGTACCTACGGCCACCTTGTGGTGGAGGGTACGCTAGTCAGACGGTCGAGAAGTAGGCCTCTCTAAGTCCAGGAGTGTCGCCATAACTAGGGCGATACCTCTAAGAGAATAAATGAGCTTCTTTTGAGGTTCCTAAGTACAGTTTCTAAAAGATTTGTCTTGGATTTTATCTAAGGCACGTATTGAATTTTGGCGAAACGCCATGGCGAACCAGTACAGTGAGATCGGTTTACGACCAGAGCAGACATATACAATATTCAGATAGAGACCCTCAGTTCTCGAACTTGGGTTAACGGTGTATAATAGTCAAAAGCCAGGTAAATTACGGAGGCTTGAAATAAGAGTCACTAGTCTGAATTTACCTGGGGGCTTGAAGCCGGAGTTGCCATGGCAAAGCCAAGATCACTAGTAAGAAGAAGAATAAATTCAAGCTAGATATCCAGATTTTCAGTTCTGATTAGTACTTTGTAATTTTTATTTTTCAGTTTCTAGTTCTGATTAGTCCGAATTCTACTTTGTACTTTTTATTTTTCAGCCCCGACCCAAAAAAATTATATAATTAGCTCGACTTTATTTATCAGAATTAGTAATATTTTAATTATGTCGAGAATTACTAGTATTAATTGCATAATTTATTTAATTTCAAGTCTAAGCCATAAAGAGAGTATTCGATTTATTATTTCAGAAACGAGATATAAAATCCTAAGTTTAAAACTCAATTAGTTATTTTTATCGAGTATTAGAAAAGTCGGGAATTTATTTAATTCCTGAACAAGCCAAATTATTTCATTGGGCTCAACTATTTAATCGAGATATTTTAAATCCTAGCCGAATTTTATTTTATTTAGTCGGCCCACTTTTAATTCGAGTAGTCGAATTTAATCCCGAGACCGAGTGCCATTTTAATTTACTGAGCCCAACATTATTCATTCGGTCCACGTAGCAGTATTTATTTTCCTAAGCCCTAGTTAAATTATTCCGAGCCCAATTAATTAAGCTCGAGTTTTTAAGTCCAAGAAGAGAAAACCCTAGCTTATGCTCCATCTATATATAAAACCTTAGCTCATTTCTCTTAGCTCACATTGACCACAAAAAGTTATCCATACACAAGAATCTTATCCTCTTAAAAAGCTCAAACATCATCTTAGAAAACAAACTTTCTTTTCTTCGATCAATTTCGCTGCAAGATATCGATCTCAATCTCCATCTTCCATCGTCCATGGATCACCTCAAAAAGTCGATCAAAGCTTCCCCTTCAATTTCTCGAGTGTCTCAGACCATAAATCCCAGCTGTTTCATGTCCCCGCTGTGAGTCGGGCCTGCCGGAGAAGAAAACTCCACGCCGGCCGTTCACGTCGAACCCACCAGCTCAGCCCCTCGAACCTCGAACAGAAGCAGCGAGCGCCATCGGAGGATTTTTTTCATCACCCGTTGACCGCCCAAGTTCCAGCCCTTCGGTGTCGCACACAGTAGAGGAGGAGTCGGCAAGCAGCAGCGACGGTCTTGCCCATCGATTTCTCTTACGACAAGCAGCGGCCGGCGAACCTCCACAGCTGCGCGCTCGTTTGCAGAGGTGCCCCCGTCGAGCTCTTTTAAACGAACAACAACAATTCGCCATAGCCGTGCAGACCCGGAGCTTTTCTGGCAACGAGCGGCGATGTTCTCCTTTTTCACAACCGCGGTGAGACATTTCCGAGGAGCAGCAGCTGTTTGCCATCACTGAACCGTCGGTTCCTTTTCGAGCTTGCCGTACGTGCGGGAAGTAGCTGGTTACATTTTCTGTTCAGTACCAACACTCCCGTGTTCCGATTTTTAATTTGAACCCTTCAAAAGGTATACTGGCTGAGATCCTTTTTACCCTGCTATGGCTGAGATTAGTTAGTTAAGATTTGTTAATAGATGAATCAGATAGCAGGCCTATGTTAGTTCAATTTCTAATAGAAGAGATGTTGTTATATGTGAATCTTGAGGTGTTTTGTTCAGTTTTTATTTATGAAAGCATGCCTAATTTGATGAGAAAAGAAAGCATGAAAATAGGTTGTTTATGTAGTGCTTAATTATGAAAAGATAGACATTTTTAAAGTATTTTTACCTTGAAATGAGATTATATTAAGCCTGTTCTCATGTTATTATAAGGCTGCAAATGTATTAGAATTCTAGAGATTATGAGTAGGTTGAATGGCCTTAAAATATGGTAATTAAATTTAAGAAAAATGAAAGAAAAGAGAAGCATAAAAAAGAAATTGTATTTTGTCCTAATTTGGAAGAAATTATGTAGCTCTGTTTATGCCATTGTATTGCTGCCAAAATAGGTTAATTTCATAAGTTTAAGGTTCAGTTAACTAGTCTTAGAGATGGTTTAAAAGGATTAAGAAAATAGTTTAGTTTTTGCTGTGAATTATTAAGCCGTACTGATCCTTTTTATTGTTAACTGCATGTTGAAATTCTGAAATAAAATGCATGTATGTAACTCATGCTTAAGAGTTTAAAATTCATGTTACAGAATATGTAAGGTTTAAAAAGAAAAATAGCATGCATTTACAAAGTGTAATGGAGGATCTAAATATATCACCCTTGTATATGGTTGCTTGCTTCGTGGAGGAAATGATATCAAGCAATTTAAAGGATTTTGTTGGTAGAAAATCATTGTCCATGTGTAACATATTTTAGATGTTTGGAAACAGAGAGCTGAGTTACATACAGGGAATCTTAAGTTTAATGTTCACTCTAGTGGGACACAAAAAGTAATGAGGAACCAATTTTTTTTGAAAGAGAGAGCCCGAAGAGTTAATCGAGACAAATTAACCGAACAAAGTATTTTATGTTAAGTAAAAGACTTAGAAATATTTTGCTTAAATTTTTGTAGCTTAAGGAGAGTCGAGCCTTCAACGGCTACCTTCCATCAAGCACTTGCCTAGTACCAGCTTATCAGGTGGGGGTCACGTACTGGTTCTACATCATCTTTAATTTCCATACCATGTCCGAGGTGTGTATGAGAAAAGGTATATAACCAAGGGTGGAGGCTGAACGAGCCTTAATGTTCCATCCTAGGCCTAGTTATATCACCCAGGGTGGAGGCACTAATGTGCCTTAATGTGCCATCCTAGGTCCAGTTATATCGCAAGGGTGGAGGCACTAACATGCCTTAATGTGCCATCTTGTGCCCAGTTATATTGCCTATGGGTGGAGGCCGAGCTGGGCCTTAATGTCCCATCCTAGGTTCTGGTGGAGGCCGAGTTGGGCCGTAATGACCAATCAGAGTGTGCACATGATTTAGCGACCTTGTGTCGAGCGGTTTTAAGCCAAGTTCAGTCGAGTCCAGTTCAGTTAAGCTCAGTTAAGTTCAGTTAAGCTCAGTTAAGTTCAGTTAGCCTAGTTACAGTTTCAGTTCAGTTCAATACTGTTGGGTTCTGTTAGGAACGTCAAACAACATGCACAATATTGAACTTTATCGAA
>CACSLK010027813.1:3794039-3817570 GCA_902706635.1 Striga hermonthica
AGCTGAAATAAGGTGAGCTCGGTACTTGTTTTTCTTTAAAAGCACACATGGTTATGGCTTGCGCATGTGTTGCTACCTCTCGGCACTCTCTTTACTCACTAAATATAGGCTTAACTTTTTCAAGTAAATCCTCGTTTAATCTGATTATATGATGTATATATGGAAGGATAAGAGGTGGTGATTTTAGGAAAGTGCTCGTAAGGACACTTGTCCTCATTAGAACGTTTAGTGGCAATTCTTATGCCTAAGCAAGTAGCTTAGTAATAGGATAGATATCACTTTCTTATAAAATCTACTAATGATAATGCTTAAAACATAAGCTTAGTTAAGGCTAATAACATGGCTTAAAAAAAAAGAACACCAAAATGAATTTAGCAAATGATGAGCAAAATCTAAGCGCGGCAATTAGACAAAAAGGGTCCACTAGTGCGCATGAAATTAGTCTTGTTCTTATGAAAATTGATACAACACTTGGGACATTCCCAAGCTTAATACCCTCGAATAGGGTTTGGAATATCTTGACTGAATATTACTCGATTTCGGTCGGAACTCGACTTCGAAAATTAATTCGAATATACTTTCGACTTAACGTCGAATTTGGAATTTATTGACTGAATAACTTAGATTTTAACATTAACATGAATATTTATTAACAAAGGCTAGCTTAAAATAAAAAGCTAGTATTTTCCTTTATTAATAAAACTCGGGGTGTTACATTATTCTTCGTTACTTGGAGTGCAAGTCAAGCAACTTGGGGAGAAAGATTAGTAGTATTAGGATTTTATTTCCTTATTGCTTTTAATTATAGAATCAGGAGATCTAATTTGGTTAGGCTTAAATTTAATTTATGCACCTATAAATACCCATGTACCTCTTCATTATTGAAAAGGTCCAGAGAATTGATGAGTGAATAGCAAAGGGTAACGTTGTGTTCTACGTGTGTATAAGCAAGGTCGTAGTGCGTGTTTATCATACTATTGTGTCGAAGAGAAGGCCATTAGTGCGTCTTGAAGTCACAGTGTCTAAGAGAAGGCCCTGAGAGTGTCTGTTAGTCACACCTATCGTGTGTAGTCGAAGGCCCTGAGTGCGCGATTACTCACAACCGAAATAGACAAAAACCGCGATCCTTCATCACCGCGTGCCCGCGCGCAGCCCGCGTGATGAAGTTTGTGTATCCGCCTCAACTCGATTTGCTTCGAAACCCGCGCTGACGCCTTCGTACTTCCGATGGTTATGAAGAAACTCGGATGTTGGTCCTATTTCTATCACGATTTTGTATGTAAACTCACACACAAGAGTTGGTGAACAAACGTTCGATTTTCTATTAATTCTTCGATATGTAAAATTGAATGAGTACATGGGTATCTATAAGAAAAACTAGATCTAGTCCTATGAGCAGTATAATTCTAACTAGAAAATAATATGTAGTCCTAAGGAAAGTAGATATCCTAATATCTAGAATTACTATGTAATAAAATACTACTAGGCACATGCCTTTTATTCTAGATCTCCTAATCATACCAGATCTCTAATAAAGCTAATTAAATCTTGCTCTCCAAACTCCTTGCTTGCTCCCCAAGTCGGCGCCCCAAGACTTTCCCTTCCGCGCCGCTCGCTTTTCCTACACAGGCGCGGCATCTCGCGCGCCTGTGCTGCACGCGCGCCCCGTTGCCTGCGCCGTCTGCTCGCGCCCCGTCGTCCGCGCGTTCTATCCCAGTTCGCAAGTGGCTTGCACGCCAGTCGCCATAGCGCTTGCCCAACGCCCAGCACCCGAGCATCGCCCATCGCTCGATGCGCTCCCGTCGCTGCTTGCATAACTATCTGTCCGTAGCAACCCTCCTCGCGCGCCATCCACCCAACAACCTTCTCCTGCGCGCTACTCTGTCTAGCCTCCAAGCGCCGCGCGCGTCTCTTTTGCCCCTTCGCGTGGTCTTGCCCGATGGCATTTGCCCTTGTTTCTCGTCGTGCTTGGGCCTCGAAATCCACTTCCGCATCATTCCCGCCCCCTTTAAGCACATCCTTGTTCTCAAAGATCAGGATATGCCATTTGGGCTTGCTCTCTTCAACCATTAACTCTAAGCACCTTAACTCCGCACCTTTAACCGCTCCCCTCGGTTTGGTTTTTAACATGATCAACCTGTTATCTGAATAAAATTCCATTATCCCCTCCTTATAATTTGTTTTGACTTCCCCGAGTCCTTCTAACCATTGTTCCCCAAGAAAAATGTCAGGCCCCACCAACGGCAAAGAATAGAGATCGGCCTTGATGGTCTCGCCTTGTAGATTGATGGGCACATCCCGGTGATACTCTTGGCATCGCAGTCTTTCCCCGTTGGCAACTCTTACATCAAAGGGATCCACCTTTGTTGCCGGTAATTTTAACGTGTCCGCTAATAGGGCACTAATAAAGTTGTTGGATGAATCGGTATCAACTAGTACCTCGATAGATCGCCCTCGGACTGAGGCGGGCAACCTAATTGTTCTTGGCCCTTGCACTCCCGACATTGCATTAACCGAGATTTCCAAGTCCTCCTTGATGTAGTGCTTTGTTTCTTCCTCCTCGGGCTCTTCCTCTTCACCTTCAATGGTGTACAATTGTTGCTTGCACCGATGACCCGGCGTAAATCTTTCGTTGCAGCGGAAACATAGCCCGTTGCTTATCCGACGCAGCCTCTCATCCTCGGACATCATTCCTCGACCTGTCGTCGTTGAACTCCCAGCCTTGGGTATGGTTTCCATGTGCGTCCTCGCTTCCGTGCACGTTGGTTCTACGCGTACCTCCGCCCATGTTTCACCATTGCGCGTGTTTGATTGGCCCATCTTGCGTACCGCGGCCAAGTGGTCGTCGCGCAAGCGCGTGGCTTCCATGGTTTCCTGTAAGCTCGTTGACCTCTCGAGCCTAACCTCAGCAGCAAGTTCCGGCTTAAGGCCTCCAATAAACGCACCTATAAGCGCTCGCTCCGGCCAATCGCGTACATGGCATGCTAGGCGTTCGAACTCCCTTTGGTAATCCCTTAGGCTACCCGTTTGCTTAATTCGTGTTAAGGCCTCATCAAAATCATAATATTCGGATGACCTAAACCTCTTGATTATCCCCTTTTCGAACTCCCCCCACTTCAATCGTTTGCCTTTATTCACGTGCGACATCCATTGCCACCATGTATTCGCCTCTCCATCAAGGTAACATACGGCGTACTTAACACGTTCAGCCATTGGAGTCTCGTTGAGGTCGAAATATTGAGTAGCTCGACTCAACCATGCGTCTGGATTCTCTCCCTTGAACGTGGAAAGAACAATCTTTGGTTTTTCGATCCTCCGTTCCTCATGGCGCCGTGAACCTCTAGATCCCCGTGACCGGCGGTCCGTTTTCTCTTCATACGCGCTGTCCTCATCCTCCGAAGGTGAGGACTCCTTCGATGATGACCCTAACGTAGGCTCTCTTGATGGCCTTCGACCACGCCGTTGAAGCTTTGCAAATTCAGTGTCTAATGATTGAATGGACCCGGATAGTGATTGCTTGAGCTTCGCCAATTGGTTGTAGGTGGCGTGTTGAGCATCTTGCACGGCCTTCATGTCGGCTTTCAAGGATTGCACATCTTCGATCATGGAGTTTAAACCGCTCTCCAATGCCTCGATCCTCTCTTTATGCGTGTTTGTCATTTTTTTTCTAGTGCTCTCGGCACTCTCAAACAAACCAAAAGAAAATATTATTTTTTTTCTACTACTAAACTCACGCAAAAAGAAAAATAAATAATCTTTTTTTAATCACTCACGCATGAACAAAAGAAAAAAAAATATATTTTTTTCCTACTCCTTCACTCACACTCTAACAACTAAAAATCAAATAAACCCCTTGTTTTATTTTTAATCTAAACTCACGAAAGGAAAATCAAAAAGATAGAAGAGGGAAAAAGTTTAAATAAGATACACGACCGACCCTCTCAATGAAAGCACCAATGATGAATATCGTGTATCCGCCTCAACTCGATTTGCTTCGAAACCCGCGTCGACGCCTTGATCTCTAAGCGATAGTTGCTAATACGCGCGCCGACGCCTTCGTACTTCAGGATGGTTATGAAGAAACTCGGATGTTGGTCCTATTTCTACCACGATTTTGTATGTAAACTCACACACAAGAGTTAGTGAACAAACGTTCGATTGTCTATTAATTCTTCGATATATAAAATTGAATGAGAACATGAGTATTTATAAAAAAAACTAGATCTAGTCCTATGAGCACTATAATTCTAACTAAGAAATAATATCTAGTCCTAAGGAAAGTAGATATCCTAATATTTAGAATTACTATGTAAATAAAATACTACTAGACACATGCCTTTTATTCTAGATCTCCTAATCATACTAGATCTCTAATAAAGCTAATTAAATCTTGCTCTCCGAACTGCTTGCTTGCTCCCCAAGTTGCCTGTGCCGTCTGCTCGCGCCCCGTTGCCCGCACGTCCTATCCCAGCGCAAGTGGCCCGCACGCTAGTCGCCCTAACGCTCGCCCAACGCCCAGCACCCGCGCATCGCCTATCGCTCGATGCGCGCCTGTCGCTGTTTGCATACCTGCCTGTCCGCAGCAACCCCCCTCGCGCGTCATCCACCCGATAACCTCCCCCTGCGCGCTACTCTTTCGCCCCTTCGCGTGGTCTCGCCCGATGGCATTTGCCCTTGGATCTCGTCGTGCTTGGGCCTCGAAAGCCACTTCCGCATCACCGCGCCGAGCGCGCCCAGCACGCCACCCAGTGCCCCATATGGTAAGTAGGGCATTTCCAGCCCTATTTAATCCCCTCTTTCCCCCTCCCTAAGCCTCCAAAACCCTCCCACTCACTCTCCATCAGCCGCCACCCTCTTCTCCCTCTCCACTCCCGATCGCCGCCTCCACCGCACACCCCGGCGACCAACGAGCAAGGACCACGGCCAAACCTCAAACCCCAGCCCCTGTTCGAGTGACCCCAGGCCAAAAAAGAGCAGCCCACCTCTGTCCACGGTGATCCCAACCGCCGTCGAGCCGCCCCGCGCACGCCTTCGAGCCTCCAAACCCTTTTCTCTCGTGCTTTTTAGTGCAAAGACCATGAGAACAGTACTTGATGGCTGTACCTTCTCATTTTAATGTGTTTTGAATTGTTTCATCTTGGTTTAAATTGGATTTGTCTTGGAATGTTTGAATAATGTGAAATTATGCATGTTTGAAGTGACATTATTGTGTTCTTGATGAACCCTCGTTGAAATCGTGTTAGGACTATGGAATATGGAACATTTATGAGTCCTTGGCCTTATGGTTAAGGCCTTGGACGAAATTGATGAATATGGGGTCAGTTATGCATTTTTGAATCGGGTCATGCTGCTGAATTTTACTAAAATCATCATAAATTGCATGATTTTCCGAATGCCATGAAACTTGACCTGTATGATCTTTTGTTGGCATGTTATGTGATGTAAAATTTGCAGGTCGAAATGATGTCTGTAACTATGTCAAATATCAATTTTAAGTTCTGGGCAGAAACTTCGAAAAATTATTAAAAATCGAGTTCTTGGTATTTTGATGTTATTTCTGGTGAGTGTCATTATTCTAGTATTATGTGTGTTGTGTCCAAATTTTATTGAAAAACCCCAAGGATGGCCTGGAGAACTTGTAAATTCAGGTTTTTGCTGCTTTTGCATAAAAATTTGTTGGTCATGTTAAACTGAAGTCTTGGGGTTGAAACTTGGTGAAAACGTGTGTTTCTGGGTCTATTATTATGTGTAAAAAATTTCAAGTTATTTGGTCAAGTGTATTTTAAAAACGGTGGGGTCTATTTGAATTGTTGTCTGTCTGTCCGGGGCCTGCACCTTGCCTGTGCACTGCCAGCGCGCCCAGTGCGTGCCAGCGTGAACCAGCGCACGCTGTGAAGCTCCCCAGCGCCCCAGTGCACTGCACCGCACCCCTGCGCGCACAACAGCGCCCACTGCACCGCGTGATACGGAAGTGGTTATTAACCCCGGTGAGTCAAGTGATGGGATGGTTGAAGATCTCGATTTATGGTTGGAAAATATGTTGGAGGAGCCATCTAGTCCGATTTACCGACCATCATGCGTGAGAGATTGGCTAAAACGATGTGGTCCAAAGTTGAAGTTGAGGTCTAGGAAACGCAAGAGACGACGAAAGGCAAAGGCCAAGAAGGCGAGTCGTTAGTGTGGGCCTTGTGCGAGGAAGAAACGAGCATGGAAGATGGAGGCTCGTAGGTGAGGTAAGCAAAGAATGGAAGACGGTTGGATATGACGTGCCGGAGATTGCATTGGGTTGGAAGGATGGGACCCATGGGACAAGCCGGGTCCATCAAATGGGCCAATGGTATGGATCAGGGACTGCCATGGTGGATTGGGCCCATCGGGCTAGCAGTCGGAATCGAGCAACGACGGAGAGGCGAGCACGAGCCAGTGGCGCGCATCGTGCCTTGATGCGCGCAGGCACACGCAGACGGCGTCAGGTGCACGGGGGTTAGCGGTAGACGAGCAGGCCACGGGGACTGGCAGCACGCGAGAAGCAACGGGCGCAACAGGATGCGCGGTAGGATATTGGGGCACGGGCAGTAGCCGGGACGCGCTGACGTCACGCGGAGAATAGATGGGGCCCGATGGACGCGCAAGTGAGCAGCACGCGGGCCTAGGCCTTGTAGGCCTAGGATTGGCGGGCACACGACACAACGCGCGCGAGGAGATCGGCGAGGGCGCGGGGCTCGCGGACAGCAACGCATGGGGCGACGCGAGCAAAGGACTAAGTGGAGTAGGATTAGGCGAGATGGGCGCTGGCGTGCACGCACAAGGAGAATGCGGCGATGATGAGGCGCGCGCATTGGCGCGCGAGTGGGAAGCTGACGCGAAGCCTAGTCCGCGCGGGACTAGGCAAGGCAGAGGCGGCGGGCGCATGCGTGCGGGACAAGGCGTGCGATACCACGCGCGACAAGGAGTAGGAGCCGAAGATCGGCGCGCGCAGGGGCGACGCGCGTACAAAGGCAGCAAAAGGGTTTTTTGAGATGACTTGGAGCTCAAGACTTTGGATTGGAGTGCAAGTCAAGCAATTAATAATTATAGTTATATTAGGATTTTATTGCTTTTTAGTATTAGGATTTCTATTATTGCAAGATTTAGGAGATCTAGTTTGGTTAGGCTTAGATTTAATTTATGCACCTATAAATACCTATGTACCTCTTCATAATTAAAGGACCAAAAAATTGATGAATGAATAGAAAGGGGAACATTGTGTTCTTTCGTGTGTTAAGCAAGGCCGTAGTGCGTGTTTACATACAAGTGTCAGAGAGAAGGCCATTAGAGCGTTTTAAAGTCACAGTGTCTAAGAGAAGACCCTGAGAGCGTCTGTTAGTTACACCTATCGTGTGTAGTCGAAGGCCCTGAGTGCGCGATTACTCACAACAGAAATAGACAAAAACTGCGATCGTTCATCATTGGTGCTTTTATTGAGAGGTGTTGATCAAAGTTTTTGTCTATCTATCTTTTTCTTTTTTTCGGTTTCATCTTTTGTTGAGGGGGCCGATTTTTATCCTTGTTTCGTTCGAAATTTTGTTCGAATTTTTCGTTCGGTTTTTCTTTATTTTTTCGTGAGTAAAAAAAAGAGAGTCTTCCTAGTTTGTTTTGATTTTTTCTTAGAGTCTTAAAAAAAAAAAGAGAGAGAGTCATGAGGTTCGAGCCATTGGATGTGTTGGATCTGGAGGATCTCGCATACCTCGAAGGGTTGGAAAGGGAATTATCCGCATGGGAGCAAGAGTTTTTGGAGGAGCTTCACGAACGAAGAGATTGGGAGGAGCGTGAAAGACAACTCATGGAAGCCAGGAGAGCTGAAGTGCCCGAAGTTCAGGACAATGCTGATGAAGGTGCGTTAAATTTTATTATCCTTGAGGACAAGGAAATTCTTGAAGAGGAGGGGAATGATACGGAAGTGGTTATTAACCCTGGTGAGTCAAGTGATGGGATGGTTGAAGATCTCGATTTATGGTTGGAAAATATGTTGGAGGAGCCATCTAGTCCGATTTACCGACCATCATGCGTGAGAGATTGGCCAAAAGGATGTGGTCCAAATTTGAAGTTGAGGGCTAGGAAACACAAGAGACGACGGAAGGCAAAGGCCAAGAAGGCGAGTCGTTGTTGTGGGCCTTGTGCGAGGAAGAAACGAGCATGGAAGATGGAGGCTCGTAGGCGAGGTAAGCAAAGAATGGAAAACGGTTGGATATGGCGTGCCGGAGATTGCATTGGGTTGGAAGGATGGGACCAATGGGATGAGCCGGGTCCATCAAATGGGCCAATGGTATGGATCAGGGACTGCCATGGTGGATTGGGACCATCGGGCGAGCAGCCGGAATCGAGCAGCGACGGAGAGGCGAGCATGCGCCAGTGGCGCGCATCGTGCCTTGATGCGCGCAGGAACACGCAGACGACGTTAGGTGCACGGGGGTTAGCGGTAGACGAGCAGGCCACGGGGACTGACAACACGCGCGAAGCAGAAGACACAATAGGATGCGCGGTAGGCGATTGGGGCGCGGGCGGTAGCTGTTAGAGGGATGCTGTAAAAGCTATGTTTTGCAGATTCTATTAGTTCCATTTTGATCTGGCCATCATGTTTCGGTCAAAGTAAATATGTTTTCAGTTTATTTATTTATGCAATACATACTCCATGTCTTATATTGAGGTAGTGTGGTTCAAAGAGTTTCGAACAGAAAGATCACCTAACGCCAAATCTTTGTAGGAGATATTCCCATCTCCATGTCAATATAAATTAGGAAAGATATTCCTACAAGGATCTTCTCTAGTGTTAGGAGACTTAAGAGTCTTCTAGAAGATGGAGATTAGTAGGAGATTTCCTTCCTACATTAATTTAGTATTGGAGTAGAATTAGGATTCCTAGGCCTAATGGAATAAGCCCATATTTAGCACCTCCTTAAGGTCCCTAATGGAGCCTATAAATACACCATGTCCAAACCTCTCCTACAAATTGTCTTGGCCGATTTTTCTCTTCTACATACATGAGAGAATAACATTGTTCGAGAGTTAGGGAGATTCGATTAAACGCTCCACCAAGTTTAATCGAAGTAGGTGATTAGGTAATCCGTTAGAAGCCTTTTGGGTACAATTTATTCGAGCCTTTATATTTATATTTTCCGGTCATTATCATTATCTCATCGCCGCCTGTCGCAGCCGTACGTCGCCGTCAGCCGCCGTCGACAACTGCTGGAAAATCCCATCGCCGTCGGAAGCCGTCCGTGACCAGCCGATCGCAACCGCGAGTCGCCACCCGCAGTCACGCCCAGCCAGTCGCCGTTCCAACTCCCAGCAGCGACGCCCAGGACCATCGCACGAAGGCCCGACGCCCGTTCGTGTAGCACCGCGATCGCCGATCTTTCACAAGACGCAGTCGTGCACCGCCCGTTCATCCCTGCTGCTCGCTGTCGCCGATCGCGAGATCCCAGCGCGCGCTAGTCCACGCGCGCACATTTCTCTCACGCCCAGGAGTCCTGCTGCCCGCGCCCATGTTCGCCCTCTCGCCATCGCCAATCCGCAGCGGCTTAGGAGTCCTGCCCGCGTGCACGCACACGCCCGAAGCTGCCAGCACCAATCCGCCTCGGCATAGGAGTGCTGCCCTGCGTGCACGCACACGCCCAGCGCCCGATGCGCCCCGCCAGCGATCCGCACGTCACGCCAGCAGTTCGCGCACGCTGCCTGCACGCTGTCCGCGCCCGACGCGCACGATCGCCCGCTGCAACCCAACAACCGAGACCGAGACACCGTGCGACCGAACCTTGTTTGACGTGTCGATTAAAATCGACTAAAGGCCTAACCTATCCACCCATTAGGTTGTGGTGTTTAGACGAACTTCATCAACGATACTCTACATCGTCTCAAAGTCGGCAAAAATTTTAAAAAGGTAAACGTCCATATCCTAACTATAGATTCCGCTTCGTTAGGATTTATTTCGATAAAGTTCAATGCTGTACATGTTGTTTAACTATAGATGGGAAGGTTGAGACCTTCAAATCTAGGCTTGTTGTGAAAGGATACACTCAGAAAGAAGGGATCGATTAAGAGGAAACCTTTTCGCCGGTAGCCATGCTCAAATCCATCAGGATTCTCTTGGTTGTGGCCGCTCATATGGATTATGAGATTTGGCAAATGGATGTTAAGACCGCTTTCCTTAACGGGAATTTGGACGAGGACATCTATATGTAGCAACAAGAAGGATTCATTGCAAAGGGCCAAGAGCATCTGGTCTGCAAGCTAAAGAGGTCCATTTATGGGCTGAAGCAGGCTTCGAGGTCTTGGAACATCCGTTTTGATGAGGTTGTCCAATCGTATGGGCTTACCCAATGTCCGGATGAGCACTGTGTGTACAAGAAAAGTGATAGAAACGTGGTGGTGTTTCTAGTGCTGTACGTGGATGACATTCTTCTCATTAGAAACAGTGTGAAGATGTTATCCGACGTAAAGGTATTGTTATCCAAGCAGTTTGATATGAAGGATTTGGGAGAAGTAGGACATGTTCTCGGAATCAAGGTCATTCGCGACCGAGAGAAGAGAAAGTTATGCCTATCCCAATCCACATACATAGACACTGTCTTAAAGCGTTTCAACATGCAGGATTCAAAGAAAAGGGATTTACCCTTTCGACATGGAATACCTCTATCTAAGAGGATTTCCCCGAAGATGCCTCAAGAGATAGAGGACATGAAGGCAGTTCCTTATGCATCGGCAGTAGAAAGCCTCATGTATGCTATGTTGTGCACGCGACCTGATATTTGTTATGTCGTGGGCATGGTAGCAAGATATCAGAGTAATCTAGGTCCGGAACATTGGTCTGCGATAAAGCATATACTCAAGTACCTATGTAGGACTAAGGAGTACATGTTGATTTACCAGGCAGATGAATTGCTTCCGTTGGGTTACACTGATTCTGACTTGCAGGCAGATCGGGACGAAAGCAAGTCAACCTCAGGGTTTGTGTTTACTTTAGGAGGAGGAGCCATAGTATGGAGGAGTGTCAAGCAGAAATGCGTGGCGGACTCAACCATAGAGGCTGAGTATGTAGCAGCCTCAGAGGCAGCGAAAGAAGTTGTATGGCTCAGCAATTTTCTCCTCGACCTTGATGTGGTACCGAGTTTGCCCGCTGCAATCACATTGTTCTGTAATAACAGCGGAGCAGTAGCAAGTTCGAAGAAGCCACGGACTCATAAAGCGAGTAAACACATATAGCGCAAGTACCACCCGATACGAGAAATCATTAGATGAGGAGAAGTCGTTGTTGCCAAGTAGGGCGACATAGTAGACTAGTCTTTGAGAATTAGATTGAAAAAAATATTGGTTATTTTGTTTAGCCATGAGCTTATAAAGCATAAGTGGGAGATTGTTAGAGGTATGCTGTAAAAGCTATGTTTTGCAGATTCTATCAATTCCATTTTGATCTGGCCATCATGTTTCGGTCAAAGTACATATGTTTGCAGTTTATTTATTTATGCAATACATACTCCATGTCTTATATTGAGGTAGTGTGGTTAGAAGAGTTTCGAACAGAAAGATCACCTATCGGTTCCTTATAAGACTAAACTATTCGTTCACAATCTCGACTGGCAGTGAGACCCCACTTGGAAAAAGACTGTAGTGTATTCTTGATTCAGTTGGTCTTTGACTGAAGGATTAAACTAGCACTCACTTAAGTGTTGAACACGACCACAGAAGGATAAGGATATGAGACTCACTGACCGTTGTTGTAACCTAGACCTTCAGTGATTGATGCGTTCTCTTGAGCTGTAAGATAATATAAAATAGGCATATATTTTTATTTCTTATTTATTTGATTTACCAAGTGATTCCTATTTTATTAGGATGACATACGAGGTATTTTGGTAAGTAAGAATAATTATATGATGTGCTATTATAAATTATTTACGGTCAATATATTCCAGTGCGCTGGATTGTTGACGTCCCTGAAATTAGCTCAGGAAGGAACATTATGTTAAACCCTGCAGGTAGACGATTGTCTGACATAATGGTTAAGGTATGAGTGGTACTAATTTCGGAAATGAATAAGAAGTTGATTAATTATTTTGTCAGTAATTTAATTAATCAACGGACGTTATATCTTAAACATAGGGAGGTAAATCGATCAATCGAATTAATATTATTTAATCATGGAGGCTCGATTTTATTGGTAAAATAGTGGCTAAATTGGGAGAGCAACAATATTACTCAAGTGGGATGTTTTATTATTTAATTCTGTTAAATAGAAATTTATTTTATTCCATATTAATTAATTAATTAAGAGAATAAAATTCCTACTAGAATCTTCTCTAGGGATTAGGAGACTTGGAAGTCTTCTAGAAGATGGAGATTAGTGGGAAATATTTCCTACATTATATTATTAATTGGGGTAAAATTAGGTTTCCTAAATTAGGAATTAATTCTATTCCATGATTATTAATTTAATTAGGAAAGATATTCCTACAAGTATCTTCTCTAGTGTTAGGAGACTTAGGAGTCTTCTAGAAGATGGAGATTAGTAGGAGATTTCCTTTCTACATTAAATTAGCCTCTATTTAGCACCTCCTTAAGGTCCTTAATGGAGCCTATAAATACACCATGTCCCAACCTCTCCTACAAGTTGTCTTGGCCGATTTTTCTCTTCTACATACACGAGAGAATAACATTGTTCGAGAGTTAGGGAGATTCGATTAAACGCTCCATCAAGTTTAATCGAAGTAGGTGTTCAGGTAATCCGTTAGAAGGCTTTTGGGTACAATTTATTCGAGCCTTTATATTTATATTTTCCGGTCATTATCACCATCTCATCGCCTCCTGTCGCCGCCGTCCGCCGCCGTCGACAACCGCCGAAAAATTCCATCGCCGTCGAAAGTCGTCCGTGACCAGCCGATCGCAACTGGGAGTCGCCACCCGCAGTCGCGCCCAGCCAGTCGCCGTCCCAGCTCCCAGCAGCGACGCCCAGGACCATCGCACGACCCGACGTCCGTCCGTGTAGCACCGCGATCGCCGATCGTTCACAAGACGCAGTCGCGCACCGCCCTTTCGTCCCTCCTGCTCACTGTCGCCGATCGCGAGATTTCAGCGTGCGCCAGTCCACGCGCGCACATTCCTCGCACGCCCAGGATTCCTGCTGCTCGCGCCCGCGTTTACCCTCTCGCCAGCGCCAATCCGCAGCGGCTTAGGAGTATTGCCCGCGTGCACGCACACGCCCGAAGCTGCCAGCGCCAGTCCGCCTCGGCATAGGAGTGCTGCCCTGCGTGCACGCACACGCCCAGCGCCCGACGCGTCCCCGCGTCCGACGCGCACGATCACCCACTGAAACCCGACAATCGAGACCAAGCCATCGTGCGACCGAACCTCATTTGACGTGTCGATTAGAATCAACTAAAGGCCTAACCTATCCGCCCATTAGGTTGTGGTGTTCAGACAAACTTCATCAATGGTACTCTACATCGTCTCACAGTCGACAAAAATTTTAAAAAGGTAAAAGTTCATATCCTAACTATAGATTCCGCTGCGTTAGCATTTATTTCGATAAAGTTCAATACTGTGCATGTTGTTTGATGTTCCTAACAGAACTCAAAGTAGCCGGGACGCGCGGACGTCACGCGGAGAACAGATGGGGCGCAAAGGGCGCGCAAGTGAGCAGCAAGCGGGCCTAGGCCTTGTAGGCCTAGGATTGGCGGGCGCGCGACATAACGCGCACGAGGAGATCGGTGAGGGCGCGGGGCACGCGGGCAGCAATGCGTGGGGCGACGCGAGCAGAGGACTACGTGGAGTAGGATTAGGCGAGATGGCTGCTGGAACGCACGCGCAAGGGGAAGGCGGCGATGACGAGGCGCGCGCATTGGCGCGTGAGTGGGAAGCGGACGAGCGAAGCCTAGTACGCGCGGGACTAGGCAAGGCAGAGACGACGGGCGCATGCGTGCGGGACAAGGCGTGCGATACCGCGCGCGACAAGGAGTAGGAGCCGAAGGTCGGCCAGCACAGGGGCGGCGCGCGTACAAAGGCAGCAGAAGGGTTTTTTGAGATGACTTGGAGCTCAATACATTGGATTGGAGTGCAAGTCAAGCAATTAATAATTATAGTAATATTAGGATTTTATTGCTTTTTAGTATTAGGATTTCTATTATTGCAAGATTTAGGAGATCTAGTTTGGTTAGGCTTAGATTTAATTTATGCATCTATAAATACCCATGTACCTCTTTATAATTAAATGACCAGAAAATTGATTAGTGAATAGAAAGGGGAACACTGTGTTCTTTCGTGTGTTAAGCAAGGCCGTAGTGCGTGTTTACATACATGTGTCGGAGAGAAGGCCATTAGAGCGTCTTGAAGCCACAATGTCTAAGAGAAGGCCCTGAGAGCGTCTGTTAGTCACACCTATCGTGTGTAGTCGAAGGCCCTGAGTGCGTGATTACTCACAATAGAAATAGATAAAAACCGCGACCCGTCATCACCGCGCCCCTGCGCGCACGACAGCGCCCCAGCACCCGCGGCACTGTGCCCCAGCGCCCTCGATGAGCCCGACAGCGCCCCGCAACACCCCAGCCGTGCCCAGACCAGGCCAGCGAGCCATCCAGCACCCATGCTGAGCCGTCCCTTGTGTTTTCTTGAACCCTTAAATGTGTTTTGACTCAATTAACCTTGTTTTGCGTGCTAAGACTATATGTGGTATTTATATGTGCTTTTGTCAAGTCTAAATGTTAGGTTTGAGTGTTCCAATGTCCACAGAACTTCACGGACTACTTGGTCGAATCAAGTTCAAACAAGTATGATTGTGTATGTTTTTCTAAGGTCAAGATAGGTATTGATCTTAGTATCTTGACTGATGTTGGTGCCTGACGAGCCGAGCTCGCCGCCTACCCTCACTGCTTGAGTTTATTTCTCTCTTTCGACCAGGTGGGTTTATTTGTTATATGCTATGCTTTAATTAATTGCTTTTGTTGTAGTATGATCAATGTATGCATGTGAACCATGTCGCCTTCGATGTGAGCTACATTGGCCGTCGAATGGTTATCCCCGTAGCTATAGAACGTACCTTCGGGTAGTCTCCTTTATTATTGTTGGCAGTCAGGGCGTGAGCCTTGGCTGGTGATCCTCGTATGTAAGGCCAAGGCGAAAGTTTTGGCATTCGGGGTGGATTATTGCTCCTGCTGGTCGGGCACTCGTTGTAAGGCCTTCGAGGAAGGCGTTCGTTATATAGCTCGGCAGTAGTCTATTGTTATAGGTGTGCACATGAGACCATTATTGATTATTGATAAGAGATGGGACGATTATTGATTCGTATACATGCTGCGACCATACTTAAATTGTTTTATAATTATTGATATTAATTATTGCATAGCGTTGAGCACCTCGACTTTCCTATTGTGATCATCCCCACCTGCTCTTCACGGATGCAGGTTAGTTTATGCGGCACGGTGGAAGGGATGCGAGTGGTGGTCTTTAGATTGTTTAATGCTTCCGCCTTGAAAACTGAACTTGGATATTATTGCATTATTATTGATTATTGTTTTTCTGGTATTGGAGTATTGGATTATTGATAGGGATTATTTCCCTAGGATTATTATTGGATTATGATTGATTATTGGGATTTTCATATTGATTATGAGTATTGATAATTGCCGAGTATTGAGAAAATGTTGAGCATTGATTATTATTTTGAAAATGAGTAGCGCCTCAAATATTGCTTTTGAAATAAATTTGAAAAATTTATTCTAATTTTCGGTAAATAAAAGTGGGGCGTTACAATTTGAGCACATAAAAACATAGAAAACAAGACATACATAAAATATTACAAGCTGCCGGGTTTGTTAAAAAAACTGCTTGCGCGACAATTTTGTAAAAATCATAACTAATTCGTTTCAAATCAGAATCACATGATTCTAAAGCCCATAGAAAGCTAACGAAATGAAATACATATCTCATGAAGGACTCGGTTTTAGATAACAAGTTCTTGATGGTCAAAATAACAGTGCAACAGAAGTAGTAATTTTGCGACAAATCGAGCAATTTCAGCACGAATCTATATCAATATAACGCCCACGCTATAAGCAGTTCCAAACTGTTGGGTTCTATTAGGAACGTCGACAATGTGAACATTCAAATCTATTGAATAATAAATTCTAACGCAGCGGAATCTATAGTTAGGATTAGGACTTACGGTTTAAAAATTTTTTCCGACTCTGAGACGTTTTTGATTTCCGTTGATGGAGATCGCATGAACACCAAAGTCCAATGGGCAGCTGGACTTGGCCTTTCTTGATTCTAATTGAGTCATCAAGGTGCCCCAATCGCTCATCAAGCTCATCGGATCGTCTCAGACCTTCGGTAAGTGAGTTGGACTCCTCGGGCCGCTTGGAAACCATCTCGGGCACGAATCGGGCTTACTGGGTCGGGCTGAATTGGGTTGGACTTGTCTGGACCGGGTCTGGTCAGGTTTGGGCTGGGTCGGGTCGGGTCTGGTCGCTGGGCAAGGGGACTGGTCCGCTGGCTGCGGGCTGCTGGTGCGCGCTGCTGGTGCTCGTTGCTGGGCGCGGATGCACGCGCGCGGGCGCAGGGGCGCGCGAGGTGGTCGGGCAGTGGCATCGCGTGCACGCAAGACGCGCGGGACTTTTACTCCTGGGCGGACTGGAGCGCAAATGAACGTGCGCGGCATGTCTCTTAGGCAGACGCGGACTAGGTATGCGCGTCATCTCCGCGCGATGGGACTCCTGGAGCTGCACAACGGCACGCAGTGAACACGGGGCGTTCGGCCGGGCGTCTGTCTGCGGTACTGGCAAGCGCAGTGGTGCACGGATGGGCATCTGTCTACGCGGTGGTGTGCGGGCGGGCGTCTGTCTGCGTGGATGTGCGCAGGCGGTGCTGGGGCAGCGCGTGCGGGCGCGTAGGACTCCGGCTCCGGCGCGTCTGGTGGCGGGTGGTCACCGGAATTACGCTGGCGATCTTATGCTGCTCCGGTGAACCTTCTCTCCTGAATTGGTGGCCATCGGAGTTGCTACGGAGATCAATATATTCGACGGGACGGATATATATATATTCAAGGGGATACGAATAACAACCTTTGAATCTTCTATAGTATGACCTTTACACGATCTCTAATAAATCTTGGTGGAGTGATTTATTAGATTTCCCAAAGCTTCTCGATCATATTCTTAAAAGACCTTACGGTGCTAACCGAAGTTTCTCTCGACGAAGAATCTCTCTCTTTCTTTCTCACTTGAAGAGGTCGAACAGCCCTTCGGGGAGAATAAACGTGTGACTCATGTTCAAGAGGCTAGGGGACTTGTGTATTTATAGGCTACAATAGAGACCTAACGGAGGTGCGAAATATGGGCTTATTCCTTTAGGTTTAGGAATCCTAATCATGCTCCATATCCTATCCCATCTAGAAGTCCTATTCCTCCTAACTTTAATTACCTTCTAGAAAACTCCATAGTCTCCTAACCCTAGGTAATATTCTAGAAGGAATATTCCTTTCCTAATGGAATCTTAATTATGGAATATAATTAATTCCTAAATCTTAGTCTTGGAATTAAATAATAAAACATTCCACTAGAGTAATATTATTGCTCTCCCCATTTAGCTCCGAATTACAATTAACTCGCCTACACTGATTAAACATATTAATCTAATTCATCGATTTGTCTCCCCATGTTTAAGATATAATGTCCGTTGATTAATTAAATTACTGAAAAAATAATTAATCAACTTCTTATTCATTTCCGAAACTAGTACCATTCAGATCCTTAATCATTATGCCAGATAACACATCCGCCTGCAGGGCTTGACATAATATTCATTCCTGAGCTCATTTCGGGGACGTCATCAACCCAGCGCACTGGGACACAGTGACTGTAAATAATTTATAACGGCACATCATATAAATACGTTTATTTACCAAAATATCGAGTATGTCATCCTAGCAAAATAGGAATCACCCTTGGTAAATCAAATAAACAAGTAATGAATACATAAGCCCGTTTTATATTATCTTACAGCTTAAGAGTACGCATCAATTGCTGAAGGTCTAGATTGCAACAACGATCAGTCAGTCTCATAATCTTATCCTTTCGTGGTCCTGTTCAACACCTATCATAAGGGCTAGTGTAATTCTCCAGTCAAAGACCAACTGAATGAAGAATACACTACAGTCTTTGTCCAAGAGGGGTCTTACTGCCTGTCTAGACTGTGAACGAATAGTTTAGTCTTACAAGGAACCGATAGGTGATCTTTCTGTTCGAAACACTTCGAACCACACTATCTTAATGCAAGACAAGGAGTGTGATTGCATAAATAAATAAACTGCAAGCATATGTACTTTGACCAAAACATGATGGCCAGATCAAAATGGAATTGCTAGAGTCTGCAAAATCGAGCTTTTACAGCATACCTCTAACAATCTCCCACTTATGCTTAATAAGCTCATGGCTATTGCTAACCACGATTCTCTTTCAATCTTAATTCTCAAAGAACTGTTGTCCTTTCTACCATACATCCAACTCCCAATCCTTTAACATGGCCATCATCTGCTTTCGCCGGAAAGCCAATCCTAAAAGGATTCACCTAGTTGTCTACCAATGTAACTACGCGACAAACATCCACCCTGTCGCAGTCCTTTGCAACGAGCATACTTGCTCTATGTGTCACTTGCTTTATGAACTAGTGATTCCTCTCTGTCTGTAACTGCACCAACTGTCATCACAATCAAATTGTGACCTGACTTGGCTAGACGAGGTTTCACATTTTTAGTTCAATGGCGAATCCAATCTCTACGTCGCTCGTCATTTGGGAAGGTACGTACTGAGTTCATAGAGAAATCTGTCAACGTATTACCGCTTGACGTTCCTCTAATCTGCTTGGTTCCCACAAGTGAACACAAACAACAAGGTGGTTTTTACTTGTTGTTCATATCTGATTAGAAATCAGAATCCTTTGTAATCCATGGGTTGCTTATGGTTCGTTTGATAACCCTATATATTATCCTTAGCCCTGTCACGGCACTTGATCATATGTTCTACCATAAACCATTTCTCCCATCTAGGATTACTTCGATATTTACTAACCATGCAATAAATATCAAGCCTCATCTATTGCATATACTAGACTTTCTATTGCCATGCATAACGACTACCTCTGTATTATGTGAAATAGAATAAGCCTTATGATAGTCTGGTCATGAAATTTGGGATAATCGCAACATATCTTTCATGTCCAACTACTTGGATAACCATACCCTTGCATCTGTCAACATTTTCACATTGTTTCCAGTGATCAAGATGTTGTCTAGGCATAGTACCAAATACCACCACGCTTCTATTGCACCATACACATTGCCCATTTGCTTAATGATCAAATTTATGATTCAAACTTATCATCCAAATGATCGGCCCACTACGGTCTATAAAAAGACTTTGTCAGCCTACTGACTTGATGCTCTTAGCCCTTTTCCAATGAACACTTCTGGGTGCTGCTCTGTGGATATTCTTACAAGACATCCGGTTAAGGAAAATGTCTTGAGATCCACTTTGCCTAACTCATAACTCATGTGAATGGCAACAGCTTTTTGTACAGACTTAAACACAGCTGCTAGTGAAAAAGCTAACTCATAATAGATCCCATTCTTTCTGAGTCCACTATTTCACAACAAGCCTTGTAATAAAGTCTTCACTTATGGCTTTCACTCAATAGCATGTATGCTACTTGGTAATTCTATAAGAACCCAAATCTAATTAGAGTCCATGACACTAATTCAGAAATCATTAAAACTTTGCTAAGTTTTTGCATCCTTGTCTTGGATCTCCTCATTGTATAACTAGGGAACGGTTCAAGTTTACTAGAGGCTAAGTCCGAGACTTTCTCAAAACATGAATTCCATGAACTTGTGATTAATACAGACTGATTCCAACGACTCTGTTATTATCACAAATGGAGTTGTCTTGCAACCCTCCCACTACAACAAGGTTCCCTCTGCAAAGGTGTATAACACAAAATACGTGTTGCAGTTTACATTTGTACACTTGGTAACAAAGTTGAACTTTTACCTTTATCTTTCCTTAAAACAATTCTACAAATAAACTTAGTGATTTATTACTTAGTATTCCTCTAAAAATCAAACATTCGCGCTAACGAACACATTCTGACTTTTAGTACTATAATAATCCACTCATTTCTCATTACTATGAAGTATCCCACAAATAGCCTAATTTCCGAACATCTTTTCCAATCCTATTAGTATCAACTTTCCAACACGTGTGCTGAAATGCTCTAAATCCGAATATGTTCCTGACAAGGCCTAAGTCTTGCCAACAAAATATTCAGAGTGATGACTACGAAACTTAGGTAGAATTATGATCAGAACTTATCCTGCTATTTGCACAACTCCAATACGAAAAAGCGAAATTCCTAATAACTCATCATTGACATAACCAATCTTCTTGAGAGACATTTTCCTTCGGTCTGTTGCACCATCCTGTTCCGATGAACCAGGTGAAACACGTTGAGATTGAATCTCAACATCCAATAAGTATTTCTAGGATTTTCCAAAAGGTATTAGTCACTACGATCTTAATCGTAATGCACTGTTAAATTAATCTCGACATCTTTCCATAACCGCCATTGTACTCCCTCGAAGTACTCAAGCTTATGGAATGTCACTTAATGCACCCTGTCTTGAACAAAATTCTTAGAAGAAAAATATTAAAAACTACCTTTTGTCCTTAAAACATAGAACTTCACAAATTGGATGAACCAACCTTAGCATTTATTTGGCTTCTAACCCACGACCTTCAAAAGGTTATTCATGTGATTTTAGCTACCAACTATAATTCATAGGTCTGATAGTTTCATCCATTGCCGAAGAACCCATGAGTTCAATGGCTATCCACCTCTGAATTCTACTAACTCTAAAACACACTAGATGCCAAAATAATGTAATGATTCATTTATTGAAGGACCTTTCTCCTTATTGGTTCTAGTTGATGTGTTACTTATTTCATCTACTGCACTGTGAGATATATTGGTTCACTGAGTATATTGTCTACCCACGTTCCAAATGGATAAATCATCACATTTTCATCCACACACAATTTAGAAACTGAACATGAGTTCTTTCTAAAACTTGGCACGAAAAGACAATTACTCAATAACCAAATAACTCTCGCTGCAATAGTTGCTACTTCTGTAGCTAGCCCATTCTAGACGGTAATCTGACCTTCACATATCGATTGGTTCACTGAACCTTTTTAAATAATTAGTGGTTACGTATCTATATACCAGGCACAGATAGATAACACCACTTAAAATGTTTCGACTTCCCAGTGAATAAGATTTACCTTTCTTGTATCAAGGATAGGACAATTCATTTTCTTATGTCTATTTCGCTTAGACCAGATACACATGCCATTCGGCTTGTATTCTTCAGCAAAACAAGACACTATCCAAGTTCTATTTCTAATCATGTTTGAACAAGTAAATTATCTTTGAGTATTACGGACAACGGATTGAAAAGACATTTTGAATTCCTGGGATCATGCAAACATAGTCTTTACTCAGTCAAGTGTTTTCGAATAATCAAATATTGATCCCTTGAAAATAACATTTGAATAAATTCACCGGCACCTCAAAACACTGAATCCCCGCAGGCCATGTAGTGTGGATGTCTACGTTTTAAACCGTCGCAAGAGGAGGGATAAATCCCATTAGTTAACATACTGTCAAACAATACTTAACTAATAGTCAGTCGAACTTTTGGCCAGCGCAATTAACTTATGAAAGAATAAAAACGACCTTTTCCTTTGGGAATATCATAATTATTTGCACTTTAAGCGTAACCCATTAATTGGTCCTAAGTTTACTAACAAAATTATACGTCCACCTTTGGGTTACCCGTACGCTTTTGAAATAGCTTACTATAAACATCCAGATGGAGATTCATCCTTGTGAACTGTGAAATAAAACGTCCTTTGGGCTCGATTTAAATCACTTCACTGATAAACCTATAATGGAGGCCTTGGATGTTATTTATTTCAACCCATTACACACTTAATATAATTTTTATTTCAAAGGGATTTTCCTAACATGCTCCTAATAATTCAATTTGCACATAGAGCAATTAGATAACATAAGGACATGCATGATTAATAGGCAAAAGTAAACGAGAAACTAAGATCCAACTATCATGGCCATTTAATCATTCTCCAAATTTCCGGGAAACACAGTCTTGTCCTTGTTAAACTGGGTCTTTCGATTCAGGACTTGGAATTTTCTTCTTCGCCGTGACTCCCACTTTTTGTCTTGAACAAGCTGTCACCGGGAATGTCGCCATCGGGTCTCCTCCGTTGGCGTGTGTCTACTGCCGCCGTCGCACGTACTTCTGTCGACCTGGGTCCGTGCGTATCCGTCTGCAAACACCTTAACAATACTTGTATCTGACAGCAAGCTGCCTACGAGTATGTCTGGATTTGCACAGTACCACGTATCCCATCAACTAAGGGTTCGCGGGGTAGCCTGCCTCGTCTCGTCGAGAGATGTCCGCGCTTACCGGGTCCAACAAACAATTACATAATATAAATTACATACATTGATCCTATGGCCCACGCAGGGGTCGTACATGAATGATCTAGTAAAGCATTTAATCTATGCGGTGTCCCACCATGCGAATAAATTTTTACAAGCATTCACCAACCCAAAAATCCTCGACATGTCCGAGGCTTATATGACGACATACATGCATTAAAAAACAAACATACATGCGGGCCATAATAGTCGGATTTAAGAATACCTGCGAACAACACTTATTTGCAATTCTGATCTATTATGCGCTGCGTCTGTATACAATTAATTCACATATATCACTCAAGTCCTAATTCGAATAGTGCACAAAGTCGAATTCGCCTGGTCTCTGATACAAGTTGTTGGGTTCTATTAGGAACGTCGACAATGTGCACATTCAAATCTATTGAATAATAAATCCTAATGCAGCGGAATCTATAGTTAGGAGTAGGACTTACGGTTTAAAAAATTTTGCCGACTCTGAGACGTTTCTGATTTTCGTTCATGGAGATCGTCTTGTTAGAGGTATGTTGTAAAAGCTATGTTTTGCAGATTCTATCAATTCCATTTTGATCTGGAAATCATGTTTCGGTCAAAGTACATATGTTTGCAGTTTATTTATTTATGCAATACATACTCCATGTCTTATATTGAGGTAGTGTGGTTCGAAGAGTTTCGAACAGAAAGATCACCTATCGGTTCCTTATAAGACTAAACTATTCGTTCACAGTCTAGACTGGCAGTGAGACCCCACTTGGAAAAAGACTGTAGTGTATTCTCGATTCAGTTGGTCTTTGACTGAAGGATTACACTGGCACATATGTTATGTGTTGAACAGAACCGCGGAAGGCAAAGGTTATGAGACTCACTTACCGTTGTTGTAACCTCGCCCTTCAGTGATTGATGCGTTCTCTTAAGCTGTAATATAATATAAAATAGGCATATATTTT